>OY978526.1:51327639-51790139 GCA_963854835.1 Megamerina dolium | reverse complement strand
TCCAACCAGATCGACATAATGATGATATCTGAGACCCATTTCACTGACAAAAATTGCTACCAAATACCATATTACAAACTGTACACTACAAATCATCCGCATGGTAAGGCACGCGGTGGAACTGCCATATTGATAAAAAGCAGAATAAAACATCATGTTCTCGAAGATTTCAGTAGCGTCTACTTGCAAGCAACATCTATATGTCTGGAAGAATACATCTCTAAGCTAGTAATATCTGCGATATACTGTCCCCCAAGATACAGTATTACCGAACAGCAATATAAAGAATTTTTCTCAACTCTTGGTAGCAAATTCTTGGTTGCTGGCGATTTCAACGCCAAACACACTCACTGGGGCTCCCGCTTAATAACTCCAAAAGGCAGAAGACTATGTTCAATCATCACTAACCATGGCTACGATGTTATTTCAAATGGTCAACCGACATATTGGCCGACGGACAAGAGGAAAATACCCGATCTCATAGACTTTGGAGTCGCCAAAGGTTTGCAGATGGAAAATATCTCCACAGAGTGTAATTATGATCTATCATCTGACCACTCACCCACGGTAATATCTATAAAATCACCAAGCCCCCAAGGTTATTGCGTTAGAAAGAAAATAGACTGGTTAAAATTCAAGAAATATATAAATTCCCATCTTCCTCTGAGTACTGTATTAAGAAATGGACACGATGTAGACACAGCACTCGAAAAATTCAACCAGCTACTCTCATTAGCTCTCAGCTCAGCCACCTGCACAAAGGTATGCAAGCAATCAAAATATAGCCAATACACACCAGCAGACATTGAATTGCTAGTAAGACAGAAAAGAAGACTCCGAAGACAATGGCAAGAATTCAGATCACCGAATCTGAAAACACAGCTACAGCACTGCACTCGAAAGTTAAAGCAAGCCTTGAAAAATAAAAACAACAAAGAGTTAGAAGAGCACATAGCGAAATTAACACCTGGTGAAGCGTCAGACTACTCTTTGTGGAAATCAGCAAAAAAATCAAATCGGCCAATTCTCACTGATTCCCCCATCCGTTTGAGTGACGGTAATTGGGCTAGAAGCAACTGTGAGAAGGGTTTGGCTTTTGCAAACCACCTAAAAAGTGTGTTTACACCCAATCCACCTTCTTCACAGTCCTCATTACCAAAATTAACTTCTCAACCTTGCTCAATAACGCTCAAAATTAAAAAAAAGGACATATTCAAAGCAATTTATAAAGATTTAAAGCCAAAAAAATCACCTGGTCCAGATAAAATTACCGGTAAAATGATAAAAGAGCTACCTCCGGCTTCAGTAATTCATCTCATGCACATTTTCAATGCTATCCTTCGTATTAAACACTATCCCAAATGCTGAAAACTTTAAAAATTATTATGATAGCAAAACCAGGAAAAGACCCTACAAAAGTTGCATCGTACAGACCTATCAGCCTCCTGCCTCTACTTTCTAAAGTATTCGAAAAGCTACTTGTCATGAATATAACTCCATTTATTAATCTCAACCAACTGATTCCTCAACATCGGTTTGGATTTAGAAAACAGCACGGCACAATAGAACAAGTCCACCGCATTGTAACTCTGATAAGGAACACTTTTGAAGAAAAAAAGTACTGCTCAGCTGTCTTTCTTGATATCACTCAAGCTTTCGATAAAGTATGGCACGATGGCCTTATTTACAAACTCAAACTATTACTGCCTGCAAATGTCTCCTCATTGCTTAGTAGCTACCTCACGAAAAGACAATTTCTCGTACATCACAAGGATTACACAACAAATCCATTGGATATTCACGCTGGCGTTCCTCAAGGAAGCGTTTTGGGTCCCTTACTGTATCTCTTATACACTTCAGATATGCCCAACAATAACCATACATTCATATCGACCTTTGCTGATGATACGGCAATATTGTGCTCTCGCTCTAACCCTATAGAAGCTACTAAACTCCTGCAGACTCATGTCGATTCTCTCGAAATCTGGCTAGCAAAATGGCGTATAAAAGTCAATGAATCAAAGAGCGTACATGTAACCTTCACGCTAAGGCTAGATACATGTCCCCCACTTAAAATTAATGGCCAATCAGTTCCACAATGTTCCTCAACAAAGTACTTGGGTATTCACCTCGACAGAAGGCTGACATGGAAAAATCACATAGAGGCAAAGAAAACTCAGATCAAGCTTAAAATGAATCAGTTATGGTGGCTGTTACACAAAAGATCAAAGTTGAATCTTGAATACAAAGTGCTATTATATAAAGCAATCCTGAAACCAATCTGGACTTATGGTATTCAGTTTTGGGGCACCGCATCTCTCTCTAATATCGAAAAATTGCAGCGAATACAATCCAAGTGTCTGCGAATTATTGTAAACGCGCCTTGGTATATGAGGAACGTTAACATCCATCGAGATTTAAATGTATCCACAATTTCTGAGGAAGTTGCAATGTACTGCAGAAGCTACATTCAAAAATTACACAATCATCCGAATCCCCTTGCTAGGCAATTGTTGCTGAGCAAGGGGCATCGTCGATTAAAAAGAAAAGACACACTGAATATGCTGTAAAATTGCTACATCTCGCGACTCACCAAATTGTGATGGAACGTAGGGGATATCACATAGTTTTATTTAGTTTGTAAGGTTTGAATACTTATTGTTAGTTTCTCGTATTTAAGAAAGATTCAATAAAAAAAAATAAGCTAACAAAAAAAAAAAAAAAAAAAAGGACTTCTTGCAATCGGTTTGGCATAGACCTGACTAACTTGGAAGTGTCCTCCGTTGAAATTTTGTGGAACTCATCTAAAATCACATTTTTAAGCATTTGCTTGGAGGTGATGGTGTGCTGCCTTATCCTGAGCTCAAGCAAATCCCACAAATGTTCAATAGGATTAAGGTCAGTTGATTGTGGAGGGGTCTTGCATTGATGCGGGACATTATATAATATCCAAAGCTTCACATTATGGGCAGTATGCTTCGGATCGTTATCCTGTTGAAAGTGCCAGCCAGAACCCAGGCCGAGATTTTCAGCACTCTGCTTCAAATGTTCTTTTAAATAAGCTCTCTGATCAATAATTGACTCAATGAACACCAAATTGCCGATTCCATTGGCATCCATACATCCCCACACCATAATACCACCTCCGCCATGTTTAACCGTGCCCACAAGATTTTGCGCATGAAGGGCTGTGCATGGTTTCCGCCACACAAGCTGACGTCCTTTAATACCAAACAGGCAAAACTTGCTCTCATCTGAGAATAGCACCTTCTCCCAGAACTCTGGCGGCTTATTTATATATTGTTTGGCAAAAGAAATTCGTTTTTGTCGGTTTATAAGCGAAATAAACGGCTTCCTACGCGCTAAGCGGCCACAGTAGTTAGCTTTTTTTTAAATTTTGCTCACGGTGTCGTTATGCATGTTAAACTGTTCCTTAACATTTTGAGCAATTTTCATTGCGGTCAGTCGAGGATTATCCTGAACAAGCCGCAAAACACATCTTTTTTCTCGTTGGGTCAGAATATGAGGTCGTCTTGAACGCGGTTGCGACACGAAAGTTCCAGTTTTTTGAAATTATTCATCACCGTTTGAATTGTGGGGTGCGCTTTCCCAAGGAGTTTAGCAATTTCACGGAAAGTTTGGCCTTCTTTCCATAATTTTATTATAATTTTCCGTTCATCAACTCCAATTTCCTTTCTTTTTGAATTCATCTTTATTAAACTTCTTGAAATAGATTATTCAAAGCACAAAATCGAACCACGATACGTATTAAATATAGAACTTGTGAAAAAAAACTTTTGATAGCACGAGCAAATGAGCGGGGAGGCCCCGTTTTCGTTTCTGTACGTAGACTTTTTCTGACCAATTAACAGGTGCTTTTGAATTCTTTTATTTCTCATAATTTTTCTGTACATTATAATTTAATGTATTTGGGCTTAAAGTAAACATAATACTCTAACTTTTAAATAAAAAATAATTTCTTTTTAGAAAAATTGTTTCCTTATTGGTATTTAGTGCAGCGAAGAATTGTTTACTTCTTGTATGTACACTTTTTCTGCTAAGTGTACTTTGTAAAGCGTTTAATATAAAAAGACATTATCAAAAGTTTCATAAAGAATATGTCAGGTACTGTGGTGAAGCAAGATTGGAAATTTTTCAAAACCTAAGATCTTCAGGCAGCAGTGTTTCAGAGGTTTGTTCGTTAATAATGAGGTTTGAAAAATCGTATTATATTTATTATTTGTTTGCCCTTCTCTTAAATAGATTGTTGTTGACAAGCTTGTACGCACTGCTGCAACAGAACTGCAAATGGAATTAATAGAACTGTAGTGCTCCACTCCTTTAAAACACAAGATTTTAGAATGCGGAAATATGATATTTTTTATAAAAACCTAGATGCGCAAAAATATCCAGCATTGCGAACTTTTGCTGCAAACATTGTATCAAACTTAATAAGTCAAATTTAAGAAATAGAGTTTCAGATGTAAATTTCAAATCTGTAATGCGAATTGCCGCAGCAAATGCTATAGAGCCAAATATAGACTTTATTATTAGTAATAAACAAAATGAAATAAATAAAAACGATTTGTAAAATCAGAGAGTTTATCTTTAAAATTAATGTATATATTTAATATTCTGAGAACATTAGTGAAGTATAAATGTAAATTAATTTACCACATTTTTTGTATTTAACCCACTGTGTAGCAGCACATGTATATGGCCTCATGCTCTCTCAGTCTAATTCTTACGTTTGTGTTAGTATTGTAAAATGGATTATGAGAAATTGTATTGCGCTCTTCGTCTGTTCTTCGCCCTTCATGCTGGCTCTTGGTTGCTCCCCTCAGCTAACACTCAAATGTGCTATGCTAGCTCGTAAGTGCAAATAGCTTCTGGGAGCTATCGTGCCCATCACTGATTTAAACCATTGAAAACGCTAATCATTTTTAAGTCATGAACTCAATCACAGAAACTGAAAATGATGAAAGATTTTAGTCATTACTACTGTATACCAACTGAATCCAATTTGTACTTCGTATGGACTAAGTGAGGTCTTTTGCATCAGTCAATCATACATTTTCTGACCAGTAAAAGCACAAATGTACGTGCAACGTCTTTGACATAGCACTGAATAATGTATAAAAAAATGAGTTAAATTCTGCTTCTACTTGTGATTTAACGAATCTGAAAGATAAAGGACCATAAGAGATATTTTTACATCAGGCAGTTTCAAACGCTAGAGCAATTATGAACAGGATGAAAGCGATGAATCTCTCTTTGGATATTATACTTAGATATAAATATCATGCAGCTTCAATATTATGTTATGGAATTCGTTTTTTGGTTTATTTCATGTGTTCACATTGGTTTTATTGAATACCGATATGAAAATAACCGCTACCATAAACCATAAACCACAGATCTGTACGAGTAAAGCACTTACCGTTAGGTAATAGATAAGGGTAAGCTGGAAAGTGTTTTTCTATGATATTCCTATTTCAGTATGTACTAAAGTCTTATTTAAGAAATGCCCTTTATATAATATTATCAATATTTGTTGTATTTGGCACATACGATACGCACAACAACGTCCTTAACGTATTCAACGATATCCGACATCCCTTTTTCTTCGACTTACATTCTTTCTATTTGAAATTTAACTATTAACATCCTTTTATTTTATCTTATATTCTTCGTCTTCATGTGATTAAATTTCATTGAATTCAATTCGTGTTGACATCTACATGTATGCTGGAAAAGTATATATATATTCCTCCCCAGAGTTCGCACATACTTATCATTTAGAAATTGTATTTCACTCATCTTCGCAAATACTTATAAGTTCATTTGATTTCGTCACTCAGAGTGAAAAATGAAAAAGCGCGCTTTTGTTCAAATCATCTGAGCGAGCAAATATAATCACACTTTGTGTACGCTCTTTGAAAACCCACCATCAGAACGCTCTTATCTTTTCAATGAAAAAAAAAAAAACATTTTAACACATTATGATGCGTAAGATGGAAATTCGGTCCATGAGGTTTTTTTGCGTTAACTCGTGTGGCCTTATTTAAATGGTTCCAAACGGTTTCTTGTGTAATGTTTAGCTCCTGGCCAATAGAAACAGTGCTTACATGATGGTCAGACTCGAAGATTTCCATTATTTTATCGATATTTTCGAAAATTGGTCTTCCAGAGCGTGGTGCATCTTTGACATCAAAATTACCGGAACGGAATCGACGAAACCAACATTGCACGTGATTGGCTGTTACAGTTTCAGGACCATAAACACTTTTCACATTTTCAGCCGGCTGGTTTGCGTTTTCCCATTTTTTGAAGAAAACCTGTAAAATATTTTCTCTTTACTGGTGTCCATCTTTGACCCATGCTCAAACGAAAGTACGAAATCTTATCTTTTTAACGTCATCTAGAGTAACCTGATCGCACTTATACAACGCGATATAAAGATTACTAAAGCCATCTATTGGAAAAATAATATATATATGTATACATATATATATACATATATATATATATACATATATATATATATATATATATATATATATATATATATATATATATACACATATATATATATACATATATACTTATATATACATATATATATATATATATATATATATATATGTATATATATATATATATATATATATATATATATATATACATATATATATACCCATATATATATATACATATATATATTGGGTGTGTGAATTAGTAACCGATCTTTTACTTTACATGGCGCCAAGAGCGGTCGCGATGTCGGATATCATTTTCCGAAATGTCATTTTAAATATCAATTCACTTACTGTCAAAAGTTTTCAATTTGGTTGTAAGCATAATATTTTTTTTTTACGATAGAAATTTTTTAGAATTGGCGGTGGTTTTTGAATTTACTTTCTGTACCCTTGAGAAATAAATGTTTTAAAGATAGGATAATTTGGTAAACTCAGAGCGAAAAAATGATGCCATCACATCTTATTAGAAACTCAGAGTGATGAAAGTAAGAGAAGTCGTATCAGCATGATAAATTCTCTTTGCGAATTTGCTGAGTAAAATAAAAAAACCAGGTTCATGGTGAGTTTGTTTATTAAGAAAAAATGCCGAACTGCAACGTTCATGAGTTTTTATAATAAGGCTCCTAGTAAAATATAACTCAAAAGAGCATGAGTCTATGTTGATTATTCTCCTCACTCTGTTCCTCTCATGTATTTAGTATTTTGCCATTCATTCAAATGCAATATAGTAATACCACCGGTAGCAACAGCAACAGCAAAAACATTACCTTATATTATTCATTCACCCTATTGTTGCATTCTTGAAAGGATGGTATGCTTGGAATTGAGTATTAAGAATTGTATATAGACATGACATCATGTCTATATACCTTTACTGCAAAATATCCCTTGAACTCCGAACTATGGTAGCACGCACGTTTTTGTTTCGGTGTTAATAAATATACATACATACATACATATATTTCGCTTGAATAAGTTAGATCATTAAATTAATTGCAATTTTTCTTAACAGATACATACATATGTATGATATTACATTAACGTGAATAACATTGGAAATAAATTGAAATTCATATTTAGTACAAAGTAGCATTAATACTATTACCAATGAAGTGTCGAATTTAATAAGCAATAACACAAAAAAACTACAGAAAAAGGTACATATTGATAGTCAAAATTAAGTTCCAATTTATATTTAGTAACGACTTTTTGACAAATTTCCCATACAAAAATCTGTCAAAAGGCCGATACCATATATATATAGCCGATATATGTTGCTTTTGCTTTCGTTTCTTGAGGAAGAGGAAGAATCAGAAACTTTCTGATTTTCGATTTGGTCTTTGATATACAAAACAAAATCACACATGGGTGATAGGGCGGGTCAAATTTGTATAGCAAAACACCATGACATATAGCATAGCAAGAACTAAAACTAACATAGATGGGTCTAAAATAATGTTGACCACGCGCATTTCCAAAAATAAATTTTTTTTCCATACAAAACATTAAAAAAAATTATTTTTGTATGGATAGACATACTAATTTCCGAAAATTCGGAGCGTCAACATTAATTTTAGACCCATCGGTTGTCGTACAAATATACCTAAAATCATAGTAGTTTCCGCTTTTGCTATACGACCGTGGCTACAAAATTTGGCCCGCTCTAAGAATGCATGAAAAAAATGTTTCGTTTGTTCTCTAATTCTAAATTTGTCATCATCGCGTCAGCAGAAACATGGCCTCGAACTCTTGTGTTATGTAGAGGGTTTTTATTCTAAATCTCATATAAATTCGAAGGAGGCTGATTGCCTCACGCATCTCTTACTGCTATACGCACATGAAACCAGCCGATTGGCCGTCCATACTCTTATACGAACTATATGCACGAAACGAAAGCAAAAGAAACAACAAATACCCAGGCGTCGATGTGTGTTGTGTGCACCAATGCGAGTGAAATCGACGAAAGACGAACAATTTGATGTGCTGGCTGCTGAGCAAGCGCAAAATGACAAAATCTTGAAAAATAGCAAAAATTCAATCGCATGATTGCTATGTTGCCGATTTCGCGTATTTATCAATGAAAAATAGACAATTCTGCTTCGCATGTGTACATATATATTTGACGTAGTAAAATATGTAGAAAACGAAAAAAGGAGAGCAATTAAAATCGAACAGATGATCGAGTTGGTTGTTTGTAGTAGGCAAATAAGGGATGCTTTTTTTATTGAAATTCACCTGATACCTAAACATTTTGATAATAATTAATTATTGTAGACAAATTAAATTTTAATAAAAAATCGTGTTCGATGATAATTTAATTAACTCTCATTACCTACATATTTTTAATAAAATTTTGATATTCATTAATTTCTGATCAAAAAGTAACCAAAGTATTACATATGCTGAATTTCGCATATTCTTGTATATATATAATTTGGAATAATCCTATATAATTTCAATATTGAATCTTCATCGTCGGATTCATACAGTGGCTCACAGCTTATTTCGTACAGTGTATATATTTTTATGTACATGGCTGTAACATCGAAACTAAAAAACTTATCAATAAGTTTTGAATGTAGATGTCTATGTATGTGTTTAGTAAACCTAATAAGAAAACGGGGAACCCCAAAAATTGTTCTTTTTGTCATGCAAGAGAGAAAAACTATTGATCAGCTGATTTTCAGCTCACATCTTATTTCGTACACAAACTTCAATGTAAGCAAGTTTCATTCTGCCGCGCAGATACAAAGTTTTTTTGAATTGTATGAGTTTTTGGACCTTTTTAACTATTATAACAATTTTTATTATTATTATTTTAAATAGTTAAAGTGCTGTAAATTAAACATTTAGCGTTATGGGTCGTCGTACAACGATGGAACAGCGTAAACTGGTAATTAACCATTTTAGGAAAGGTCAGAGTGTGCGAAAAATTGCTGAAATGACAAATTTAAGTGCCTCAACTGTCCAATACATCATTCAACGCTTCGTTCGCGAAAATCGGTTGGAGAACAAGGGCAGAGAAGCACCTAATAAGATTTTCAACGCTTCAGACGAGCGTTATATTGTACGAAAAATTAAGAAAAATCCAAAGTTATCCGCTCCGAAGTTGGCATCAGAGGTTCAGCGTGAAATAGGAAAATCATCCAGTGCTGAAACTGTCCGACGTGTGCTGCGCAATCATGACTTGAACGGTCGAGTAGCCCGAAAGAAACCATTCATTTCGAAAATGAATATACAACGCCGACTTGACTTCGCCAAAGAGCATATTATTAATACTCCTGCGTTCTGGAATACCGTTATTTTCGCGGATGAGTCTAAGTTTAATATTTTTGGCTCGGACGGAATGTCATATGTTTGGCGTAAAGCGAATACCGAGCTAAACAAGGAGAACCTTAAGCCCACAGTGAAGCATGGTGGCGGTAGCGTGATGGTTTGGGCCTGTATGTCAGCAGCCGGAGTAGGTGAATTGGTTTTTATTGAAGAAACAATGGACAAAATGAAGTACCTCGAGATTCTGAAAAACAATTTACTTCAAAGTGCAGACAAACTGGGTTTGCGGGAAGAATTTCGGTACTACCAAGATAATGACCCAAAACATAAATCTGGGATTGTGCAATCTTGGCTTATTTGGAACTGCCCACACTTGATGTCTCCACCACCACAGTCACCTGACATGAATGTGATTGAAAATCTTTGGTCTATTTTGGACAATAAAATAAGAACACACAAGATTTCTAATAAGCAAGACCTAAAGAAGGTACTGATGGAAGAATGGAAAAAAATCACACCAGACATCACTCAAAAATTGGTGGATTCAATGCCAAATAGACTCCAGGCTGTCATTAACGCTAAGGGATGTCAACTAAATATTAAAATCAACTTACTTTGTTTTTAGTTTGAACTTAAAGAGACTGTACGAAATAAGCTGTGACATGAATTTTCCTATTTTTTTCTTATTTTATTTTTTTATAGTGTCAAACACTAAAATTTTGAAAAAGTAAATTTTGGAAAATAAAAAACAAACCTTCCTTTCTAAAATGGCATTTATATTTTGTTCAAATTTTTGCTATATTAGGAATTACGACTGCAGCAATTTTTAAACTGTCACTGTACGAAATAAGCTGGGAGCCACTGTACATATGAAAGTATTTATATATATGACATGCCAATGACGATGATGATAACGATGATGCCGATGACGATGACGATGATTATGACTATGACGATGATTACGATGATTATGACATTAGCAGCGACTGCGGCTGTTGAATTGAGAGAGTATATGCTGTACGCAACGACGACGAAGAATTGAAGTAGGCACAAGCGGCGATGATATGAATGCAAGGAGGGCGCGAACAGATGCTAAGAGTCGATTTTATATTTATATATTAATTTCAAAAAGAGCAATGTGTGATTATATAATTATTAACTTATTATTAACTACCTTACTCAGAATCGTTCATTAAATTTCTCCTAACGAACACATAACTAATTATGATTAAAATCAGTAATGAATGATATATCTAAGATCATAATTTCATTTAATGAATGTACCCTAGTTTATAAACGTCAATATGAAAATAAATATTTGAATTACTTTTTATTTTTTTTTCGGCAAAATATAATTTGTTTTGTTTTTCAGAAACTCTTGTATACATTAGGGTGGTCTTTAAATAAAATCAACTTTTTTTTTAGTCTCACACCGCAATCGGCAATATCATGACTAAAGATATTACATATAAATTTTGGTCCCAATTGGAGACGGTTAAAGCTTGTCGCACATTAATTAATTTTTTCCATCTAATAGCCAGAATCGATCCTACTATAGTCGAAGATATCACATGAATTTTGATCCCGATTGGAGACGGTTAAGGCGTGTAGCAAAGGGGTCAAAGTTCAGAGTCATTATCCGTCTCCAATCGGGACCAAAATTTATATGTGATACCTTTGATCGTGATAGCGATTGAGTCGGTGAGGTTTAAGAAACCTGATGTAAAAAATGTCTTCCCATATTTAAGGACCACCCTAGCATACGTTAACGTAACGTATACTAGGGTACATGTTAACGTAAATTTTATAGAAAACAAAGCAAACAAAAATGTCAAAATCGATCATCAAAAAGTTGAGTAAAGGTTTACCCGTACTTAAATTTAAGTATCATTAACTTAAGTATCACTCTCAAAGTGAATTCTTTAATCTTCACTAAGTGACAATTTAAGTAATCGTTAAATGATTCTGAGTGCGGCAGTAAATGTATTAAAAAACGGGAAATAATTTTGTTGCAACATTCTTCCCTTTCCTTTTATTCTTAATTACATTTTTGTCGTACCTAGAAACTAACAATAAGTATTCAAATCTTACAAACTAACTAAAATTATATGATATTCCCTACGTTCCATCACAATTTGTTGAGTCGCGAGGTATAGCAATTTCACAGCATATTCAGTGTGTCTTTTCTTTTTAATCGACGATGCCCCGTGCTCAGCAACAATTGCCTAGCAAGGGGATTCGGATGATTGTGTAATTTTTGAATGTAGCTTCTGCAGGACATTCCAACTTCCTCAGAAATTGTGGGTACATTTAAATCTCGATGGATGTTAACATTCCTCATATACCAAGGCGCGTTTGCAATAGTTCGCAGACACATGGATTGTATTCGCTGCAATTTTTCGATATTTGAGGGAGATGCGGAGCCCCAAAAGTAAATACCATCAGTCCAGATTGGCTTCAGGATTTCTTTATATAATAGCACTTTGTATTCGAGATTCAACTTTGATCTTTTGTGTAACAGCCACCATAACTGATTAATTTTAAGCTTGACCTAAGTTTTCTTTGCCTCTATGTGATTTTTCCAGGTCAGCCTCCTGACGAGGTGAATACCCAAATAGTTTGTTGAGGAACATTGTGGAACTGATTGACCATTAATTTTAAGAGGGGGACATGTATCTGGCCTTAGCGTGAAGGTTACATGTACGCTCTTTGATTCATTGACTTTTATACGCCATTGTGCTAGCCAGATTTCGAGAGAATCGACATGAGTCTGCAGGAGTTTAGTAGCTTCTATAGGGTTAGAGCGAGAGCACAATATTGCCGTATATTCAGCAAAGGTCAATATGAATATAGTTATTGCTGGGCATATCTGAAGTGTATAATAGATACAGTAAGGGGCCCAAAACGCTTCCTTGAAGAACACCAGCGTGAATTTCCAATGGATTTGTTGTGTAATCCTTGTGATGTACGAGAAATTGTCTTTTCGTGAGGTAGCTACTAAGCAATGAGGAGACATTTGCAGGCAGTAATAGTTTGAGTTTGTAAATAAGGCCATCGTGCCATACTTGATCGAAAGCTTGAGTGATATCAAGAAAGACAGTTGAGCAATACCTTTTTTCTTCAAAAGTGTTCCTTATCAGAGTTACAATGCGGTGGACTTGTTCTATTGTGCCGTGCTGTTTTCTAAATCCAAACTGATGTTGGGGAATCAGTTGGTTGAGATTAACAAATGGAGTTATATTCATGACAAGTAGCTTTTCGAATACTTTAGAGAGTAGAGGCAGGAGGCTGATAGGTCTGTACGATGCAACTTTTGTAGGGTCTTTTCCTGGTTTTGCTATCATAATAATTTTTGAAGTTTTCCAGCATTTGAGATAGTGTTTAATACGAAGGATAGCATTGAAAATGTGCATGAGATGAATTACTGAAGCCGGAAGTAGCTCTTTTATCATTTTACCGGTAACTTTATCTGGACCAGGTGATTTTTTTGGGTTTAAATCTTTATAAATTGCTTTGAATATGTCCTTTTTTTCATTTTGAGCGTTATTGAGCAAGGTTGAGAAGTTAATTTTGGTAATGAGGACTGTGAAGAGGGTGGATTGGGTGTAAACACACTTTTTAGGTGGTCTGCAAAAGCCAAACCCTTCTCACAGTTGCTTCTAACGCAATTACCGTCACTCAAACGAATGGGGGAATCAGTGAGAATTGGCCGATTTGAGTTTTTTGCTGATTTCCACAAAGAGTAGTCTGACGCTTCACCAGGTGTTAATTTCGCTATGTGCTCTTATAACTCTTTGTTGTTTTTATTTTTTTAAGCTTGCTTTAACTTTCGAGTGCAGTGCTGTAGCTGTGTTTTCAGATTCGGTGATCTGAATTCTTGCCATTGCCTTCGGAGTCTTCTTTTCTGTCTTACTAACAATTCAATGTCGGCTGGTGTGTATGGGCTATAGTTTGATTGCTTGCATACCCTTGTGCAGGTGGCTGAGCTGAGAGCTAATGAGAGCAGCTGGTTGAATTTTTCGAGTGCTGAGTCTACATCGTGTCCATTTCTTAATAAAGTACTTAGAAAAGGATGGGAATTTATATGTTTCTTGAATTTCAACCAGTTTATTTTCTTTCTAAAGCAATTGCCTTGGGGGCTTGGTGATTTTATAGATATTACCGTGGGTGAGTGGTCAGATGATAGATCATAATTACACTCTGTGGAGATATTTTCCATCTACAAACCTTCGGCGACTCCAAAGTCTATGAGATCCTCTTGTCCGTCGGCCAATACGTCGGTTGACCATTTGAAATAACATCGTAGCCGTGGTTAATGATGATTGCGCATAGTCTTCTGCCTTTTGGAGTTATTAGGATCCCCAGTGAGTATGTTTGGCGTTAAAATCGCCAGCAACCGAGAATTTGTTACCAGGAGTTGACAAAAAATTCTTTATATTGCTGTTCGGTAATACTGTATCTTGGGGACAGTATATTGCAGTTATTACTAGCTTAGAGATGTACTCATCCAGGCATATAGATGTTGCTTGCAAGTAGACGCTACTGAAATCTTCTAGAACATGATGTTTTATTCTGCTTTTTATCAATACGGCAGTTCCTCCGCGTGCCTTACCATGAGGATGATTTGTGGTGTACAGTTTGTAATGTAGTATTCGGTAACAATTTTTGTCAGTGAAATGGGTCTTGATATCATCACTATGTCAATCTTGTTCAAGGCATTGAATTAGCTCCAAACGGTGCTGGCTTATGCCGTTGGCGTTCCAGTGGCATATCTTGAGACGACTCATGGTCTGGATAGCAAGGTTTGGAGTAACATGGATTGATTTTTCATCATTTCTTGCATCATTGTTTGCATTGAGTTCATGAATTGGTTCATATTCTGGATTAATGTTTGAAGCAAATGTTCAAGGGTTATTGGCTGTTGGGTGGGCAGTGAGTGCTTCTGCTCATTATTTATATATATTGGTGTGGGTTTTGTTTTAACGCACTAGCGTATGAATTGGTTTCATTCTTGTTTGCAGAGAAGAATTGTGTTGCATCAAGATTCTGTCTCTTACTTTTTTTTTTTTTTTTTAACAAGCTTTTTATTGGATCTTTCTAAAATTACTTAGAAACTAACAATATGTAATCAAATCTTACAAACTAAATAAAATTATGTGATATTCCCAACGTTCCATCACAATTTGTTGAGTCACGAGGTATAGCAATTTTACAGCATATTCAGTGTGTCTTTTCTTTTTAATCGACGATGCCCCGTGATCAGCAACAATTGCCTAGCAAAGGGATTCGGATGACTGTGTAATTTTTAAATGTAGCTTCTGCAAGACGTTGCAACTTCCTCAGAAATTGTGGGTACATTTAAATCACGATGGATGTTAACGTTCCTCATGTACCAAGGCGCGTTTACAATAATTCGCAGACACTTGGATTGTATTCGCTGCAATTTTTCGATATTTGAGGGAGATGCGGTGCCCCAAAACTGAATACCATAAGTCCAGATTGGCTTCAGGATTGCTTTATATAATAGCACTTTGTATTCGAGATTCAACTTTGATCTTTTGTGTATCAGTCACCATAACTGAATAATTTTAAGCTTGATCTGAGTTTTCTTTGCCTCTATGTGATTTTTCCAGGTCAGCCTTCTGTCGAGGTGAATACCCAAGTACTTTGTTGAGGAACATTGTGGAACTAATTGGCCATTAATTTTAAGTGGGGGACATGTATCTGGCCTTAGCGTGAAGGTTACATGTACGCTCTTTGATTCATTGACTTTTATACGCCATTTTGCTAGCCAGATTTCGAGAGAATCGACATGAGTCTGCAGGATTTTAGTAGCTTCTATAGGGTTAGAGCGAGAGCACAATATTGCCGTATATTCAGCAAAGGTCAATATGAATATAGTTATTGCTGGGCATATCTGAAGTGTATAATAGATACAGTAAGGGGCCCAAAACGCTTCCTTGAAGAACACCAGCGTGAATTTCCAATGGATTTGTTGTGTAATCCTTGTGATGTACGAGAAATTGTCTTTTCGTGAGGTAGCTACTAAGCAATGAGGAGACATTTGCAGGCAGTAATAGTTTGAGTTTGTAAATAAGGCCATCGTGCCATACTTGATCGAAAGCTTGAGTGATATCAAGAAAGACAGTTGAGCAATACCTTTTTTCTTCAAAAGTGTTCCTTATCAGAGTTACAATGCGGTGGACTTGTTCTATTGTGCCGTGCTGTTTTCTAAATCCAAACTGATGTTGGGGAATCAGTTGGTTGAGATTAACAAATGGAGTTATATTCATGACAAGTAGCTTTTCGAATACTTTAGAGAGTAGAGGCAGGAGGCTGATAGGTCTGTACGATGCAACTTTTGTAGGGTCTTTTCCTGGTTTTGCTATCATAATAATTTTTGAAGTTTTCCAGCATTTGAGATAGTGTTTAATACGAAGGATAGCATTGAAAATGTGCATGAGATGAATTACTGAAGCCGGAGGTAGCTCTTTTATCATTTTACCGGTAATTTTATCTGGACCAGGTGATTTTTTTGGGTTTAAATCTTTATAAATTGCTTTGAATATGTCCTTTTTTTTCATTTTGAGCGTTATTGAGCAAGGTTGAGAAGTTAATTTTGGTAATGAGGACTGTGAAGAGGGTGGATTGGGTGTAAACACACTTTTTAGGTGGTTTGCAAAAGCCAAACCCTTCTCATAGTTGCTTCTAGCCCAATTACCGTCACTCAAACGGATGGGGGAATCAGTGAGAATTGGCCGATTTGAGTTTTTTGCTGATTTCCACAAAGAGTAGTCTGACGCTTCACCAGATGTTAATTTCGCTATGTGCTCTTCTAACTCTTTGTTGTTTTTATTTTTTAAGGCTTGCTTTAACTTTCGAGTGCAGTGCTGTAGCTGTGTTTTCAGATTCGGTGATCTGAATTCTTGCCATTGTCTTCGGAGTCTTCTTTTCTGTCTTACTAACAATTCAATATCGGCTGGTGTGTATGGGCTATAGTTTGATTGCTTGCATACCTTTGTGCAGGTGGCTGAGCTGAGAGCTAATGAGAGTAGCTGGTTGAATTTTTCGAGTGCTGAGTCTACATCGTGTCCATTTCTTAATAAAGTACTCAGAGAAAGATGGGAATTTACATATTTCTTGAATTTTAACCAGTCTATTTTCTTTCTAACGCAATTACCTTGGGGGCTTGGTGATTTTATAGATATTACCGTGGGTGAGTGGTCAGATGATAGATCATAATTACACTCTGTGGAGATATTTTCCATCTGCAAACCTTTGGCGACTCCAAAATCTATGAGATCGGGTATTTTCCTCTTGTCCGTCGGCCAATATGTCGGTTGACCATTGGAAATAACATCGCAGCCATGGTTAGTGATGATTGAGCATAGTCTTCTGCCTTTTGGAGTTATTAAGCGGGAGCCCCAATGAGTGTGTTTGGCGTTGAAATCGCCAGCAACCAAGAATTTGCTACCAAGAGTTGAGAAAAATTCTTTAAATTGCTGTTCGGTAATACTGTATCTTGGGGGACAGTATATCGCAGATATTACTAGCTTAGAGATGTATTCTTCCAGACATATAGATGTTGCTTGCAAGTAGACGCTACTGAAATCTTCGAGAACATGATGTTTTATTCTGCTTTTTATCAATATGGCAGTTCCTCCGCGTGCCTTACCATGCGGATGATTTGTGGTGTACAGTTTGTAATATGGTATTTGGTAGCAATTTTTGTCAGTGAAATGGGTCTCAGATATCATCATTATGTCGATTTGGCTGGATTCAAGGAATTGAATTAGCTCCAAACGGTGCTGGCTTAAGCCGTTGGCGTTCCAGTGGCATATCTTGAGACAACTCATGGTCTGGATAACAATGTTTGGAATAACATCGATTGATTTTTCATCATTTCTTGCATCATTGTTTGCATTGAGTTCATGAATTGGTTCATATTCTGAATTAATGTTTGAAGCAAATGTTCAAGGGTACTTGGCTGTTGGGTGGGCAGTGAGTGTTTCTGCTCATTATTTACATTGCTTTGCTGGTGTGGGTTTTGTTTTAACACGCTAGCGTATGAATTGGTTTGATACTTATTTGGGATTGCAGAGAAGAATTGTGTTGCATCAATATTTTGTATCTTACTTGAGTTGGCTATCTGAGTTTGCTCAACTGGGTTTAGAGGTTGTTTGCTAGCGGAGAAATTTAGCTTTAGGGTTGTATATATTGGGCAACCTCTATAATTTGCGGTATGATTACCTCCACAATTGCTGCATTTTTTCATGCTAGCATCGCCTTTAGATTTTAAGCATATGTTTGATTTATGGAGATCTCCACAAATCACACAAACAGCTGGCAGGGTACAATATGTCTTAGTATGTCCATATTCTTGACAGAGACTGCACTGAGGAGGTCCAGTTCTCTTATGGGGTTCTTCGATTGTGATTTTGCGATGCAATAAATATCGAATTTTATATATGGGGTGTACTTCACCTTTTTTTAGGGGTTTTGTTTCAGGCTGAAGCTCAATACGATATAACGGTTAAGGTATATTGCTCTTGTTGAGAATGTTGAATACTGTTTTGGCTTGAAACCCTTCTTCCTGAAGGGCAAGTTTGATTTCGTTAATATCAACGTTGGGTTCGACGCCTTTGAGTACAACGATTAAGCCGTTACTACGTTATAGCTGATATGTGTAGTAATTCTTTTTTCCAGCATCAAATTCTGCAATTACTTTGCGATAAAGAGTTTCGCTGTAGATTTGCACTTTCGTTTCCTCAATTTGGCCTTTGCCAATAGGAACAACGTGGTAATTCTTTGGTCCTATAAGACTTGTAACTCTGGAAATTAACTTATCTGAGTTGCGTTAAGATTCTGTGATGGTAAGGGGGTTGGTCTGATCTTAGGCTGCGATGCCAATGCGCACAGTTCTGTGTGGGACAGCAGCAATGAAAACTATAGAGGAGAGTGGTCTACAAGTTGCCAATAGGGGAACAGAACCGACCTTTGTCGACGCACGTCGTTGCGAGGTCATTGATATTACTCTGACGAATGTCAAAATGTTGGATAGGATTTTGGATTGGAGGGTTGTGGATAGACTAACCATGTCGGACCACAGGGCCAATCAGTTTAGGGTTACGTCCGATAAAAGACATAGGAATGACTGTAGAATGGTAAGGATACCGAAACGAACGGATTGTACAAGGTACTGCGAAGTTCTTGAGGAATTATTGCCAAGGAGGTTTAAGAGCCCTAGAACAATCGCAGATGTTGAGTATCAGGTGAGGGCTATCAGCTCAGCCATGATCAAAGCATTTGAAGCTTCATGTCCTCTGACGGTAGTGGACGAAGGAGATCCCACTCCATGGTGGAATGGGGAACTGGAATCCATGAAAAAGGAGACAAGGAAGGCTTTTAATCGTCACATGGGAGGGGATCCCAACGCATGGGACGACTACAGGTCAAAGAAAAGGGAGCTGAAGAAGACTCTACGCAACCGTAAAAAGAAAACGTGGAGGGAATTCTTCTCAAATATGCAAGATATGACCGATGTATGTAGATTACAGAGGATCATATCCAAGGACCCGGTGTCAAAGTTGAGATTAATTCGCGAAACGAATGGATCTTTACAGAGACAATCGGAGAGTCACTGAAATACCTGATGGAGGTGCATTTTCCAGGAAGCTATAGATCGGAAGATCCTTGGGAAGCCACCCGCAAGGGTGCAAACAGGAATGAAAGATTGGAATTTGGATTAGGTGGGTGGACAGCATGCTGAGGAAAAGGGTAATAAGCTTTCAAAATGGGAGTTACAGACTAAGAGGTAGGGTAGTCAAAGGGTGTCCACAGGGAGGAGGATTATCGCCCATCCTTTGGAACATCACGGTCGATTCCCTACTTCAGCTTCTGGACTCAAAAGGTATACACACCGTCGGGTATGCAGATGACATAGCGGTAACTGTGAGCGGCAAGTTCCTGGACACTATTTATGATACCATGCACTCAAAATGGTTGAAGGATCGTGCACGGAATAAGGTCTCTCTGTAAATGCTATTAAGTGGAAACAGTACTCTTTACTAAAAGGAGGACTGGACTAACAATAGACCCTCTTAGGCTTTTTGGATCGAACATCAACGTCTCCAAGGAAGTAAAGTATCTAGGTGTGATCCTGGATAACAAGCTGACTTGGAATAGTCACATCGATGACAAGATCCAGAAGGACAAGCGGGTATTGCATCAGTGTAAGAGAGTATTCGGTCTCATGTGGGGAATTACTCCCAGAGCAGCGCACTGGATCTACACAACGATGGTCAGACCCTTAATAACGTATGCTGCTGTGGTCTGGTGGCCTAAAGTCATCCAAAAGATCGCGAAAAGCAAGTTAGATAGGGTGCAAAGAATGGCTTGTATTGGGATTACCGGAGCTATCCGGACGACCCCAGTAGAAGCATTGGAAGTCTTTCTCGGGCTGCTGCCGTTGGACTTGCATATTATGAAGTCAGCAGCATTAACAGCATTACGTCTGAAGACAACCAATAATTGGTATGGATTCGGCACGGAGATAGGGCGCAGGGTCATCCTGTTACTGTTATATAGCAATGTAAAGGAGGCGCAAATGCCAATGGAGGGAATGGGTAGGCTGAAGATGACTGAAAAGTCACACATAACACTCATTGAAGACGGCCTCACACATGATGTATGTGAGGAAAATGACATCAGTATTTTTACAGATGGTTCATTAATGGATGGCAGAGCGGGTGCTGGAATCTTCTCTAAAGAGTTGGGCATGCACTCTGAATCTGGGAAGATACGTATCGGTCTATCAAGCAGAAAGCTTAGTCTAATGCATGCGCTAGACCATCTACTGGATGGAAAGGTGCAAGGTAAGAAAATCTTGCTAGTACTCGATAACCAGGCGGTGGTCAGGCGACTGCAACAACCTACGGTATCTTCTAAGTTGGCGTTCGAATGTGTTCAGAAACTTAATGGGTGTGCTCGTAGTAATGCGATTACTCTTATGTGGGTGAGGGAACACATTGGTATAGAACAGAATGAAGCTTCAGACGCCTTGGCTAGACAAGGATCTGAAGCTGAATTTTATGGACCGGAACCAGTAGTTGCTCTCAGCAGCGGGACGGTGAAGGCAAAGGTCGAAGAGTGGATAAAGAAACTTCATCTCACGAGATGGGAGAACTTATCTACTTGTAGACAGGCAAAGGCTTCGTTGAGGCTATCAAAGGGCAGTGAATCGGGGAGGGCTCTCAGTCTAGGACGGTTAACTTTGAGCTGGTTGACTGCATTAATAACTGGGCATGGCAATTTCAGGTGCCACCTCAGCAAAATGGGTCTTGTTGATGGGGAGGATGCTGACATTTGCAGATTATGCATGGAAGAGGCAGAGACAGCGGCGCACATAGTGTGCCAGTGTCCTGCATTGGCAATCAGGATGTCCACACTGGGTCGCCAATTTATTGATGAACTCGAAATGTGGAACATACCCCACAAAGACATGCTTGAAATAACGCGTGATGTTATTATGAGGAAAGAAGTAGGAGAATTCTGCAACCGAACAAATAATTAACACACGATTTGAGGGACGAAAAGGGACTCATATAAGTGGTCTAAATTTATATATAATTTCATATTGAAATATTGAAAGTACTGATACTAGTAAAAAATAGTATAGCTTCGTACATCACAAAAACAAAATCATAAATTTTTTTTTTGCTTTTAAATATTATGTTATGTAAAAGTTCATGTATACTAGATACAAAATCGGATTTCGCAACATATTATATTTTCAGTTATGGTTAATATTTTCGTGGAAATGCGCATATACCTGTATGTTCAATGCAAAAGAATAACCCAGAGAAAGAGGATATTAAAATTTATAAAAAACTTAATTGCAGAAATAATTACGGAGTGCGATAAGAAAAACAGGCATGAAATTGTTTTAAACTACACGTGGTTAGAGTATGATTTTTAATTGTGAATCATCAACCATATAACAATATCAACAATAAGTATGCACATGTAGTTAAACTAAAGCAGCCTGTTTCAAAAACTGCAGAACTGAAATAGCTGCACTAAGATTCAAGATAACAATTTGTATCGAATACTTGTGTATAACTATTTTTATGATTTGGAAGCACACAGTTTACAGTTTCTATTTAATGTGCTCGGTTGTGACCGGTTTTAAGAGAGAGAGAGAGCTGACGTGAATCAACTTTTAGGCGTTTGCTTTGATTTCACCATAAGCAAAATGCATATGACATGAATTAATTACAGATCTAAAAGTACAATACAAGGTATATTTACGAAGTATCCAGAATGACGTTTACAAATAGGGGTAAAAAATTGCAACATTGAGGTATCAATTTTTCGGTAATATTATTCTATTAATATTAATTTTTATATTCAGAGAGCTAAGGGTATATTACGTTTGTGTTTCTCTTTATAATATCCAAACAAAGAGGTAATAGGTATGGAAGAATACATATATTATTGATCAGAATCGCAATCTATACCTCTCTGCCGTAATTGTAAAGCGAAATTTGAAATGTTGTTAATAAAATTATTTTTACTACTCAATAAGTAAGTTCGTAAATGGATGGAATTATTTAAAAACCAATATTCAAATACCAATTTTTCAGAACTACTTTGCTCCAGTATCTCATTTTAAATAGATTGAACTCATAATATAGTCCCTCAGTGTGACCCAATATATCAAAATATCGAAAAACCTTTAACCTAGCAACTTTAGCCATATTAGCTATTTTTAAATTCGTAGTAGCCTTTTCGAATTGGAGTAATATCCAGCAAAGTTATAAACAACTTACTCTATATACGGTCCTCCCGCCTACATATATATTGCATTTTTACACTCTCTGCTTCATCTATGCGAAATGTGACGTTTCTGATTGAGAATACCAAACAAGCAAACAAAAAAAAAAAAATCAAAACAGCAACAACAAGAAAATGGAAAAACAACCACAACAACAAGTTAAGGCTACTTCCTACCTTTCAGTTTTATTCAAATCGTCCAAACGTGTGAAAGGACTTGCAGTATTACTACTATTTTTTTTATTTATTTACTTTTTTTTAAAGTTCATTTTTTCTCTATTTCATTGCTATTGTTTTTGTTGTTTGTTGTCGTTGAAGTCTTTTAATAAAAGACCGCAATTCAATTTGAACTTACTCCATTCAGATAGGACAACGAGTGTATATGTATATTTTTGAATGAATGCTTGTGTATAGCTTTAAGTTTAAGTTTGGTTGTGCATACTCGTATATATTGTATATGAGTGCATAGGAAAAGTATAACATATGTTGGTTAACCCGAATTGACCCACGTAATTTTTTTTTTCGAATTTCAAAAAGATTTTTTAGGAGCATACTCTGTATAGTTTTTTAATCCTCCACACAGGACGCTCAGAATGTCCTGTTGTCATATGGCAACGGTGGGAGGGGTAGGGGACTGATTTACATATATAAGCAAAACCGCTTTTAGCCTTTCAAAAAACTAAAAAAGTTTGTTTTTGTTGGTATTTATTAGAAACAAAAATAATGAAACCTTTTTTTTTAAATTTGTGTTGAAATAATATATGGTAGATAAATATTTTTTAAGGGTCTGTATGATATTGTTTGAAGCAATGCAAACAGAGTCCTACATCGCATATATTACAAGCTGTACGTACGATAGTGTCTTCACTATACTACTTGGAAGCGATTTCTTCGCATAGCATTGTACACCATTCCGTTTTCTAATGGACCCTATTGGATTGTAGCCAGACACAATTAAAATTGCAATAAATACACGCAATTCTGAAACAATAAATATACATACATTAGGAAAATAAAAACGGCTGAGCACGACCTTACCTCTTATAGTGAGTTCTTCGTAGCGTTTTTGATGATGAGTAGCATTTGAATTTGAACATTTGCATATGTGTTCAAGCAAATCAGCGTTGAGAAATTTTTCAAATAGTTCATGAGGCCTTAGTTTACGATAGTTTTCGTAATTTACTTCGGGGAAAATTGGAAACACTGCAATTGAATTATCTTTGTGCCACGTGAAATTGCTGTCTTTGTTAGCTGCTGGGATTGCAACATTAGGCTTCAATGGGTTCACGCGACATATCTTCTTTAATGAGCTCGGCAAACAATCATCTAGGATAGCGACAGAATGAGTCTTATCATCGAATCCGGTATCAGAACTAGATTGCTTGCCTTCAATTTCAATTCGACAATCGCCTTCTAAAACAATTTCGCATCCTAACTTAAGCTGTCCTGCGCATAGATTGTCTGGTATTCCACCATCATCGTCACCATCATCTTCGCCACTTACATGTCCCTCAATATACGGTGGCTCAATATAAAGTGCCTGCACATTCGTTACAACATCGTTTTCATAATTCTCGCATATTTCTTCCAAAAAATCTAAAACTTCTTGCAAGGAGAGTGGTCATTGAAAAATTTAAAAACGAGAGAGGAACACGATATACAACCAAAATATTTCTTAAAATTAAAAAAAAAAGCAAGAAAACAAATCAAAAACATTACACCGGACACCAATACCAAAGCCCGCCCGACGTTGCCATATGGCAACAGGCACAAAAAACTTCAAAAAAAATACACATAAAATATTTTTTGAAGTAGCACACTTATGGGAAATTACTCTCTTCATCAAACACTCCAAAAAAAAAACCACATCTCATTACGTGATCAAGATAATTAGTATATATTTTAGACGTACTTACTTTTTCATGTCCATTTTTTTTGCACTCAACATTTTGTCTTCACTTTACGATGCACTATTTTGTACAAACAAACACGCACTGACGCGCAAAGGATTTTAAGTGAAAGCAAAAACAATTTCGCGTTCAGCATGCTTTCCAAAGTAACGGTATCTATATTCGTTTGTAAGTTATGATCGTGCACCAGTAGGAAAGATCGTGAGATACTTATGAAATCATGCATACCTCTCCTGATTTTGTAAGGGAAGCTGTAAACATGCCCAAAGGAAAGAAGTAAAGTATTTGTAAGAACAAAATAAGCACCTTCTATCATACCTTCCAAAAATAAACTCAGCGTAATGCACCTTTAAAGAGACTTCGCAAATCACTAACGACAATTGTAACGAACGATATTTCCCATCCAAATATACTTTGCAGGTAGAGATTTTGTTTTATATTTTGTATACCAGCGACCGTATTTTCCGAGAAGAGGGCATAAAGAATGAAAAAAGAAACGGTAAATCCTATTAGTTAACATTTCAATCAGTAAATTTTAATCGAGTGCAAGAAAAATTGTGCATAAATGTGGTGATTGATTTCAATGAAAATTTTAATTTTAGCAAATTTCACGATACTGATCTCATTTATGAAAACATGTTTTTGACATTTTTGAATGCATGTATGAGGCATATGAGTAACTGGATTTATTTTATATTTTTTTAATAAATGGCTGATATTTTGTGCTTCGAAGACTATGACTCGTTATATTGTAAAATTCATAGTTCAAAAATTCCAGGTACTTTTCTGCATATAAAAATAAAAAAAATAAATATGTGGCACTTAAAGCCCCAAAGGGCTCATTAGCCGAGCTTCTCTTCCATTACTGCAGTGCGTCTTAAATTTTTGGACAGTATTAGAAGGGACCTACGTATTTTAGCCGGTTCCGAACGGCAGAACCCTTGTGACATCACTGAGCTTTGTCACAGAGTTCTTTTAGAAGCTTTTTCATGGCAAGTTGTTACTGTCGGAAGAATTGCCAATTGCTTGCATATACCATTACTAAAATTGTAATTGCAACTAAAAAACGAAATAATACCAATCATTTTTTGAACGAAAATGTGGCATAATTATAGGCATTTGCTTTTATAGTCATATATTGATGACGTACATATGCAAAATGTATGAGAAATTATTATTACATGCGATCCTGAAAGTGTGTCATATTTTTTTGAACAATGCTCCTAAATTTTTGTTGAAAATAGAGTTTTGGACCAAATTTTAAATCGCATTTTTGTCAAAGAAGGGTCGAAATTGGTCGAAAGTTTTGATGTACTGAAACTCAAAGGTCCATACTTTAGCATACAAAAAGAATAAATGCGGAACTCACCGAGACTTTTTTTCCTGCACCTATAAAGTTTTACATTCTAATCTTTTTAATACTTTAAAGTGGTAATTTTAAATCACTTTTAGTTCAAAGTTATAATATTATAAAATCAAAAAATTATGTGATATATTCCTGTTCAGCAGCAAGTATATTTAAAGACACAATTATGGTGATTTTTCCTTTGACATGCCTTAAAATGAGAATCACGCATTCTTATTTCTGTGAAATTTGTTCTACTTTTGTTCTTTCTACTGCCGCGCCCATGATGAGATATTTCGCAAATTTTTTTTTGGTTTCAGTTTGACTATTCCCTGTAAAATGATACCATACTCATCAAAATTGTGCCTTTGCGAGATTTCACCGCATGTGCCATTTTTCTAAATTGACTTTTTCATACAAAATTATTCTATATCCCACAACGCATTACATGGGAAAATATGCAGCTAAAATCCCTATAGTTACGCCAAAAATTGACTTTATGTTTTATCGTAGTTGTATTACTATTTCCTATTTCCTTTTTAAATTAGAATTGCTCACTTCATATAGCCCTATCGTACCATGACTCTTTGGACTCAAATTTCTTATGCACCAACTTCGATTGCAAACATAGATTGTAGAGTGGAGTTTTCGTTTCTCGTGAGAGGGTGCGACTTCTCAATTGCTTACTTAGCACAAAGTAGCACCTGTTTGCAAGAGTGATTCTTCGCAATATCTCCAGGCTGATGTCATTACTGGTGTTAATGCTGGACCTAAGATTTATAAAGTCCTTCATTACTTCAAACACGTAGTTGTCAACAGTAACGTGCTGTCCAAGGCGACGGGACTCTTTGTTTGTTGATACTAGATACTTCGTCTTGCCCTCGTTCACCGTAAGACCCATTCGACGCGACTCTCGCTTTAACTCTGAGAATGCTGTACTGACTGCTCGCGTGTTTATGGCGATTATGTTGTCATTATGTTGTCATAATCGGCATGAACACGCGAGCAAGTCTGAAGCCACACTGATAAAGTTCAATCAAATTCTTAAGCATATGCTTCAATCTTTCACAGACTCTTGTATGCGATGCTTAGAAGACTTATTCCACGATAGCAGGCACCAATTCTGGGGTGTCCTTTCTTATATACAAGACAGAGAATACTGAGCCTAAAATAATCCGGCATGCTTTCAACCGACCATATTCTGCTTATGAGCTGGTGCATGCACACAAAGATTTATGGTCATAAATAATTTAAAGAATCTTAAGATTTTAATATTTTCAGTGTTTAAATTAAATTCAAATTCAATACTTTTGTTTTTTGCCAATAGATTCGAGAGTTTCTATGAGGTGGCATTATGAAATCACCTTCAAAATGGCAACAAGTTATCGAACAAAACGGTGCATATTTGACCTAAATCGGATCATTTTAACTATGCTAAATAAAACCTTCAATTTAAAGTAGGGCTGTGCTATTAATCGTTTAGCCGAACAATTTGATTATTGTTGATGAATCAATTATTCGATTAATCAAACTTTAATTAATCAAAAAAAAAAAAAATTATCGAATAATTACGATTTTGAGTATTCAAAAATTGAAATTATTCGATTAATCAGAATAAATTATTCGAATCAAATATTCAAATATTTATAATATTTTTTCCAATACAAAGTAGACATGTAGCCTTTCATAGTTACGAATTCAAGAATGCGTTTTAAATGATTATTTCAAAAACAAATGGAAACTAAATGAAAAATACTTTGATTAATCAGAATTTTGATTAATGAAGTAATTGATTAATCACGATTTTGCTTAATCAGACTGTTCGACTAAGCGATTAACCGCACAGCCCTACTTTAAATTGAAGCCTTTATTTAGCATAGTTAGAGTGATCCGATTTAGGTCAAATATGCACCGTTTTGTTCGATAACTTGTTGCCATTTTGAAGGTAATTTCATAATGCCGCCTCATAGAAACTCTCGACTCTATTGGCAAAAAACTGGGACAGTCGTTTTTCACATGCTTCTCTTGAGGCGAATTTTACACCAGCAAAATCATTCGCCATAGACAGGAACAGGTAGTAATCACGTGGTGCCAGGTCCGGACTATAAGGTGGATGCATAAGAACCTCAAAATCAAACTTCCGGAACTTCTGGCGAGTCACTAACGATGTGTGTGGCCTGGCGTTGTTATGATGGAACACAATTCCTATCCCATTGGCCAAAGCTGGCCGCTTCTGGGCGATTGCTTCCCCCTGACGGTCTAATTGTTGACAGTATAGGACTGAATTAAGATTCCCTGCCAATTCCACCAAACACATAGCGAAACCTTCCTGACCGTCAATCCTGGCTTGGCCACCGTTTGCGCGGCTCACCGCGATTCGACAATGACCGTTTTCACTTGACGTTGTCGTAAGTGACCTAATTTTCATCACCATTAACCAGCTGCTTCAGAAATGGATCGATTTTGTTGCGATTCAGTAGAGATTCGCAGATGGAAATTCGACCCGTGAGGTTTTTTTGCATTAACTCGTGTGGCACCCACACATCGAGCTTCGAACGAATCGAACGGAATCGACGAAACCAAAATTGCACGAGATTGGCTGTTACAGTATCAGGAACATAGACACTATTCACATTTTCAGCCGCCTGGCTTGCGTTTTAACCTTTATCTAAGAAAACAGTAAAATATGGCGTATTTTCTCTTTACTGTTGATCATATTTGACGCGTGCTCAAACAAACTAATACAACGCGAGATACAGATTATATACATATATATATATATATATATATATATATATATATATATATATATATATATATATGTGTGTCTCCTAGTATTATATATACCGGTGGTTTTCGCAAGGTAACGTGTCTAACTGCCTCAACCAGGTGGGGCTAGCGCAATCCTTGTTGAACTCATCGCAAGTCAACTCACTGGCTGTCATGTAGTTTGATCTGAGCGCTATGTGATGATACCTTTATTTGTTAATGAGGGGTAGTCATATAGCTTGCTCTGCTTACTCTGTGATGGCGCTTTCATTATTATTAATGGGGGCCCTCCATGTGGCGACCACCGGGCAACGTCTTCCTGGCACCCGCTGGGAGGCGGCTGAAGTGAGTGGCGAAAATCTCCTCGGTTAGAGGTTGTGCGTTGGGTTTGGGACCCGCCACATAAAAAACCCCCCCAATGAAAAAAACAAATATGCCTCGGAGAAGGACTACCGCTTTTGTTGATGACCCCCGCAAACGAAAAAAGGACCACGATTTACGGATATGCACCTGGAATGTCCGATCCCTTTATAGGGAGGGTGCCTCTATCCAGCTGGTTGATGTCCTCGAAAAATACAGAGCTGACATCACCGCTCTCCAGGAAATGCGATGGACAGGACAGGGCTGCTCCAAAAGAGCGTCCTGTGACATCTATTACAGTTGCCATGCTGAAAGGCACGAATTAGGATGTGGATTTTTGGTCAGCAAGAGACTACTACATCTTGTCTCACAGTTCACGCCTGTGAACGAACGGCTGGCCACAATCCGCATCAAGGCAAAATTTTTCAACATCAGCCTTATATGTGCCCACGCTCCGACGGATGAGAAGGACAATGTGACCAAGGAGAGCTTCTTTCAGCGCCTCGAAGAAGCTTATGACCGGTGCCCCCGCCACGATATCAAAATCGTGCTTGGCGACTTCAATGCCAGGGTGGGCAAGCAAGGTACCTTTGGTCCAACTGTCGGAAAATTCAGCCTCCACCAGAACACCTCCGATAACGGAATGAGGCTGATCGACTTCGCCGCAGCACGAAACATGGTAATTGGTGGTACCAGATTCCAGCATCTCGACATCCACAAAGCGACATGGCTGTCTCCAGATCAAAGAACAAGAAACCAAATTGATCATGTGGTGATTGACGGAAGGCATGCTTCCAGTGTGATGGACGTGAAATCGATCCGTGGTGCCAACATCGACTCGGATCACTACCTTGTTGCAGCTAAGGTGCGCACACGCTTATGTGTCGCAAATAACAAGAGAAGTCCCACACAGAGAAAGTCAGTAAGCTGCGATCACCAGAGACTGCAGATGCATTTTCCACTCGACTATCGGATCTGCTTATGCAGAACACTCCCCCACTTGATGATACATGCGCACGGTGGACACATATATCCCACTCCATGACTACTGCTGCCGAGGAGGTAATCGGTTACTACCGGCCTCTGAGGAATGAGTGGTATGATCAGGAGTGTCGCGACGCTACCGCAGAGAAAGACGCCGCCTACAGAAAAACCCTGCGTGCAGGCGTAACGCGAGCTGTTAAGGAGCGGTATAGAGAGAAAAGGAGTGCAGAGAGACGTCTTTTCAGGCGCAAGAAGAGGGAGTTGGAAAGACGTGAGTGTGAGGAGATAGAGATGTGTACCGACAAGAATGAGACTCGAAAATTCTTCGAAAAGATCAAGCGCCTGAGTGGAGGTTTAAATCCCGGAGCCTCTTCTTGTCGTGATGGAAATGGGAATCTGGTTACGGATGTCCAGAGTGTACTGAGCCTATGGAGGGAACACTTCTCCACGTTACTGAATGGCGATGCTACGAACAATTCCGCCAGTGGAGGAGAATGCCCGATAACCCCAATTACAGATGATGGTGTTGATGTTCCACCACCCGACTATGACGAGGTTGAAACGGCCATTTTAAGGCTGAAGAACAACAAAGCTGCAGGTGCTGATGGCCTGCCTGCCGAGTTGTTTAAGACCGGAGGCGATGAGCTGCTCACCCGCATGCACCAGCTCATAAGCAGAATATGGTCGGATGAAAGCATGCCTGATGATTGGAGGCTCAGTGTTCTCTGTCCTGTGCATAAAAAAGGAGACCCCACAATTTGCGCCAACTACCGTGGAATAAGTCTCCTGAGCATCGCGTACAAGGTTCTATCGAGCGTACTCTGTGAAAGATTGAAGCCTATGCTCAGCAACCTGATTGGACCTTATCAGTGTGGCTTCAGACCTGGTAAATCCACCATCGACCAGATTTTCACACTGCGCCAAATCCTGGAGAAGACCCAAGAAAAACAGATCGACACACACCACCTATTTGTTGATTATAAAGCCGCTTTCGACAGTCCGGTAAGGGATTACCTCTACGCAACAATGTCTGAGTTCGGTATTCCTGCAAAGCTCATTCGACTTTGTAGAATGACACTGCATAACTCCCGTTGTGCATTGAAAATTGGGAAGGACCTCTCCGCACCGTTTAATACCGAACGGGGTTTCAGACAAGGTGATTCGTTATCGTGCGACTTCTTCAATCTTATTATGGAGAAAATAATACGAGCTGCTGATCTACGACATAATGGCACTATCTTTAACAAAAGTGTCAAGCTGTTAGCGTATGCCGACGATATTGACATAATCGGCATGAACACGCGAGCAGTCAGTGCAGCATTCTCAGAGTTGGAAAGAGAGTCGCGTCGGATGGGTCTCACGGTGAACGAGGGCAAGACGAAGTATCTAGTGTCAACAAACAAAGAGTCCCGGCGTCTTGGACAGCACGTCACTGTTGACAACTACGCTTTTGAAGTAGTAAGGGACTTTGTCTATCTTGGAATCAGCATTAACAGCAGTAATGACGTCAGCTTGGAGATCATGCGTAGGATAACTCTTGCTAACAGGTGTTACTTTGGGCTGAGTAAGCAATTGAGAAGTCGAGCCCTCTCTCGAAGAACGAAAACTACACTCTACAAGTCTCTCATCATGCCTGTCCTAACATATGGCGCTGAAGCCTGGACAATTTCCACCTTGGATGAGCGAATGCTTGGAGTTTTCGAGAGAAAAGTCCTACGTAAGATCTTTGGACCTATTTGCGTTGGTGGCGAGTACCGAATAAGGTACAACCATGAGCTGTACGAGCTGTATGCCGATATTGACATAGTAAAGCGCATCAAAATCCAGCGGCTGCGCTGGCTAGGTCATGTCGAGCGAATGGAAGAACACGCTCCAGCTAAGAAGGTGTTATATTCGGAACCCGCTGGAGGACGACGCAGAAGAGGAAGACCAAACCTCAGGTGGAAGGACCAAGTACTGGAGAACCTGACGGCGCTTGGAATTTCTAACTGGCGCCAGCTAGCGAAGAACAGAGATGGCTGGCGAAGCATGTTGTTTTCGGCCTAAATCGATATTCGGTTGTTATGGCCACATAAGTAAGTAAGTATATATATATATATATAATACTAGGAGACACAGACTTAATTCTATCAGAGGAAATGAAATATCTAGGAGTAATCCTAGATAAAACCCTGACTTGGAATAATCACTTATCGTTTATAACTGTCAAAGCTCTAAGGGCAAGCTATACGTGCCAAAGAGTACACGGTAAAAGATGGGGTCTGAGACCAAAAATGGGTGCATGGTCGTACAGAACCGTAATAGTAATGATCACCTATGCATCCTTGGCGTGATGGCCGAAGGTGAATCAAGCAAAAGCTAAAATGATCCTTAGTAGGGTCCATCGAATAGCCTATTTGGGTTTCACGGGAGCAATGCGCACGTGCCCCACTGCAGACTTAGGAATTCTTACTGGACTCACCCCTCCACACCTCATGGTCAAAAGGATGGCAACCAGTGCGGCACTAAGGCTGCCCAATCTGTCCAACCTTAAAAAAGGCAATCTCACAGGACATACAAAGATCCTGGACACCGTTTGTGGCTGTCCATGTCTTGTGGTCTTCGACAAGATGGATAGAAAGCTAGTCTTCTCCAAACATTTTGAAGTGGTCATCAACGACCGTTCGGCTTGGAGGAATAGTAATATGATCCCAAAAGGGTACTCACAGTTATGGTACACTGATGCGTCTAAGATGGAAGATGGGTGTGCGGGGGCTGGAATTGTTGGACCAAGATTTCGGAAAGCAATCGCAATGGGGAAAACAGCTTCCATCTTTCAGGCGGAGGTCCATGACTTAGTGGTATGTGCGAGAGAATGCATACGCAGGGGCACCCGTGGTACCAAAATATGCATCCTGTCGGACAGCCAGGCGGCTCTAAAGTCCCTAGCAAAATTCTCGTTTCAGTCAAAGCTGGTTTAGGAATGTTTCAAACTTCTCAACGCCCTGGCAGCAAAGAATCCTGTCACCCTAATGTGGGTGCCGAGACACGAGGGAAACGAAATGGCCGACTCCCTTGCAAAGGAAGGCGCAAGCATTCCTTTCATTGGACCAGAGCCCTTCTGCGGGGTTACAAACAGTTTCATAAACAACCTGATATGTGAGAGGGAGAAACGGGATCTTCTACCTGTCGACTCTGTCATGAGGAGCAGGAAACATCGGAACATATTCTATGCAATTGCCCAGCAGTGTCAAGACGTAGCCTTGGTTACCTAGGTAATGGAGTTTTGACTACAAACGACATAGGTAAAATTAAGCCCACAGCAATAGGCGCACAAAAGATCTTTTTGGTCGCAGTGCAAAATAGCCTGTATAATAATATATATACATATATATATATATATATATATATATATATATATATATATATATATATATATATATATATATATATACACATATATATATATATATATATATATATATATATACACACATATATATATATATATATATATATATATATATATATACACACATATATATATATATATATATATATATATATATATATATCATCAGTGATTTCATACAACAACATACAGTGGCTCACAGCTTATTTCGTACAGTGTATATATTTTTATGTACATGGCTGTAACATCGAAACTAAAAAACTTATCGATAAGTTTTGAATGTAGATGTCTGTGTATGTGTTTAGTAAACCTAATAAGAAAACGGGGAACCCCAAAAAATTTTCTTTTTGTTATGCAAGAGAGAAAAACTATTGATCAGCTGATTTTCAGCTCACATCTTATTTCGTACACAAACTTCAATGTAGGTAAGTTTCATTCTGCCGCGCAGTTACAAAGTTTTTTTGAATTGTATGAGTTTTTGGACCTTTTTAACTATTATAACAATTTTTATTATTATTATTTTAAATAGTTAAAGTGCTGTAAATTAAACATTTAGCTTTATGGGTCATCGTACAACGATGGAACAGCGTAAACTGGTAATTAACCATTTTAGGAAAGGTCAGAGTGTGCAAAAAATTGCTGAAATGACAAATTTAAGTGCCTCAACTGTCCAATACATCATTCAACGCTTCGTTCGCGAAAATCGGTTGGAGAACAAGGGCAGAGAAGCACCTAATAAGATTTTCAACGCATCAGACGAGCGTTATATTGTACGAAAAATTAAGAAAAATCCATAGTTATCCGCTCCGAAGTTGGCTGCAGAGGTTCAGCGTGAAATAGGAAAATCATCCAGTGCTGAAACTGTCCGACGTGTGCTGCGCAATCATGACTTGAACGGTCGAGTAGCCCGAAAGAAACCATTCATTTCGAAAATGAATATACAACGCCGACTTGACTTCGCCAAAGAGCATATTATTAATACTCCTGCGTTCTGGAATACCGTTATTTTCGCGGATGAGTCTAAGTTTAATATTTTTGGCTCGGACGGAATGTCATATGTTTGGCGTAAAGCTAATACCGAGCTAAACAAGGAGAACCTTAAGCCCACAGTGAAGCATGGTGGCGGTAGCGTGATGGTTTGGGCCTGTATGTCAGCAGCCGGAGTAGGTGAATTGGTTTTTATTGAGGGAACAATGGACAAAATGAAGTACCTCGAGATTCTGAAAAACAATTTACTTCAAAGTGCAGACAAACTGGGTTTGCGGGAAGAATTTCGGTATTACCAAGATAATGACCCAAAACATAAATCTGGGATTGTGCAATCTTGGCTTATTTGAACTGCTCACACTTGATGTCTCCACCACCACAGTCACCTGACATGAATGTGATTGAAAATCTTTAGTCTATTTTGGACAATAAAATAAGAACACACAAGATTTCTAATAAGCAAGACCTAAAGAAGGTACTGATGGAGGAATGGAAAAAAATCACACCAGACATCACTCAAAAATTGGTGGATTCAATGCCAAGTAGACTCCAGGCTGTCATTAACGCTAAGGGATGTCATACTAAATATTAAAATCAACTTACTTTGTTTTTAGTTTGAACTTAAAGAGACTGTACGAAATAAGCTGTGACATGAATTTTCCTATTTTTTTCTTATTTTATTTTTTTATAGTGTCAAACACTAAAATTTTGAAAAAGTAAATTTTGGAAAATAAAAAACAAACCTTCCTTTCAAAAATGGCATTTATATTTTGTTCAAATTTTTGCTATATTAGGAATTACGACTGCAGCAATTTTTAAACTGTCACTGTACGAAATAAGCTGGGAGCCACTGTACATTTTTCCTCGTATAATCATGTCTAGTTTCGTGCCAGAAAAAGAGCATATTCGGGAAGCTCTACTTTTTTGCTTCAATTTGAAGAAATCTGCTGATAAGTCTCATCAAATTATTGTGGAGACAGTGCGCTATCGGAAACCACTTACAGAGACTGTTTTCGTCGGTTCAAAGAAGGCCATTTTGACTTTAGTGACAAGAAGCGTGAAAATAGACCCAGAAAAGTTGAGGACCATGATTTTCAGGCTCTTTTGGATGAGGACGACACTCAATCGCAAAAAATGCTTGCCGAACAGTTAGGTGTTATTCAAGAAGCCATTTTCATACGTTTACGAGCCATGGGAAAGGTTCAAAAATTTGGAAAATGGATACCCCATGAGTTGAACGATAGGCAGATGCGAAACCTTGCTTGCTAGACAAAAAAGAAAGTCGTTCCTGCATCTTGTGGTGACTTGCTATGAAAAGTGGATATACTTTGAGAATCCTAAACGAAAAAAATTGTGGGTCGAATCCGGCCAACCAGCAACTTCTTCTCCAAGATCAAATCGCTTTGGACGCAAGACGATGCTGTGCTTTTGGTGGGATCAGCAGAGTATCATCTACTACGAGCTGTTGAAACCTGGTGAAACTGTCAATGCTCACCGCTACCACCAACCACTAGTGAAATTGCGCCGTGCTTTCGGTGAAAAAAGGCCTGGTTATGAACAAAGACATGAGAAGCTGATTTTTCTACACGACAACGCCCCATCGCACACGTCAAAACTGGTCCAAAACTACTTGGACACACTCAATTGGGAGGTGCTACCTCATTCCGCTTATTCACCAGACCTGGCCCTTCAGACTATCACCTGTTTTCGTCGAAAGGTCACGCGCTCGCCTAACATCACTTCGATTCGTATGAAGACTTCGGAAAATGGCTTGACGAGTGGTTTGCCTCGAGAAATGAGGAATTCTCTTTGCATGGTATACACAAATTGCCCGAGAGATGGGAAGAAAAACGGCGGATTTAAGCTTGTACACCTGGTATATATATATATATATATATATATATATATATATATATATATATATAAATATATATATGTATATATATATATATATATATAAATATATATATATATATATATATATATATATATATATAAATATATATATATAAATATATATATATATATATGTATATATATATATATATATATATATATATATATTAAGGATGATGGTAACTCTACGCAGCACGTGTTCTTACTCTAACAACAACCAACAGAGCTCGTTTAAAAAAATATGTAAACAAATAGAAAAAGAGAGCATTGCACTGAAAACCGTCATATTATTTATCCAAGTCTGCGCCTGAAATAATCTATGAAAAGCTTTTCGTCTGCAGAGTGAAGGATATTAAAACATACGGACGAACACATAAATGCACAAAGCTTTCATTTGAAAATCATACTATAAAAGCGGTTAACACAAATTGTAAGTTGACAGTTTTTCATTAGCGCGCGTGTAATAAACCTGCAAAGATAGCAGCAGCAACGTCATCATAATCATAATACAGAAGGATACATTTCAAAAGAATTATAGTGCTTCGTTATATTCAGTACGTATGTGTATGTAGACTTGTAGTTTTATACATAAATTAGTTGAATTCGTATACAAAAATTATTTCAGTGGCTCATTATCGCGGTTAAAGGCAATGAATTTCCATAAAAATATGAATTGTGGTGACTACTTAAAGCATTCCTGTATATTTACATGTGCTTGCAAGTAATTGTTTGTGTGCTTTCATTTGTAAACGATTCTTTAATGTTTCAAGTATAAAGTTACCTAATAAATGAATAAAGTACAATACGTAAGGTGTAAAGTTGGTATAGGATCAAGAAATCAAATCACTATAGTGATTTGATTTATTTTTACGTGTAAATAATTGTGTATTTATATTATTGTATATGATATCTTACTTATGTAATAGAATGATATTTTCGCAAAATAATCGTCATCTATACGCAACGTTGAGCTGATAAATTATATGTATATTAATCTAATGGATATCATATATTGATCGGTAAGATACACATATCATAGCTATATATAATCAACCATTCATTCTTCATTTGAAGATATACATATAATACATACATTCTCTATCCATCTTATCCATCCAAATTGTTCATAGCTTATCTCAATAATGGAAAATGATATTAATGTTACGAAAAAAAAAAAATTTATTTAATTTTAAAAACACCACCCTAAATAAGGTAACACCAAAAATGAATTTGTGTGCGTAAGAGAGCTAAAGTAGCAAATTTTTCATAAAAATTTTGAAACACGTACCTAGGATATTTTAATAAATTAAAAAAATAGTTTTAACCAATGCTTTAATCAGTATGTAAAAACCTCAGAGCTCTATACTGTTCTGAACTTTTTTAATGGTAGAAAGTACGTGTCATTAAAAGAATATGAAAAAATTTGGCAATATCTTCCAATATAAAGAAATACAATCATTCCGAAAAAGAAAAATATAAAAAGCATAAGGTAAAATATCATAAGTATAAGTACAGTGTGTCCAATAATAACTGTCTGTAAATTTCCCGGTACTGAAGAAATAGGAAATATCTGAATTTTTTTAATAATCCAGACATATACGTATAGGAGAACGATTTTGGCAAAATTCCGCTCAATAGACTCGTTCTGTAGCAAAGGATATGAAAATATCCAACTTTTCAATGCTAACCGATAAACAAAAGCAATTACAAAATGTAAGAAGCTACTTGCCCTGCACGGAGGAGATGAGAAATTTTTTGATGAAAAACTATTTTTTAATGACATCCAGCAGAATAGCAGTATATACTCAAGGACTTTTGGTAATGCTCTAAAGACTCAACAAGACTCTTCATCTTTCCATAAACCAAATCCTATTCAAGATATCTGACGAAGAATGGCCAGCATTGTAATTAAAGAAAATTGGTTACATTTTTGAAATTGTCAATCAACCTGATTACTTTAAAAACAAAAATCATGAAAATTAAATTTCGCACCAAATTTACATCATTGGACATTAAACCATCAACACGCATACGTAGAGTGCGGACAGAGGAAACTATCGCAGTTGTATCCGCCAGTGTTGTTGATGTCCGTGAATTATCGATTTATTCGTGAGATACCGGCCGATATGTTGGAGAGAGTTTGGACCCAGCGAATGAACCATTTCAGGTGCAGCTTCGGTCAACATTTACATGAAATCATCTTTAAACATTGAACTATATAGATCGTTCTACTGACTGAAATAAAGATTTCATACATTTCTCTAAATTCTATGTGTTTTTTTTTTAAATCAAATCCGAAAGCTCTTAAAAAATCACCTTGTACATGTATAATGGTTTCATATACGAGTAGTTCCACTTACTGAAGATATAGAGACCGATTTTACATCGCTTTTGCTTTTTTCTTCATTTGGAAATATTGCTAAAACGATCACATTCCTTCCTATTAACTCACTGTTTTGATTCTCCAGGTTGTGCGGTTACTGTTATGATTATTGATTAAATTTCATTATATACCAATAACAATATTCGAAGGAATGTATTGTACTAAAATTGATAACATAAACAGCAAACTCCAATAACATTAATAACTTCTACATTCATTAGTAAGTGTTGTCATACATCCCGGAGTCACAAACAATCTTGTTTAGTCAGATGGCATAATAATAATACTATAATATACATAATATATACTACTTATAATAATACCATAATATATAATGCATATTACTAATAATAATACTATCATATAACTAATTAATAATATACATGATATGAACACTTATATTTATACTTATTTAATATACCTTAATCTACATCTTAATCTTAAATCTTAAATAACCCTACATTGAAACTAACTAAATTGAATTACTTTGCTTTATCATTATACTTACACTTATTATTTTAATTACATCGTCTTATTTATACTTATTGGTCTCATATTTATACATACTAATTTATGCATTTACTCCTATGGTACACATCTGTACAATAATTATCTTTGCTAGAACATAATCTGTAACTTATAATAGTCAGTCATTCTTGAAGCATAAAAGAGTACGGATGGGCCGCTTTCTCTAGTTCACTATTAGTTATTAAATGAAATTATTATATATTCACAAAAAAGCTTGCGAAATTTTTCATGGCGGCCGAGCAGGGACTATCTCTACATAATTAAAAGGAACGAATTTGATCGATTTTGCTGGAATTGAAATAAACTTTGCAAACTAAATGATAGATATTATCGCCGTGTTTGGCCAAAGACCATAGTCGGTTAAAAAAAAAACCACGACACGCATTCTTTAGATTAATTGTAAAAAAAATTACGGAAAAGATCAAAAGAAGTGTATCGAAATAATATACATTTCTATATATTAAAAAACCAAAACGGTGAACAGTGACTCTATATCTTACGGGATACGTGGTTATCTATGCCACTATCGTTTTGCTGCTTCTGACTCTGTTGCTGTCGCCTGTACTGCTTGCTTCGCCGCTGTCGTCTATGTTGTGTGCCTTTACCACTATCGGTTTGCTGCTACCGACTCTGTAGCTGTCGGCTGTGTTGCTTGCTTTGCCGCCGTCGTCTCTGCTGTTTGCCTCTGTCGCTGTCATCGCTGCTGCTCTTAACAACTAAAGAACAACACCTAAATGGTTCACCACTGCATTTTATGCAAGTGGGAATTGGATGCTGGTAGAACAAATACACAAAGTATAGAGTGCATAAGTGAAAGCTTAGTATCTCTTTGTACTCATATGTTCATTTGAATTATACATACACATATACATTTATACATACATACATTCAATATATGATATGAACATGAACTTGTGCCCAGCATTAGAAGTGAATATATTCCGGTGGGCAAAGTTGTGAAGTGCGATATTAATAAATTTATTTGCGATTTGCTTAATTATTTAATGAATGTTTTATAGAATGTAACTGATTCACGTTAACGGTCGTACTGTTTTTGTTTCTTATCCTGATTTTTGTACATTTATATATACATAGGTAGAATGTGGAGAGTAGAGAGTAGTCAGAAGCAAGCGATGTTAGCAGATAGTTCTACAAACAATAAAGCAACGTGAAAACCTGAAGACGATTATATATTTTTTTTTTTGGGATCACAAAAACTATTGTGATTAAACATTGGTGCCGAAACCCGGGAAGAAGAGGTATTCCTAAAACATTGTTAATTATAACAAGAGACATAATTGGTTTTCTGAACGTGTGAGCTTTGCGTTTGTGGTGGACAGCACACCAACGAACGAGTGAGTGAATCGTTTCAGTTGGCTTGAAAGTGCGAGAACAACTAACATCAGTGGCTGTGTAGAAACATAGTCTGCAGGATTGTCGTGTTGGACATTGTAAGCGGTATTGGTCGCTTAATGTTTATTCTTCGGTCCAGATTGCTGATGCAATTCACGGAAAAAGAGCAGAAACGGTGGTTAAATGCAACGCAGCTGGTCGAAATCGTCGACCGTGGAGTAACAGTAGCATAAGTTGCATAAATTACTAAATTGAGTGCTAACATAAAGATCATTGCCCTTGTATAAAAGCTATTTTCCTTCTTTCGTAATAAATTCGAAGAAAAGAAAGTACTAAATTGAGTGCTGACATAGAGATCATCGCCATTGCATAAAAGCTCTTTTCTTTCTCTAGTAATAAATTTGATGAAAAGAGAGAAAGAAAAAGAAAGACAAACTGTCATCTTTCGAGAAAGAACGTTTTTTATTTTTTTGGTAAACGTTATATAAAGAGCTGCTAATATTTTCACGTTGGAAAATAGTACTGGTGGTAAAACATGTCCACAACCACTAACGAGCAGGAAAATGTTGAAACAATGGTTTATACTGATCGTAGTGTTGGCGAAATTAATCTTGAGAAATCGGTTGCACAGAAGTTAATAGAATTAAAAGCACTTCGAGCATCCAGGAAAAGCAGCATACACGATAAAACGGTGTTAGTAAAGAAAGGTGTTGGCGAATCACCAGATGAGCTGGAATGCAGTATAGGAATTCTCGATTCTTACTTCAAGAAAGGTTTAAGTATACAAGAAAACATTGATCGAATTTCACCATACAGCGAAATAGCCATTTGCCGCCATTAACATGGATGGCAGAGTTAGAAGAAATGTATGTATCTACAAAGGCAATGTTTATGTCATTATTGCCAATGTAGCGAAGTTCAATCTTTGATGCGAGTTTGTGTAACACATCAGTGGTAGCACCACAGATGGTGCGCTTGCGACGACAAATTGAAATACCAAAGTTTCATGGGAAATGTTCGGAATTTCCAAAATTCATGGCATTTTTCACAAAAATGGTGTACGACGATGAAACGTTGGGTAACTGTGAAAAGTTTTTGATACTTCGAGAAAATTTATGTATGAAACCGTTAGCGGCTATAAATCAATTTGATGTAACAGAAGAGAACTATTTAAAAGCGTTACACCGATTAAAAGAGAATTTTGACAAAAAGACTCTAATGTTTCAAGAACATGTTTCCGGATTGTTTGAATTACCCAAGACTGCAATTCCATCTTCAGTTCATTTGCGGAACATTATTGACTCGGTAAATGCACATCCTGGACAATTTCCACCTCGGATGAGCGATTGCTTGGAGTTTTCGAGAGAAAAGTCCTACGCAAGATCTTTGGACCTATTTGCGTTGGTTGCGAGTACCGAATAAGGTACAACCATGAGCTGTACGAGCTGTATGCCGATATTGACATAGTAAAGCGCATCAAAATCCAGCGGCTGCGCTGACTAGGTCATGTCGAGCGAATGGAAGAACACGCTCCAGCTAAGAAGGTGTTATATTCGGAGCCCGCTGGAGAACGACGCAGAAGAGGAAGACCTCACCTCCGGTGGAAAGACCAAGTACTGGAGAACCTGACGGCGCTTGGAATTTCTAACTGGCGCCAGCTAGCGAAGAACAGAGATGGCTGGCGAAGCATGTTATTTTCGGCCTAAATCGATATTCGGTTGTTATGGCCACATAAGAAGAAGAAATGCACACTTGAGTACAATGTTGTCTTTGGGTAGTTATGAAAATATTGCCAACGCGATTATAACCATCTTGGTACTGGAGAAGCTGGGTATAGAATCGCAGGTGAAATGGGAAGAATCACTGGATTATTCACGCCTCTCTTCCTGGGAAGAGTGTGCAGTTGTATTATCCAGACGATGTCAGAATTTAGAAGCAAGATAGTCAAAGTCAAACAACGTTAATTGTCAGTCAGTAACGGCACAATGTAACTGCATATTCTAATGCAAGAAGAAGCAGTCGTACGTTGCTTGCAATTGTAAAATCAGCATGCAATATGCAAAAAGTGTGGTCATTCGGTGGCAAATTGTCCAGACTTTGGTAGGTTGTCGCAACGTGAGCGCTATAACATTGTACACAAATTAAAGCTATGTTTCGTATGTTTGAAGAAGGGTCATTTGTCTACAGGATGTTCTAATGTAAAGTGCGATATATGTAACTTGTCACATCATAATCTATTACATAAACACAATTTTGATAGAACTGATTATAATGAAAGTTTATCTTCTCAGCCGAACAACATATTACCTACTGGACGATTAAGAGAAAACAATGATGAATCATTGACAGTAACGCCGGCAGCACTACATACTGCGCTAGTCGATACTATAGAAATTCCAGAAGTGTTCTTAGAGACTGCAGTGGTGTTAGTGAAGGATGTTTTGGGGCAGTTATTATTGATTCGGCCTCACAGATTAATTTGATGAGTGAACAACTGGCACAAAAGTTACGATTCTGAAGATCATCATGCTCACTATGTGCAAATGGAATTGGCGATGTAAGTACAACTATAAAAAACAAGGTACAGGCAACGATCAAATCGCGAGTAAATAATTACGAGGTGATATTAGAATTCTACTTGCTGCCAAAGATTACTGGTGTGAAACCAGATCGATTCGTGGATATTACTAACTGGAATATACCAAACAATATTGCGCTGAATTGTTCTTGGATTTACTGTCAATTGGTCGTCTTCATTTAGGCAATAGTCTTCCTCGGCTACAAAAAACATTATTTGGTTGGGTGGCATTAGGTCAGCCAAGTACATCGGTGCACCTGATAACAATAGACAAAGTTTACTTGTAGATACCAAATGTGTAGTAGATCATAATCAACTTGATAATCTGGTTGAACGATTTTGGGAAATTGAACAAATAGATATAAAAAGGACATTTTGGACAGAGGAAGAAGAAGAGTGTGAACAAATATTTATCGAAAATATAAAATGGGATATTGACGGTAGATTTATAGTTAAATTGCCATTTAAAAGTAATGTCAATGAGTTGGGCGATTCATATCAGATTGCTGAGCGACGATTTTTGGCTTTGGAACGCAGATTGGATAAAGATCCTATTGTGAAAAGAGCATATACAGACTTTCTTAATGAGTACATACAACTAGGTCATATGAAAGCGTAAAAGAAGCGGATTTAAAACAATTGAAATACTTTTCGCCACATCAACATGTTGTGCGTCCCGAGTCTACGAGTACGAAATTAAGAGTTGTGTTTGATTGTAGCTGCAAGACACATTCAGGTGTCACTAAATGATGTTATGATGAAAGCTCCGGTGATACAAGATGATTTGTTGTCAATAGTGTTGCGCTTTCGGTGTTTTAAGTACGCATTCATTGCAGACGTGACGAAAATGTACCGACAGGCTTAGGTTACCAGTGAAGACAGCAATTATCAGGCAATTTTATGGCGGTCTTCTAAGAAGGAAAAATTTAGAGCGTATCGGTTATTAACGATTACATATAGTACTACGGCGGCTCCTTTTTTGGCAACGCGTTGTCTCAAGAAATTGGGTGAGGATAACATAGAAAAGTATCCTCTGGGCTCCAAGAAGATTATTTCCGATTTTTATATGGATGACTTAATATCGGGAGCGAATACTGAAGATGAGCTTTTACGTACATATGAAGAAGTATCGACGATTATGAAATCAGCACATTTTGCCTTAAGAAAATGGCACTTGAACAATATTCGTCTTTTAGATCGTATTCCAGAAATAGATAGAGAGAAGCCGGTATTGGTATGTCATACCGAAATTATAAAAACGCTAGGAATAGTGTGGGAACCAAGTACAGATTCTTTAAAGTACATATGGCGAGCAGTAAACAGCAACAAATGTATAACAAAAAGAAGTGTGTTATCTGAGTTGTCTACGTTATTCGATCCACTGGGTTTATTGAATCCGATCATTCTAAAAGGAAAGGTTTTCCTATAAGATCTCTTGGATATTGAAAATTGCTTGGGAAGGAAGATTGCCAATGAATTTGCATAGTAATTGGTCGGAATACCGAAAACGGCTAGAGGGTGTCCATTAGGGTTCCACGGTTCGTTTTGTCCTTGAACGTTTGTGCACGTGTGGAAATGCATGGATTTTCAGATGCCTCTTTGCGAGCCAATGGATGTTGTGTATACATCCGATGTGTAGACTGTGACGACAATGCTAGTGCACAATTGTGGAGTGCTAAATCGAGAGTTGCGCCGCTGAAGACGAAGTTATTGCCACGGCTGGAACTGTTGGGAGCAGAGTTATTGGCAAGATTAGTCTCGAAAACGCAGAAGAATTTCACCATGTCTATTGACGCAATCTATTTGTGGACAGATTCGGAGGTTGTTCTTGATTGGATAAGCGTGCATCCATCTGTGTGGTCGACGTTTGTTGCAAATAGAGTAGCGTCGATACAAGAATTTACTAAAACAGCTATTAGGCGACACGTGCCTGGTAGAATGAATTCCGCAGATATTGTATCGCGAGGAGCATTTGCTGATGAGTTACAGCAAAGTGATTGGTTTATGGGACCAGAATTCCTCGTTAGACCTTGTGGTGAATGGCCACCAAATAAAGATCGTGGTAGGTGTTCGGATGTTGAACAGGAGCGACGTAGAGGGACTGCAGTGTTACATGTGGAACGCGAAAGCAATCGATTTCTACAGTGGGTGGAAAGTCATAGCCAATATGAAGTTATGCTAAGAAGAGTTGCTAGATTGTTGTGTGTGTTTCGTAGGACCGACAGATTTCGTGGAATTACGGTTCACCTTTTGGAAGAAGCGCTAGTACGCATAGTATATTGTCTACAACAACGTTATTTCAAAGACGACTTGCAAACGCTTTTAAAAAATGGTGAGGTGGTTGCTACGAGTAAGCTGAAGAGCTTGATTGTGTTTGTTGAGCGTACCCAAGGTGTAGACATATTGCGTGTTGGAGGTCGATTAGTACATGCACAACTACCTTACGAGGCGAAACATCAAATGATATTACCATCTGCTAGTCATTTTGTGAAATGTTATGGTAGATTTTTACACGAGAAAAATTTGCATGCTGGAACACAAACACTTATGGCAATTATCCGGCAACGTTTCTGTATTATTGGCGCTAAAAAATTAGTACGATTGGTAACCAGCAAGTGCTTGCACTGTTTTAAATGTCGCCCAAATCTCCAATAACAAATCATGGGAGAATTACCGAGAGAAAGAGTGACCATTCAAAATCCTTTTAATGCTACCGGTGTTGATTTTTGCGGCCCAGTGATGGTGTCTTGCAAATTAAGAGGTGTGCGGGTGACGAAAAGCTACGTTGCGGTGTTTATTTGTTTCTCAACGAAAGTTGTACATCTGTAGCTGGTGTCCGATTTTACGGCGAAGGCTCTTATTGCTACGTTAAAGATATTTGTCGCACGTCGAGGTTTGTGTGCTAAGTTGTTTTGCGACAATGGTATGAATTTCGTGGGTGCTAGTAGAGAACTTGAGGAGTTCAAACAACGTTTTCTTGAGCAGCAAACATAACAAAAAATATCAACGTACTGTACTGCAAATGGAAATGCAATTTCATCACATTCCACCACCCTCCCCTCACTTTGGTGGTTTGTGGGAGGCTGCGGTGAAATCAGCCAAGTACCATCTGACACATATGTTGGCATCGTCGTATCTTACATTTGAAGAGCTTAGTACTGTATTAGCGGAAATAGAGACTATCTTGAATTCGCGGTCATTGACTGCAATGTCTAGTCACCCGAATGATGAACAAGTTTTAACCCCTGGTCACTTCTTGGTAGGTAGGCCACTGGTGGCTATATCGGAACCGACCCTTAATGATGACAATATAACCAATGAGAATCGATGCCAACGGTTGCGTATAATTCAACAACACTTTTGGAAGCGATGGTCTGCGGAGTACTTAGATGAACTGCAGTAAAGAGTTAAGTGGACAAGGAAACAGCGTAATATTGATAATATAATCATGAGTTGGTCTTAGTTGCTGAGGAGAATTTACCACCGAAGCAATGGTTATTAGGTAGAATCACGAACGTAATTAGGGATAAGAAGGGCTACGCGCGTGTAGTGGATATCAAAACCAAGAATGGTGTAATACGTCGTGCTATTCAGAAATTTGCACCGATACCTAGATCGGAGTAATGATTGATCTATGCGATGGATATATCAAGGGGTTCGGTATGTTAAGGTAGTAGTCCGGTGTGTCGACTGAAATTTCGACATTTTTTCATGAATTTTTTTTAACAAGTAAAATGCGATCGTTTTAAAATTTTTACATATTTTTATTGGTGTTTTCAAGTATAGAAAACCATTTTTTAAAGTTAATTTTACATTAATTTGCTTTTAATTTTTGACGTCAGAGTGGAGTCCTCGAAAAAAATATGAGTTGGTTCGGGGAAGCACACAGCCTTCAGAAGTCATCTGAAATAAAAAATTTAAAAAGATTATTATTCTGCAGACTTTATTTTAATGAACTAACCTATAATGTACATAAAAAAAAAAACAAAAACAAAATAGAGGAGTGGTGCAAAAAATTCTCAAAATCTAATTTTTATTCTTGATAAATTGTTTAAATAAAATAGTTTATTATTAAAAAATTAAATGATTTAAAGGTTACGTATTTAGATATGTGTGTAGGATAACGGGTATCACTTCCATAACTTTGAGTACAGGTAGAAAACCCTCATTTCCAGAACGTTTTTCACAGTAAAAGTATGCTTCGGAGCAAAATTCCATACACAGTGGTTAAAACTTTCGTTGTTATTTTGGGTGTTCCCGCCCAAGCATCTATTCAATAAATCGTCGGACGCTAAAGCCTCGTACACTGGTTTCATAAGATTTATAACTTGCTCGTCAAGCGTTACTGGGTGTTCATAAGTGCTCTTTTGGTTTTCCGCTTTGAGCTGTTGATACTTGCACCAAGAATCTGAGCAGTAAGAGTGCCTAGGGTTTTCTTCTGTCGATGTCATGTGGTAGAATGTAGCCCACACGGCTTTCTTAATTTCTTCGAGATATTGACAGTTTCTGGTGTTTGCCAAACCAGACATTTAACATAATCATATTAGTTAATTGCAACGGAGCACTTTCCTCGGTGCTCTTCTCTTTTGCGGCAATCTTTTTTACCTCAGCTGCCTCCAATTGTTTCTTGACTTTTGCGTACTCGTTATGAGTTTTTTTTACACCTTGAAGTGCTCGGTACATTCTTTTCTTCACGTGCAATACGCATTCTTGCTTCTCTACTTCTGGGTCGCCACCGTAAGGTTTATCATCGATCAAATTTTTATGGATTTTACTGTCCCCAATGTACCTCACATAGTTAACACCATAACGCTGCAGATAACGCTACATTTCAGGAATGTGCTGAATTGTGATTAATTTGTACTAAGTATATGTTAAGTATAACGTTTTATAGAATGTAACTGATTCACGTTAACGTTCACTCGTCAAGACTGTCGGCAACGCTATGTTGACCGTCGATGAGCTGCACACAGTGCTGATTGGTCTCGAAGCAGTGCTTAATTTTAGGCCACTAGCACCGATCACGCAAGACCCGAGTGATAGCGAGTCGTTCACTCCAGCGCATCTGTTAATTGGATACTCATGCGATCACTGCTGCCAATACAAGAGCCGGAACATGGATTGGCCTACTTAAGCAGATGGCAGCTTGTCTGATATCTCAAGCCTCTCAAATCTGCCAGGAACCCAATGCCGAAATAGGCACACTCGTCGTGATCCACGACGACAATCTGACTCTCTAGCAGTGCTCGGCAGAATAAAAACGACAATCGCTGGTCAGGATGGCAAGGTCAGAGTCGTTGACGTCATCACCACTAGAGGAACAATTCGGCTGCCAATACATAAGCTGGCATTGGTGCCAATGCAACATGGAAGCCTTACAGCCCTTCAACGGGGCCGGTGTTTAATCAGATGACATAATAATAATATATAATATATAAAATATCCAGACGCACGAAATTACGAATATTCTCCGCATGTGTGAAATCGACACTACTGTACGGAAGTGAAACAGGGCTGATCTCGAACTCCATCACGCAGAGACTGCAAGCTTTCGTCAACAAGTGTTTGAGGATCATTTGTAGAATTTTCTGGCCTAACACTATTTCAAACGAGGCACTATGGCGTCTGTCGAGCGAAGAGCTCATACTGATCCAGATTAAGCGTAGAAAGTGGCGTTGGATTGGCCACACGCTAAGAAAGCAACCAGATAGCATCACGCGAATGTCGCTTGAGTGGAATCCGCAGGGGAGCAGAGGCCGCGGACGACCAAGAAACACCTGGAGACGATCAATACTGGGTGAGCTAGCTGCTGCCGGCATCACATGGGAAGGCGCTAGATCAACTGCCCAAAACCGTGTGCTATGGCGAAGCCTTGTGGAGGCCCTATGCTCCAACTAGGAGTTTAAAGGAGAAAATATATATATATATATATATATATATATATATATAATATATAATACTAATAATAATACTATAATATATTATACATAATAAATAAATAAATAAATATGTGGCACATAAAGCCCCAAAGCGCTCATTGGCCGAGCCTCTCTTCCATTACTGTTGTGCGTCTTAAATTTTGGACAATATTAGAAGGGACCTACTTATTTTAGCCGGTTCCGAACGGCAGAACACTTATGACATCACTTTTTCTGAGCTTTGTCACAGAGTTCTTTAAGAAGCTTTTTCATGGCAAGTTGTTACTGTCGGAAGAATTGCCAATTGCTTGCCGACCGTGGTGGGTACCGTTCGAAAGAAAAATCTTATCGATATTAAATTTGTTATGCATCAGCCGGGGATTGCATCACGACCTACAGATCAGAAGGCGAACACACTAACCACACTAACGGGTGCCGTAGCTCAGTGGTTAGTACATAATACTAATAATACTATCATATAAAATAATATATATGATATAATATATGATATGAACACTTTTATTTTTACATATATTCTTATATTTACCTTAATCTACACTTATTATTATAATTACATAATCTTACTTATACTTACTGGTCTTATATTTATACATACTAATACATGCATTTACATACATGCATTCAACTATAACACATCTGTATAATAATTATGTTTGCTAATCTGTTACAATAAAGTCAGTCATTTTTGAGCCACAAAATAATAAGGATCGGCCGCTTTCTCTCGTTCACCATTAGTTATTGGTTTTAAGAAAACACATACATAAATCAAATTAAATTTTTGTATATTCACAAAAAAACTTGTGAAATTGTCCAAATGTATATATCATTGCTAAGAGCACCGTGGAATATTATCCTTATTTATGCTCATATACTAAAGTACATTTAACGTGTAAATATTGTTACGTTTTTTTTTACTCTTTTATTCCAGACACGTTCACTACGATACACTACGTCATTAAATTTTGGTATGATCTCATAGGGTCCTTCCCAAATCGCTCTTTATTATAGAATGTGATGCATTGTTATAGCAAAGCCACTACACATTATATAAACATACGTATATGTACCTAAATAACGCTATAGCAAAGTCATTGCACTGTTACTGCATAGCCATTACATAAAGGGTTATCCATTTCGCGGTTTCAAAAGTATAGGGCTAGAATTTGACATCTGTCAAACTGAGTTATTAAAACAATTTCTTTCTTTTTCAGTTCAAAGTCTGACATTTGCGAAAATGGATCGCTTAACTATTGCACAACGCATTAAAATTGTAAAAACCTACTACAAAAATGGTGATTCTGCCACAGCCACATATAGTGCTTTAAGAGGAGATTATGGTTTAAAAAACCATAAATTGTGAAGAAATATGAAGAGACTGGATCGGTTACAGATTTTGTAAGGCCTGTGCATCATCGTTTCGCTCGTACCACCGAAAATATCGCTGCTGTAAGTGAAAGTGTTGCCGAAGACCCGAATGTGTTGATTCCTCGTCGTTCTCAGGAATTAGGACTGTCTTACGGCACATTATGCCGTATTTTGCATTTGGATCTACACATACATCCATATAAAATCCAGCTCACACAACAACTGAAGCCAGCTGACCATTCACAACGTCGTAGACGGCGATTTTTCGAACAAAATTTTCTTCAGCGACGAAGCACATTTCTCACTCGGTGGGTATGTTAACAAACAAAATTGTCGTATTTGGGGTTCTGAGAATCCTCAAGTAATTGAAGAGAGGCCACTACATCCACAAAAAGTCACTGCTTGGTGCGCTCTTTGTGATTGGTGCGGAGGTGTGATTGTACCTTACTTCTTCGAAAACGACGATGGAACGACTGTCACCGTCAATTCGGAGCGTTATGGTCATATGATAACCGACTTTTTTTTGCCTGCTATTGAAGAATACGACTTAGAGAATATGTGGTTTCAACAAGACGGTGCCACATGCTACACAACTCGAGCGAATATGGCTTTATTGCAAGAGAAATTTTCTGGCCGCGTAATTTCTCGTCGTGGCGATATCAAGTGGCCACCAAGATCATGCGATTTGACACCGCTTGACTTTTTTTTGTGGGGCTACGCGAACGACCGTGTTTATGTAGATAAACCTTTAACTCTTGAGCACCTAAAAACCAACATTCGTCACGTTATGGCTGAGATACCGCCCAATATGTGTCAAAAAGTGGTCGAAAATTACCTTCGCGTGGTGGTCATTTAAATGATGTAGTATTTCACACATAATGTCAACGTTCAAACTTTATAATAAAAAAGAAATATCATGATAAAAAATATTTTATATGTGTTTTATTTACATTTACTTTTGAAACCGCAAAATGGATAACCCTTTATAAACATATGTACATGTATGTAAATAGCGCTATAGTGAAGCCATTGCACATACATGCATGTGAATTGTTTACATACGCTATTCTTTGAATTCAAATTTCACTTTTAATATTTTAATATTTCTTTTTATTGCTTTTCAATATTAAATAAATGTTGAACTTGCATTTCCAATGCAAGTTGACCTCAAGTGCATTAAACTCACTCCAATAAAATACTTTCAAATTAATAAGAATTAGTGTCGTAAAATACTTACTCACATTTCCGATCCAAATCAATAAAATCGATTTGGTAAACAATTCCAAAGAATCGTTTTACCAAATCAATATAAAGACCAAACATGCAATATGGGCATTTTCTTTTAATATAAACATAAGCATTTATTATTGATACGATATATTTCCAATAACTGTAAAGTTTAGCTTAAGACATTTATAATGGTAGTCTTAGATTGAGATTCAATAAAGCAAGAAGCAAGAGCTTCTTAAAAATCATTTTGTGTTTTTTTTAATGAAAAATTCACAAGTGAAATGTATCCAATTTAGTTTAGCGAATTGTTTGTGTGTGTGAAGGGTTCCATGTCCACCTTGTTCTCCTTATTCTCCGCAATCAAGCGACATTTGCCCTGGTTTGTCGCAAATGAAGCACTTACAAGTAAATTGGTTTCCGCGTTGGTTCCTTCTTCTTGTTTCAGGCTGCACTACTGATTTGAATGTCTGACGCACTGCTTCAACTACATCTGTTGTTTCTGCCTCTAGTTTGCGTACTCGTGGCATTGGTCGACACATTAAACTGGCGGCTTCATGCGTCAAAGCACTACTGACTGTTTCGGCATATGTACTCCATGGTGACATAACTAGGGCATGCTTAGTCTCTCCATCAAGTATTCCGTCGATGAATGCCTTTATTTTTATTTTCTCGATGAATTCTTCCGATTTACCGGAGAACGCTAGATGACACAAGCGTTCAATATCGGAAGCGAATTTCTGAAGGCCCTTATTAGTCCTTTGCACTCGCGATTTTAATTCCACTCGATGCAATGGCTCTTATATTCGTTTCCAGGTATGCGCTTGAGTGTGTCCACCAGTGATTGGTAGTTACCACGATCTGTCTGGAACCATCTGCAAGACTTCTAACGCATTATTTTTTAATGCGACTATTAAAGCAGCAGTCCCATTGATTCTTCGAAGTTATTATCTCGAACTGAAGCGCGAATATGTTGAATGGCGATGTTCCATCAAATGTTCGCGACTTTAGTTTAATTGTTCTTGATCTTCTAATCACTTATTTGCGTGATTCGATAATTTTTAGTTTATTGACTTCGTGCTCTATTTGCTCGAACTTATCTTCTAAGTCCTTCAGATCCGTGACTTTTCATTAATGGCACTAGAAAATGCATTTACATGTTCTTTTAGTTCTGCAACTTTCTGATTAATAGCCCCTGAAATTTTTTGAAGTCTGTAGTCAATTATTTTCTGGAATTCTCAGATGACGTTTTCTTGGCGAGAAGAACCTTCATGAATTTCCCTTCGCAAGCAGAATATTCTTGAAGCTTGGAGACAGTGGGGCTTGGATGAGTGGGGCTCAGAGTTTAGTAACATCCTTTATAACTGTTTCGAAAAATATATGCCGAAACTCATCCACTCTTGCAATTTAGGAGGTTCTGTTTGGTCTACTAGGGAATTACAAAGTTAAAAAATCAGAGAAATCGAGCCTTCAGATCATTCAAAATATCTGGTAGCTCAGTCGATTATATTCTATTTTGAGAAGTAAAATCATACCACTAAATTCAAAATGTTATAAGAAATACATTAGCAAACTCAAAATGGATTTCTAGTCAATCAAGTGGATAGATTGTATGTCTGCTGACGATTAGAATATCTCTGACCTTTTCGCAGACTTTTTTAGTTCTACTTATTCAACAGCAACATATGACTGCAGTTCGTCTTACCCTTTTCCAATCAAACAAATAAATTCAAGTTGCATCCCTTCTATAATTCCTGAAGAAGTTTTGCGACATCTTAAAACTTTGAAACTGTCGTATTTACCTGGACCCGACAGGATTCCAAGCTGCATTCTGAAATCATGCGCAGATTTACTTTTCTTGCCGTTAACTGACATTTTTAATGCTTCACGCCGGCTTGAGCGTCTACAGTATCTACAGTATCTTTAAATCATCATCGTTTTTCGAAAGGCAAATCCACTGTGACTAATTTGCTTAAATTTTCTACTAGTGTAATTAAAGGCTTTACTTGTGGTCTCCAAATTGATGTAGTTTACACTGATTTTTGCAAGGCTTTCGATAAAGTTAACCACGACTTATTGCTAAAAAAAAATTTATTTAACTGGACTTTCTAACATATTCGTAAACTGGATTAGATCTTATTTAACTAACTGCTCTCAAAAATTGCTATTCAAAAGTGCAATTTTCAAAAAAATAAATGTTCCTTTTGGCGTCCCCCAGGGCAGCCACCTGAAGCCAATTCTTTTCTTACTCTTCATAAATGATCATCCATCATATATTATGCACTCAACTATTTTAATATTTGCTGATGATGTCAAGCTTTTCGTGACACATTATTCATCGGCTTCTCAAACATGTTTGCAATCAGATATAGACTCTCTTTCTGAATGGTACTCCAACTAACATAATGGTATTAAATTCAGATAAATACAAATTCATAACTTTTTCATGGAAAAAACCTTTAGTACATCATTTTTCGCTTGATGGCCAGCAGTTAAAGCGTGTTTTAAGTTTTATTGATCTTGGTATTACCATGGATCCCAAACTTCGTTTCAATTTGTATGGAAATTCTTGTGTTAATAAGGCCAAAGGAGTGATAGGCTTCGTTAAGAAATGGTTTAATGACCCCCACGTAACTAAAACTTCCATTGTCTGGAACAAGTGTCATATTGATCATTTAGAATCTGTTCCGAAGCAGTTCCTGTTATTTGCCTTGCACTCTTTTAATTGGGACCCTTCAGTTAACCTTCCTCCATATAAACACCGTCTCAAACTTTTGGCAATGCCAACACTTAAAAGTAGAAGAGCAATGTTAAATGCTTGTTTCGTCACAAAGTTACTTAAAGGTGAAAACGAATCTCCGTTTTTGCTTTTTGAGCTAGATTTATTTGTGCCAATCATCTATCTAGGAATGCATTAACGTTGTCAATGTGCAAAAATAACTTTGGATTATTTAGTCCTGTGAGAAGCATGTGTAATGACTATAATAACAGTTATTCATTTATTGATTACCACATTCCTTTGCATGCTATAGAATCATCAATTCTCTCGTCTTTAAACTAATTATGATTTGTAATGTTGTCTTGGTAATTAAATAAAATAAATAAATATGTGGCACTTAAAGCCCCAAAGGGCTCATTGGCCGAGCTTCTCTTCTATTACTGTTGTGCGTTTTAAATTTTGGACAGTATTAGAATGGACCTACTTATTTTAGCCGGTTCCGAACGGCAGAACACTTGTGACATCACTTTTTCTGAGCTCTGTCACAGAGTTCTTTTTAGAAGCTTTTTCATGGCAAGTTGTTACTGTCGGAAGAATTGCCAATTGCTTGCCGACAGGTGGGTACCGTTCGAAAGAAAAATCTTTTCGATATTAAATTTGTTATGCATCAGCCGGGTATTGAACCACGACCTACAGATCAGAAGGCGAACACACTAACCACTGAGCTACGGCACCACGGTCTTGGTAATTACATTGTGTTATAAACAGCTATTTGATTAATTAGGTCCGTAGCTGTATTTTTAATTTCGTTTGTAGTCACTTGCTACTACTTCTTCGAGTGGTCAGAACAGCTGGGCTGTTACTGATCGGTCACCGGTTTTTACGTTATACGAACGTGCCCCTCAGTCGGTTGGGCGGGAAAGTGGGCCGTGGGATTTCGAACGAAAAAAAATATGGCAAAACTCCATATTTTAACGTTAAATTGAAAAGAAATTGAAATAATTGAGAAAACTTTTTTTTAAAGTCGCCAAAGAATTCTACCAAATTTTTCTACGATTATATTATTTAAAGTAAGATAAGGTTGTATAAATAAATGTTAAATTACGAATATTTCGTTCTTTATATCAAGATACCTTGCACGTTTTTTGCACAAAGATACTTGTATATTTAAATATTTCTATATGAATATGATTCAAATAATTTACATCTATTTTTTTTTAGTGAAAAGCGAAAGAAATAATAGTTTCTCGTAAGAAAGACGAACTAAATGAAAAATCTTTTTAAATATTAAATTAGATTTTTTAAAAGATCAGCTAAAGTATAAAATAAGAAAACTTCTACCAGAAAGCTCCCACCAAATACTGGAATCATACCTAGATAACCGTCGTTTTGTTGTAAAATATAAAGACTTAATAGCGGTAATTTTTTTTTTTTTTTCAAGCTTTATTTATTGGATCTTTCTAAAATTACTTAGAAACTAACAATAAGTGATCAAATCTTACAAACTAACTAAAATTATGTGATATTCCCAACGTTCCATCACAATTTGTTGAGTCGCGAGGTATAGCAATTTCACAGCATATTCAGTGTGTCTTTTCTTTTTAATCGACGATGCCCCGTGCTCAGCAACAATTGCCTAGCAAGGGGATTCGGATGATTGTGTAATTTTTGAATGTAGCTTCTGCAGGACATTGCAACTTCCTCAGAAATTGTGGGTAAATTTAAATCTCGATGGATGTTAACATTCCTCATATACCAAGGCGCGTTTGCAATAGTTCGCAGACACTTGGATTGTATTCGCTGCAATTTTTCGATATTTGAGGGAGATGCGGAGCCCCAAAACTGAATACCATAAGTCCAGATTGGCTTCAGGATTGCTTTATATAATAGCACTTTGTATTCGAGATTCAACTTTGATCTTTTGTGTATCAGCCACCATAACTGATTAATTTTAAGCTTGACCTGAGTTTTCTTTGCCTCTATGTGATTTTTCCAAGTCAGCCTTCTGACGAGGTGAATACCCAAGTAGTTTGTTGAGGAACATTGTGGAACTGATTGGCCATTAATTTTAAGAGGGGGACATGTATCTGGCCTTAGCGTGAAGGTTACATGTACGCTCTTTGATTCATTGACTTTTATACGCCATTGTGCTAGCCAGATTTCGAGACAATCGACATGAGTCTGCAGGAGTTTAGTAGCTTCTATAGGGTTAGAGCGAGAGCACAATATTGCCGTATCATCAGCAAAGGTCGATATGAATGTATAGTTATTGTTGGGCATATCAGAAGTGTATAAGAGATACAGTAAGGGGCCCAAAACGCTTCCTTGAGGAACGCTAGCGTGAATATCCAATGGATTTGTTTTGTAATCCTTGTGATGTACGAGAAATTGTCTTTTCGTGAGGTAGCTACTAAGCAATGAGGAGACATTTGCAGGTAGTAATAGTTTGAGTTTGTAAATAAGGCCATCGAATACTTTAGAGAGTAGAGGCAGGAGGCTGATAGGTCTGTACGATGCAACTTTTGTAGGGTCTTTTCCTGGTTTTGCTATCATAATAATTTTTGAAGTTTTCCAGCATTTGGGATAGTGTTTAATACGAAGGATAGCATTGAAAATGTGCATGAGATGAATTACTGAAGCCGGAGGTAGCTCTTTATCATTTTACCGGTAATTTTATCTGGACCAGGTGATTTTTTTGGGTTTAAATCTTTATAAATTGCTTTGAATATGTCCTTTTTTTTCATTTTGAGCGTTATTGAGCAAGGTTGAGAAGTTAATTTTGGTAATGAGGACTGTGAAGAGGGTGGATTGGATGTAAACACACTTTTTAGGTGGTCTGCAAAAGCCAAACCCTTCTCACAGTTGCTTTTAACGCAATTACCGTCACTCAAACGAATGGGGAGAATTGGCCGATTTGAGTTTTTTGCTGATTTCCACAAAGAGTAGTCTGACGCTTCACCAGGTGTTAATTTCGCTATGTGCTCTTATAACTCTTTGTTGTTTTTATTTTTTTAAGCTTGCTTTAACTTTCGAGTGCAGTGCTGTAGCTGTGTTTTCAGATTCGGTGATATGAAATCTTGCCATTGTCTTCCGAGACTTCTTTTCTGTCTTACTAGCAATTCAGTGTCGGCTGGTGTGTATGGGCTATAGTTTGATTGCTTACATACCTTTGTGCAGGTGGCTGAGCTGAGAGCTAATGAGAGCAGCTGGTTGAATTTTTCGAGTGCTGAGTCTACATCGTGTCCATTTCTTAATACAGTACTCAGAGGAAGATGGGAATTTAGATATTTCTTGAATTTTAACCAGTCCATTTTCTTTCTAACGCAATTGCCTTGTGGGCTTGGTGATTTTATAGATATTACCGTGGGTGAGTGGTCAGATGATAGATCATAATTACACTCTGTGGAGATATTTTCCATCTGCAAACCTTTGGCGACTCCAAAGTCTATGAGATCGGGTATTTTCCTCTTGTCCGACGGCTAATATGTCGGTTGACCCTTTGAAATAACATCGTAGCCGTGGTTAGTGATGATTGAACATAGTCTTCTGCCTTTTGGAGTTATTAAGCGGGAGCTCCAGTGAGTGTGTTTGGCGTTGAAATCGCTAGCAACCAAGAATTTGCTACCAAGAGTTGAAAAAAATTCTTTATATTGCTGTTCGGTAATACTGTATCTTGGGAGACAGTATATCGCAGATATTACTAGTTTAGAGATGTATTCTTCCAGACATATAGATGTTGCTTGCAAGTAGACGCTACTGAAATCTTCGAGAACATGATGTTTTATTCTGCTTTTTATCAATATATCAGTTCCTCCGCGTGCCTTACCATGCGGATGATTTGTGGTGTACAGTTTGTAATATGGTATTTGGTAGCAATTTTTGTCAGTGAAATGGGTCTCAGATATCATCATTATGTCGATTTGGTTGGATTCAAGGAATTGAATTAGCTCCAAACGGTGCTGGCTTAAGCCGTTGGCGTTCCAGTGGCATATCTTGAGACAACTCATGGTCTGGATAGCAATGTTTGGAGTAACATCGATTGATTTTTCATCATTTCTTGCATCATTGTTTGCATTGAGTTCATGAATTGGTTCATATTCTGAATTAATGTTTGAAGCAAATGTTCAAGGGTACTTGGCTGTTGGGTGGGCAGTGAGTGTTTCTGCTCATTATTTACATTGCTTTGTTGGTGTGTGTTTTGTTTTAACACGCTAGCGTATGAATTGGTTTGATTCTTGTTTGGGATTGCAGAGAAGAATTGTGTTGCATCAATATTTTGTCTCTTACTTGAGTTGGCTATCTGAGTTTGCTCAACTGGTTTTAGAGGTTGATTGCTAGCGGAGAAATTTAGCTTTAGGGTTGTATATACTGGGCAACCTCTATAATTTGCGGTGTGATTACCTCCACAATTGCTGCATTTTTTCATGCTAGCATCGCCTTTAGATTTTGGGCATATGTTTGATTTATGGAGATCTCCACAAATCACACAAACAGCTGGCAGGGTACAATATGTCTTAGTATGTCCATATTCTTGACAGAGACTGCACTGATGAGGTCCAGTTCTCTTATGGGGTTCTTCGATTGTGATTTTACGATGCAATAAATATCGAATTTTATTTATGGGGTGTACTTCACCTTTTTTTGGGGGTTTTGTTTCAGGCTGAAGCTCAATACGATATAACGGTTGAGGTATATTGCTCTTGTTGAGAATGTTGAATACTGTTTTGGCTTGAAACCCTTCTTCCTGAAGGGCAAGTTTGATTTCGTTAATATCAACGTTGGGTTCGACACCTTTGAGTACAACGATTAAGGCGTTACTACGTTATAGCTGATATGTGTAGTAATTCTTTTTTCCAGCATCAAATTCCGCAATTACTTTGCGGAATTCAATTTGGCCTTTGCGAATAGGAACAACGTGGAAATTCTTTGGTCCTATAAGACTTGTAATTCTAGAAATTAACTTATCTGAGTTGCGTTCTCTTAAGAAAATGGGTGGGGGTTTGAAATTTTTCTTGGAGATAATATTTTCGTCACTTTCATCACCTGAAAACAGAGCGTATCTATTTTCCGAACTAATAGGGGCAGTGTTCTGCTTTTGAATTTTTGTTGAATTCATTTGTTTTGAATTTTGTGGACTTCTTTTTCGCTTTACTACAGTAATGTAGCGATCAATTCCAGTTTGAACAGCAACTGGTTCGCACTAGTTGCTTTAACTACTAGGTCATGCACTTCAGTAGAAGGGCCGTTATTTGTTTGCTTTGATGTTGTAGCTGTTGGTGTTACAGCAGGAGAAGCGTATTGTACACTCCACGGTATAGAGGGAGATAGTATATCACGAGAGAACAAATTATTTTTTTTGTCTGTATTTATTGTTGTTGCAAATTTTATGTAGTGTTAGAGTAAGGAATATGTGCAGGCAAAAGATTTGCACTGTTACTTTCACTTGTGCAGTGTGTATCAACTATTTTTTTGATAATGCACTTATCGGGGGGGTTTGCGCGGGTGATTGCAAATTATTGTTTACACACACATTAACAGGCGATTGCCGTTGCCGGAGAGGAGAGCGCTGAACACTCATATTACAAACAAAATGTTTGCAAACGATATTATTATTTATTTATTTTCTTTGATTTTAATGTTCTTTATGCTTATTTGTATAAGCAATAAAAAAAAATCACAGAAAAAACTCCTTGAGTTTTCTTAGCGTCTTTTCGCAATATATTTAAATTATTTTTTTTACCGAAATCAATCACTTTTCGGACTCTATCAAAGGAGAGATGCGAAACACGTCCACTCTTATTGGTGACTTTCACGATTGTAGCGGTAATGCAAATGTTTTCCATTATTTTCAATAGTGGAGCAATGAGTGTAAAAAAATTTCAACTCAGCTCCATATAGCGGAAATGACAAAATTTTTAACTACAGCCTCTTGTAGTATAAAGGAAAATATCTCTACTAAATTAAAATGTTATTGGAATTATAACTGCGACATATCGTATAAGTGTTTTAAATATATGTTTATATTATAATATAACAAATTTCGGAATAAAACACCTATATCCCGAATAAAAAATACAATAAACACAACTTACAATGTAAAGAAAAATCAAAACTTGGTTTAAATAATTCGCTCTCATAAGAACTAATCTCTCCAAGTACTTATTCCACAAGTTTTTCTGCGAGGAGCGTCCACCATCCCCGCAAAGGAAAATAACCATTCTACAGGAGCAGAAGTTGGTATTGGGGTATTGTATATAATAAAAACATTCAGAGACGTAGATTTATCTAGTAAATATACCTCGAACAGATTTGGGACTTCATCTTGTTTGATGATGTTGCAAGTAGAAAGTAAAGCAGATAAATTATTTCTTTAAACTGATTTACTCACTTTTGGTATCTCCAAAATCCAAAAATGAAGCTGATATATCTAGTGTTGTTGATATTTGTGGTGCTTCCGTATAAGTGCACTAATAAAAAATTAAAGGGGGTTAAAATTTAATAAGTGATCAACGATCAGCATTTATTCTAAGAGCATCACTCAAATAAGAGAGAAGTGAAAGAGCGTAAACTCCATAGGTACAAAACTGTGGTTTCCATTTCTGGGTTACCAAGCGTAATCTTAAATTACAAACATATTTTAAGACTTAAATTATGACACTTGCGCACTCTAAATCTAAGACAGCCAGTACGCACTTCTGCACGACGAGTCATACCATCAGCACCAGTGTACACCTTCTTATCAACACCACGTCACCGCTGATTTCTCGGAATATTCGGATCGCGAATAAATACTACATCTACTTCTCTGAGGAGCGCCGTTCGTTGACATCATTTAACTCTTCGTGTCCGCGTGGGTAAATACTCATGTATTCACCGTTTCCAGAATGCGTATCTCAGACCACGTCCCACACGCCACTGTTTGCCAAATCCACATATTTTTTCGTCAGGAGCTTTGGCAACCGGTGTTTGAGCAGCATTTGCCGTACCAATAAAGAAATAATTCGGCGTTAGAGATTCTTCTTCGTTAGGCTATGGGTAAGTGCGTGATTGGGCGCGAGTTGACTATATTCTCCGCTTCAATCGAAAGGCTCTGCACTACATATTTAGGCGGCGCCACTTCTTTTAATGTGTGGTGTAGAACCCTTTTTACGCATTGTACAATCCTTTCCCAAACTCCGCCTTCCGATGGATGGGCTGAGCAATTGAAAAACAACTCAATTCCCTTCGTAGATAATTCGTTCTGAATAAGTTCGCCATTAAATACCTCAGAAAAACGTTTAGCTTCTTCATAAGGTCTAATCAAATTTTTACCATTCTTCGACCGTAATAGTACTGGCACTCCTCTACGATTCATAAAGTTTCCCATGGCGATGATGCACGAATCCGTAGAAAAATCGTGAGCGACTTCTAAGTGAATCGCGCGAATAGTTAGACAGGTGAACAATGCTACCCACAGCTTTTCAGTATGCCGCCCGACGGTTACGAAGATAGGACCAAAAATAATCGAGTCCCGTATAAACAAGAGTCAGACGTAACGCTCGAGACGATCTTCAGGCAGTGGTCCCATCATGGGCGTGTGAAACTTCGCTTTACTGATACAGCAAACATTACAGTTAGCTACTACGCTTCGTAACAGTTGTTTTACTTTAGGAATCTAGTATTTTCGGCATATATTACCAAGAGTTGCCTCACGATTCTAATGCTTCATCTACCAATAATGATAACGGACAAGCAGCCGCGCAAAAATATGATCATACGGTAGTATGATCATATTTTTGCGGCTTCGGCATCTATACGACCTTGAACAAGGAGCTTGGATATAGTTTCTTTCATAAGTAAAGGTTTTGGATTGTACGTGTGAGCATAACAAGCGCTCAGCGATTTCAAGCATTGAAACCATAATCTTTGAATTGGAGTTTTTTATTTCTAAAATTCTTTTAAGCCTAGTTAAATTTGAAAAACGGTTATAATCAATAAATATAGTTACTCACGAGAAGAGAAAATTACGGACGAAACCCTCCATTTGATTCATCCTAGGCTTCTGCGACAACAATTTCAAATGGCCAAGTACTTTCGTCGTATCATAAGAAGATAGGTCCAGCCAGCCAGCCAGCGAGAGTTTTGTGGAAAATCAACACTTCCATGACCTCTTGTTGCATCGACGGAGAATTGTCTTTGGTTGGCACCCATCGATAATCGCTAACCTCACTTTCGCCCAACATGCCTGCAATACACATACAGCTTGTAACATCGATGTTCACTTCCAATCCACTTCAATACCGTTCTGCAGTCGCTCCGTAAAGCACATCGGTGAGGGCTTATTTGATGATTGTCTAATATCAGCTTTCGAAGCAAACACCTAGTACTGCTGTTTGCAGTTCTAGGCGTGGAATAGTAAAAGCTTTGAGAGTGGCGCACTTTATTTTCGCGGAGACCCGAGTAACTTTAACTTCGACGTTCGGATCTTTTGATCTCCAGTAGACGACAGCGGCGAAGGCCTCCTCTCTGTCGTCAACAAACACGTGCAACTCCGAATTTTGAGGCACACCATGCGTGAAATAGCAGCACGACACGCGAAAATCCTTAACCTTGTCCGACTGCTTCCGCCACTGTTCCCATAATACGTTGACATCATTAGGACATCATTTCGCGGCGCCAGCATGGAAGTGACTTAAAAACACCAGTGGGTCGAATGTTGACATAATAATACTGAGTAGTTCTCTTTTCGTTGGGCTACGTTGATCTGAAACAACTGCCTACTCGACGCTATGATATTTAAGATGAAACATGAAATGATCACTCGCTCATTCCCAATATAAACCGAGAACTTTCTCTACACTCTCACCAGCGTCGATCAGCTTTGTTGCCAAAGTACCGGCTAGTACCTTTAATGCTTCAATCGAGTTAGATGAGAAACCTCGCATCTAACTTATTGAAACCACCGTCGGTCGAAACCACCATCGCTATGGATTTCACGTACCTGTCTTGATACATACGTGGCTTCTTCTACACTATCAAAGCTATCTATAAAATCAACGATGTAGTGGTGATCGGTGATGGCTTGAATTGCGCGAGGATTATATTCGCGGTGCTCTCTGGCATTTAACTTGGGCTGAGCAAGGTGAGAACGCGGTACCAAATATCATGACCATTATCTCGTACTCTTCTGGCTGCTTCTTACCATCACCATCACGCCAAAAAAACGTTGTGCCTATCTATCATCAGGCTGCATGAGTATCTGATGAAACATTTCTCTTATGTAGGCTCCCACTGCGACTTTGCCGCCTCTAAAATTAAACAATATTGAAGGCAATGATGTATACTGCTGTGGTCCTTTCAATAATTCTGAATTAAGTGACACTCCATCAACTCGTGCAGCTGCGTCGAAGACTACGCGTATTTTTTTGGGCTTATTTGGATTGCGGACGCCGAAATGCGGTATGCACCATTTCCGAGATGACGCCACACCCACTTCTTCTTGAGGCAACTCTCGAGCATAGCCCTTGTCGATATATCCTTTCTATGCGTTAGCATATGCGACGTCACGGCTCATTTTCTTCTCGAATCCTCTAAGTCTCCTCAGAGCTGCAGGGTAACTGTCTGGCAACACTATGTCCTCGTTCTTCCACAAAATGCCTGTCTGAAAATGGCCATTAACTCGTTTTGTTGTTTCCGTGAGTGTATGCTTTGTTCTGACGTTATCATTACTTACGACGGGCAGAGATGGTCTCACTCCAAGACTCTCAATGTTGAAATAGTCGGTCATAATCGGATGTATGTCTTCTTCATTTGGAGTGCTTACGAATAGGCATGACTGGGTGACTAATGGAGCCCCACTGGTTGGTCCGAAAACCATTAAACCCAGTTTAGTGTTACAAGCATATGGACCTCGATCACTCACCATTTTAGTGACCATTGGTAAACCAATTAAAAATTTTGGCACAACGTCGGAGTATGGCTGAAGGGAAAGCGGTTTTTCCAGTTCCACTTATTTCAATATGGATGACTTGAACAGGCTCTTATGCTTCCCTTCCTCCAAACCATTGTATATTTAAGCGTTGTTGACACTGTGTACTAATAATTGTTTGGCTCGTTCGCTATCTAACATTGTGATTAAAGACCCTTCATCCAATAGGGAATATGTATCGATACGCTTCTTCTTACCACACACTGTTACAGGCAACACTCGGAAAAGTATCTTTGATTTAGTGCTGTTGACGGTTGCACAGCTTAATGCGCTATTATAAGAGCCCCCTCTTCTTGCCGCATACTAGCCGTATTTGTAGCAGTGACTTCGTGCAAGAGACTGTGGTGTCTGCGTTGGGAATTCTCTTTCGATCAAGGCTTCTTATAGCAACAATTTCGTTTGGTATGACCCACGTTTAAGTACGAGAAACAAACTCAATGTTGTTTTACTAAGTCCCATCTGTCAGGCACTGTAGCTTTTTGGAAGCAATGACAATCTTGTAGGTTATGCTGACCTTGACATGGTGGCACGTTACTGGTACATTAAAGGCCGAACACAAAATTAATGGCAGTGTCGTATTCGGTTTTGCAGTGGTACACGCTTGGCTCAAAGTTAAATATTCTGACGAGCGGCCGATGTTTGCAGTTGCCGTCGGCAGAGGAGAAAAACTGTAACTGTTATCTGCCGCAAACGTTTGCTGCGAGGCACCGCTACTCACGTTCACCAAAGTCGCAGAATGTATGTTACGGTCGGGTTTAACACATAAGAAACGCTTGGCGAATTTATTAGGTTGTATGCCAGTGGTACTATAGACGATGAGAGGCGTTGTAGTAACGAAAACTTCGGCACCGTTTCTAGCCATTGGCAATGGCGATTTTTATAAATTAGCGTTACCTGAACTTCACTCAGCTGCCCCTGAAGCTAGGCTGCATCCCTAGCACTGTACCCACTAGTACTATCGATACTGGCGGAGGTATCTGACTGGCGGCGGTTGTGATAGTGAAAGTGGTAGAATGTAAATACGTTGTTGTTGCTCCTTGTAGTAATTTCATTACTTTTCTCTGCTTTTGCTCTGTCGTCACACGAAAGAATAGCCAGCCTCGCATGCTAATTTTGTTGTCGAAAACACATATCTAAATTTGATCGTTCAGTCATGCAACAACAATTAGCATGCGTGGCTGTCTTTATGTCCTTTATGGTACGGCAGAGCAAAAGCAAAGAGAGCAGAGAAGGAAGAAATTTACTATAAGGAGCAGCAACAACGTGCTTGTTTTTGTTACATTGTACTTTTCTGTTCCTTTACATTGAATATCAACACGTACTATTACTTGCTGATATTTCCGATTGCCTGATACACGGCATCAGGTGCTTCGATAAAACGATGCCTTATGCCTTCCTTCTGTGTCAAAATTACTGGAATTTTATCAAATTTAATATTATAAAAATCTCCTTATAGTCGGCTGGGGCCGACCAAACTATACCCTGCATATGTAGATTTATATATAAAAAGTTTACTCGAATATCCAACTTTTCTTTTATTTCCACTTTTCGAGAAACAATTTTTGCATATACTACTAATTTACACCCGAAATATGGTTGACTTTGACGAAGTAAAAGGATTTTAAGATAATTCCGAGGCTTAGTATGGGAGCTATATAAAAAGTGGGCGTGGCTTACCACTTTCTAGTAAATCCAATTAATTTTTCAATATTAATCCACACCTTAAATTTGGTGTCCTACGTTGAATAGTTTCTAAGTTATGGTGGTTAACATTTTTGTTTAATTTCCTCAACTTTGTATGGGAGCCCCAATAAGAAGTGGGCGTGGTACGCTGATTTTCTGCCATATTATTTCCGACTACTATGTTAATCTAAGTGTCAATTATGGTTATTATAGACAGAAGATTGTAGAAGTTACAGCAGTTTCAATTTAAAAGAAGTACAGACACTTTGTATGGGAGCTACGCTAGAAAGTAGGCGTGGCTCACCCACTTTTGGTGAGGTTATATAGTAGTATAATATGACTCTATGTGCAAAATATTGTTGTCCCAAGTGGTATATTATGTGAGTTATAGCAAGTTAAAGATTTTGAAAATTTCGAGGTTAGTCGCTTTGAATGCATGGTGTGGGCGTGGTTATTGACCGATCATGCCCAATATCAATCCCCTCCGTACCCTTGGATCATAGATTACTTATGCCAAATTTCATCGAAATAGCTCAATATTTACTCAAGTTATCGTGCGAACCAGCCAGGTGACAGACAGACGGACGGACGGACGGACGGACATCGTTAAATCGAAAATTTAATCGACGCTGATCACGAATATATATCCATGTTTATATCTCCGGAGATTCCTTCAAGTGGACACAAACATCTGACCGAAATGAATATACCATGCATATTGCATTATGCAGGGTATAAAAATGGTAAATACTATTGTGAAACACCTCATATGTTATGTAGTAGTGCATATATTTATAAATATATGCATTGCGTGAATGGAGTATACCTATAAGCACTCCATACGCATGTACATATATATATATATATATATATATATATATATATATATATATATATATATATATATATATATATATATATATATATATATATATATATATATATATATATATATATATATTGAATAATAGTAAAAATTCTTTATAAAAAATTCTTTATAAAAAATTCTATATATAAAATTCATTCATAAAAATATTTACTATTATGTCATCTTATTTCAATATATGTTACTTTACAGAATATTTATGCTGGTCATGGTATTTCTCTCTTCAAAATCTTTGTATTCTACAACTCTGTTAAGTGACCCTGATATTTGTAATCAGAAATAAACTCAAAAGCCAAAGTAGGACTTCTCTGGTATTCCACGTTCTCTGATCAAACTAAATGACTTTTTTTAAAATAGAGATAAAATAAGTACAGAGAGAATAAGCGATTAACGATCAGCATTTATTCTAATGCAAGGTATACCCGCACCAACCTTTGGTTCAACATGGAAATGTTGAATAAACGGTTATCTAATGTATAGTATGGTTGTACCACCAACTGCGATGTTGGTCCAACGGTTTTATGAAAATTAAAACATTTTAATTTTTGGTGGGCGGAGTTAGCGGTTTTACAATGGATTGAAACATGTATACGCAGATTGCGCATTTTGCAAAGTGTCCAAAGTGATGAATATGAGAATAATAATATTGTACAACGCATTATACATCGTGTTGATACGTGTATACTAAACAGCCATCCATTGCACACCAACGGTTGGATCGTGTATACTATACATAAACACTCAAATCACTCAAATAAGAGAGAAATGAAAGAGCATAAAATCAATAAAGAATAGGTACAAAACTGTCGTTTCCATTTCTGGGTTACCAAGCGTAATCTTAAATAACAAACATATTTTAATACTTAAATTATGACAATATTATATACATTTTTGTTACACTAATCAGAATATTTAGTGGAAATAATTTCTTGAAGCACTAATATTATTGTAGTGGAACATTTTCACTTCCACTACCATTGTTTTAAAGTTGACAGTTTATTTCACTATCATTAAAATAATAATAGTAGTGGGTAATCGGTTCTGTTCCACTAAATAAGTAGTTAATAATATCAGCCAGCTCCACTACAACTAGATTGAGTGTTAGTTAAGAGTACAGTATACTCAAAATTTAGTGCACTACTCTCATCTCTGATACAATTTCGTTATTAATAATGGCAGAAATACAGGAATTAGTGGGTGCCATAGCTCAGTGGTTAGTGTGTTCGCCTTCTGATCTGTAGGTCGTGGTTCAATCCCCGGCTGATGCATGACAAATTTAATATCGAAAAGATTTTTCTTTCGATCGGTACCCACCTGTCGGCAAGCAATTGGCAATTCTTCCGACAGTAACAACTTGCCATGAAAAAGCTTTTAAAAGAACTCTGTGACAAAGCTCAGAAAAAGTGATGTCACAAGTGTTCTGCCGTTCGGAACCGGTTAAAATAAGTAGGTCCCTTCTAATACTGTCCAAATTTAAGACGCACAACAGTAATGGAAGAGAAGCTCGGCCAATGAGCCCTTTGGGGCTTTAAGTGCCACATATTTATTTGTTTTTTTTTTATACACGAATTACACTTCGAATTGTTGCCGCAATTGCCATATTCGCCAAATTTCCTAGCGACTATTGGCTGTTCACAGACTTGAAAAAAATGCTCCAGGGAAAAAGATTCAGCTCAAATGAAGAAGTAATCGCTGAAACAAACGCATATTTGGAGGCAAAGGATAAATCATCTTACAAACAAGGCATCGAAAAATTAGATAAGCGCTGGAATGATTGTATTGCTGTTGAAGAAGATTAAGTTGATGTTAAGTTAAGTTTCTTACTTAGTCCCGAGACGTATCAAACGATGTGTTTTTATGTTTCGATTTACTATAAGGAAAACCAAAGGCTTATTAAACTATATTAGTATGTAGCTAAATTGATACACCATTTATTTGTTGATTCGACAGTCCGGTGAGTCCTCTACACTACAATGTCAGAATTCGGTATTCCTGCGAAGCTCATGCGGCTTTGTAGAATGACATTGTGTAATTCACGTTGTGCAGTAAAAATTGGGAATGACCTCCCACCGCCGTTTAACCGATTTTCAGACAAAGTGATTCGATATCATGCTACTTCTTCAATCTTATTATGGAGAAATTAATACGAGCTGTTGATCCACGACATAATGGCACTATCTTCAACAAAAGTATCATGCTGTTAGCGTATGCAGATTATATTGTTATAATCGGCATGAACACGCGAGCAGTTAGTGCAGCATTCTAAGAGTTGAAAAGAGAGTCGCGTCGAATGGGTCTCACGGTGAACGAGGGCAAGACGAAGTGTCTAGTATTAACAAACAAAGAGTCCAGGCGTCCTGGACAGCACGTCACTGTTGATAACTACGCTTTTGAAGTAGTGAAGGACTTTATCTATCTTGGAACCAGTATTAACACCATAATGACTTCAGCCTGGAGATATTGCGAAGGATCGCTCTTGCTACCAGATGCTACTCTAGGCTAAGTAAGCAATTGAGAAGTCGGGCCTTGAGGAAGGAAAACCACACTCTACATGTCTCTCATCATGCTTGGACAATTTCCATCGCAGATGAGAGAATGCTCGGATTTTTCGAGAGAAAAGTCCTACGCAAGATCTTTGGACCTATTTGCGTTGGTGGCGAGTATCGAATAAGGTACAACCATGAGCTGTATGAGCTGTATGCTGGCACCGTCATAGTAAAGCGCATTAAAATGCAGCGGCTGCGCTGGCTAGGTCATTTCGAACGAATGGAAGAATCAGCTCCGGCTAAGAAGGTGTTATAACCTCCGGTGGAAAAATCAAGTACTGGAGAACTTGTTAGCGCATGGTTTTTCTAACTGCCGCCATATAGCGAAGGAAAAAGCTGGCTGGCGAAGCATGCTAGATCTGGCCTTAATCGATTTTCGGTTGTACTGGCCACATAATTATGTAAATAAACTAAATTGATAATTGTTCATGTTCATAAATTCATAACTAACTTTTATCCTTCGTATTAATACTTCAAATATTGTGATATTGGCATTAAGTGAGACTATTTGCTATTCCATATTGACAGAAATCCACTTTAAATCCTATCTAAAGAAGAACACTAATGACAGCAAATTCTGAACACTTAATTTTAATAACATTAATCCTCACTGATAAGGAACAAAACAACAATAGCATAACATTTAAAAAAAAAACAGTAAGCTAAAGCAGTATCGTGTAATAAAGTATGTACGTGTGGCAGTATTATAAGCATAATGATGGTGCTGTCATTATTTCAGAATTGCATTATTTTCTCTATAATTTTCTCTTTTCTCGTGTTTTTTCTCTGCGTTACTACAGATAATGTTAATAAATTATCCGCACAATGATGGCAAAAAGGAGTTAATTGGCATTATAATTACAAATTCCCACCAAGCAATCCAGAAAAGCAGCCATCTACCTCATACATACACACAAAAACTTAACCATAATACAAAATACATACATATGTACATATGGATACGTATATTTATAAGAACCTACATATAGAACTCGTTAACGACAATTAAACACTTTATACATACGATTATTACTGTACATAGTATGTCCTTTATAGAAAAAGAGTGAAAGAATTTATGAACTTAACAAATGAAATGGCAAAATATTCATCATTAAGAAATAAAGCGCATATGCATGTGTGAACTGTGTGAAATTATAATTTAAGTAATTAAATGGGTATATAAACCGCTTAGAATGTGCATTAATTAAGTTGTTGATTGGGCTATTAAACTTTACCTATATAATAACTAAAACATAAGTATTCTTGGCTTAAAAGCTGCTTATAATATACTTATGATTCTCACATTCATTTCTCTAGTGTCAGCATAAGCAACAGGTTCACATCAAGCTTGAAGTATTGTGAAGGTCGGGTCGTCGGGCCCAAATTAGCAAAAAAAAAAAAAAAAAAAAAAAAAAATATATATATATATATATATATATATATATATATTATATATATATATATATATATATATATATATATATATATAAGTATATATGTATATATATATGTATATGTATATACATATGTAAATATATGTATATATATGCCGTGGGTGCCGTAGCTCAGTGGTTAGTGTGTTCGCCTTCTGTTCTGTAGGTTGTGGTTCAATCCCAGGCTGATGCATAAAAAATTTTACATCGAAAAGATTTTTCTTTCGAACGGTACCCACCTGTCGGCAAGCAATTGGCAATTCTTCTGACAGTAACAACTTGCAACGAAAAAGCTTCTAAAAGACTTCTGTGACAAAGCTCCGAAAAAGTGATGTCACAAGTGTTCTGCCGTTCGGAACCGGCTAAAATAAGTAGGTCCCTCCTAATACTGTCCAAATTTAAGACGCACAACAGTAATGGGAGAGAAGCTCGGCCAATGAGCCCTTTGGGGCTTTTAGTGCCACATATTTATGGCCGCCTGCGAGCCATCAGCTCTGCCCGGGGTCATTTTGACCAACCATCCGCCATCCCGTTGGTTGTTCCTATATATATATTATCAACAGGTCTCCCTCTTCTAGGTGTGAGGCCGGGGTACTCAATACAGGAGACCCCTGTATCAGGCTACCCTACACAAGTCTCAGTCGCTTGGAGATTCCAGCTAAGGCGGATCTGCCAGACGACTGACTCGTTAGGTGCGACCAGGTGACACTGGTCAAACCCACGAATTGTCAATCATATAAAGTAAGGTTAGATTAGCTATAGAATAAAGAAATTGTTATTGAATTGTATTGGAAAGAATAAATAATACAAAGTAAAATAAAAACACAATAGTAGTAGTCCCACTCAAACCGAGCCGAACACTCTTCTAGTGTCGGTGAATTGAGTGTCAGTAGACAATCGTGTGGAATTCGGTCCTCCTCCTACAACAAGAGTTTTTACGCTGCTCTCTTGTTTAAACCCTGGCTGACTGAGTAATACCTCAGCCGGAAACAAAAGGCACGCGTTACAATACACACACATATATATATATATATATATATATATATATATATATATATATATATATATATATACATATATATATATATATATATATATATATATATATATATATACATATATATATATATATATACATATATATATATATATATATATATATATATATATATATAAATGGGTGCCGTAACTCAGTAGTTAGTGTGTTGGCCTTCTGATGTGTAGGTCGGCTGAAACAGTGCTTACGTGACGGTTAGACTCGACGATTTCCATTATTTTATCGATATTTTCTACAATTGGCGTCGTGCATCGTTGATATCAAAATTACTAGAACGGAATCGACGAAACCAACATTGCACGTGATTGGCTGTTACAGTATCAGGACCATAAACAACACTATTCACATTTTCAGCCGTCTGGCACGCGTTTTCGCCTTTATCGAAGAAAAACTGTAAAATATTTTCTCTTTATTGGTGTCCATCTTTGACGCTTGTTCAAAGAATACTGAGTCAAGTAATCATAAAACTGCCTCAAAAGTTTATTTAGTACGAAATCATATCTCTCTAATGCCATCTAGCGTAACCCGATCGCACTTATACAACACGAGATACAGATTACTAAAGCCATCTATTAGAAGAATTATGGATTTCTTTTTACTACAACTGTTATATATATATATATATATATATATATATATATATATATATATATATATATATATATATATATATATATGTGGGTGCCGTAGCTCAGTGGTTAGTGTGTTCGCCTTCTGATCTGTAGGTCGTGGGTTCAATCCCCGGCTGATGCATAACAAATTTAATATCGAAAAGATTTTTCTTTCGAATGGTACCCACCTGTCGGCAAGCAATTGGCAATTCTTCCGACAGTAACAACTTGCCATGACAAAGCTTCTTAAAGAACTCTGTGACAAAGCTCAGAAAAAGTGATGTCACAAGTGTTCTGCCGTTCGGAACCGGCTAAAATAAGTAGGTCCCTTCTAATACTGTCCAAATTTAAGACGCACAACAGTAATGGAAGAGAAGCTCGGCCAATGAGTCCTTTGGGGCTTTAAGTGCCACATATATATATATATATATATATATATATATATATATATATATATATATATATAAAGGGTTATCCGTTTTGCGGTTTCAAAAGTAAATGTAAATAAAACAAATATAAAATATTTTTTATCATGATATTTCTTTTTTATTATAAAGTTTGAACGTTGACATTATGTGTGAAATACTACATCATTTAAATGACTACCACGCGAATTGTTGCAAGCACCGATTCTTTTGAGGTAATTTTCGACCACTTTTTGACACATATTGGGCGGTATCTCAGCCATAACGTGACGAATGTTGGTTTTTAGGTGCTCAAGAGTTAAAGGTTTATCTGCATAAACACGGTCGTTCGCGTAGCCCCACAAAAAAAGTCAAGCGGTGTCAAATCGCATGATCTTGGTGGCCACTTGATATCGACGAGAAATTACGCGGCCAGAAAATTTCTCTTGCAATAAAGCCATATTCGCTCGAGTTGTGTGGCATGTGGTAACGTCTTGTTGAAACCACATATTCTCAAAGTAGTATTCTTCAATAGGCAGGCAAAAAAAAGTCGGTTATCATATGACCATAACGCTCCGAATTGACGGTGACAGTCGTTCCATCGTCGTTTTCAAAGAAGTAAGGTCCAATCACACCTCCGCACCAATCACAAAGAGCGTTCCAAGCAGTGACTTTTTGTGGATGTAGTGGCCTCTCTTCAATTACTTGAGGATTCTCAGAACCCCAAATACGACAATTTTGTTTGTTAACATACCCACCGAGTGAGAAATGTGTTTCGTCGCTGAAGAAAATTTTGTTCGAAAAATCGCCGTCCACCGCCTGTTGTTCAAGCACCCATTCGACGTATCTACGACGTTGTGAATGATCAGCTGGCTTCAGTTGTTGTGTGAGCTGGATTTTATATGGATGTAGGTGTAGATCCAAATGCAAAATACGCCATAATGTGCCGTAAGACAGTCCTAATTCCTGAGAACGACGAGGAATCAATACATTCGGGTCTTCGGCAACACTTTCACTTACAGCAGCGATATTTTCGGTGGTACGAGCGAAACGATGATGCACAGGCCTTACAATATCTGTAACCGATCCAGTCTCTTCATATTTCTTCACAATTTTGCCAATTGCTTGCGTAGTTGGACGATTATGTAAACCATAATCTCCTCTTAAAGCACGATATGTGGCTTTGGCAGAATCACCATTTTTGTAGTAGGTTTTTACAATTTTAATACGTTGTGCGATAGTTTTAACAACTCAGTTTGACAGATGTCGAATTCTAGCCCTATACTTTTGAAACCGCGAAATGGATAACCCTTTATATATATATATATATATATATATATATATATATATATATATATATATATATATATACCAGGTGTATAAGCTTAAATCCGCTGTTTGCTCGTAGATGGCGTTAGTGAGCATATTGAGCTATTATCGACTGTGCATACTTTTTTTTTTATGAGTTCGATATTTGTTTAAATCAATTAGTAAACATCATCAGTGATTTCGCAAAACAACATACATTTTTCCTCATATAAACATGTCTAGTTTGTGCCAGAAAAAGAGCAAATTTGAAAATATTTGCTGCTGAGCCGCAGCGAATGCTTATGGAGACAGTTCGCTATCGGAAACCACTTGCAGTGACTGGTTTCGTCGGTTCAAAGAAGGCCATTTTGACTCGAGTGAGGACATTGATTTGCAGGCTCTTTTGGATGAGGACTAGGTGTGTTATTCAACAAGCCATTTCCATACGTTTACGAGCCATGGGAAGGTTCAGGAATATGGAAAATGGGTACCCCATGAATTGAACGATAGCCAGATGGAGCGACGCCAAAACATACAAGCGAAATCTTGCTTGCTAGACAAAAATGAAAGTCGTTCCTGCATCTTGTGGTGACTTGCGATGAAAAGTGGATATACTTTGAGAATCCTAAACGAAAAAACTCGTGGGTCGATCCCAGCCAACTCCAACTTCTTCTCCAAGACCAAATCGCTTTGGACGCAAGACGATGCTGTGCGTTTGGTGGGATCAGCAGGCTGTCATCTACTACGAGCTGTTGAAACCTGGTGAAACTGTCAATGCTCACCGCTACCACAAACAACTGGTGAAATTGCGCCGTACTTTGGGTGAAAAAAGGCCTGGTTATGAACAAAGACGTGAGAAGCTGATTTTTCTCCATGACAACGCCCCATCGCACACGTCAAAACTACTTGGACACACTCAATTGGAGGTGCTACCTCATCCTGCTTATTCACCAGACCTGGCCCCTTCTGAATATCGTTTTCGTTTGTATGAAGACGTCAGAAAATGGCTTGACGAGTGGTTTGCCTCGAAAAATGAGGAATTCTTTTGGCATGGTATACACAAATTGCCTGAGAGATGGGAAAAATGTAAAGCTAGTGATATATATATATATATATATATATATATATATATATATATATATACATACATATATATATATATATATATATATATACATATATATATATATATATATATATATATATATATATATATATTTATATATATATATATAGAGAGAGAGAGAGAGGGGACTATATACTATACTATACTAGACATTAGCAGACTCCGAGCGGCAAAATTCTTATCCGAAGGAAAAATATTATCGATATTATAGTTGATGTCCCATCCTGAAACCTGAAAACTATAAGTATCGTAGAAGTGAAGTAAAGAAAAGGAAGCACGGCAGGCAAGAAATAAGCTGTTTAAAAAATCATCAGACACACCTCTCAAACCCCCTGTTAATTGTTATCTCATAAATTCCGCTCAAAGGTATCGAATTAGCTTCTACTATAGAGATGGAGTAATCACAATTTTTTATATATTTATATAATATATTTTTTATACATTATTCTAAAAACAATCTCATACATTTCAATTAGTATAAATAATTCCAATATGATAATGATTTTAAAGATATAAAAGATTTATTCACAATGTGTACTCCGTGCAAATATTTTATTTGCACAGAGTACAAGTGAATCATTAAGTGAGCTTAAAAGTACTTTTGAGAAACAACATTTTTTTAAAAATAAAATATTTACAAAAGAGGTAAGAAGCATACGGGACAAAAAAATTAATTGAGATTAAAAAAGTTTTAACAAATTTTCATTTGTTTGAATTTCCCATGACAATTGTTTGTAAAAAGTTTTGAGAATAGGGAAACGAATACACAAGAATAATTATTAAAGAAAAGAATAATTATTAAATATACTAGGGAAAAAAGATACAAATGCTATACAAAATAAATAAAATTGGATTTGTGATTTTTTAAACGTTTTTTTTTATTTTGAACACCTTCCGACGGCTGAATTTTATAAAATTGAATTTCTATACATATTAACACTTAATAATTACCTTAAAGCTAGAAACCGCCTAGCGCATAAATAATTGCATGCTGCTATACTGGTATTAGGTATTAGCTGTACATTGTTGTTAAAGAGGTGTGAGCTATTCTTTAGAATTAAGTTTACGTTAAGCAAATTAATATGGAAAATTTTGAGTATTATTTGGTTTCATTTTTGATAATAAAAGCAAGTGCATTGCAGCGGATATGTGTTCCAATTGCTGAATTTATTTTGCTAATTTTCTCATTTATAAATTTATTTTTTATTACTTGTCTACACTACTCGTTTTTCCTACTAGAATATTATAGTCGTTGTGGTCTGAGTTTCCTGCTATCCATTTCCAGGCGGATCCTATGAAGTCTAATGACATTTTACTTTTGTTTGCGTGAATCTAAGCTTGAATGAACTAAATTGGGAGGGGTTAAAATTATTTTATTTGGCCCATTATCTGTTTTTATGTGAATATACCATTGATAACGGAGGAATTTATGTAGCGTTTTACAATAGAGACTAAGTCATCTGTTGAATAGTAGGATTTATTAAGTATGTGCCTATGGTAAGTCGCAAAGATTATTTTAAATTGATAATTGCTTCTTTGTTCTGTCAAGATTTGGTTTTTAAACGCATTTATTGAAGCTTTTACTGATGGTATGAGATTATATTCTGAGATTTTATAGGAGTGTGTTGCTACTGAAATTGAATTTAGTTGGCAGGGTCAGGAAAGTGCGTCGGCGACGGTATTAGTTTTTCCGTGCTTATACTTTAGTTCGTGGACGTACTTCTCTAATATTGCCTTCCATCTTTTATCTTCTAGTTGTTGTAAAGCATACGTTAGGGGTTGGTGCTCGGTGAAAATTTTTATTTTTTCGATTCCATATATATAATTTCGTAGAGTTTTGAGTGCCCAAAATATGGGAAGCTGTTTGTTTTATTGGCAGCGTAGTTTTCTTCAATTTTTTTCAATGTTCATGAGATAAATGTTATCGATTTTCCTTCTTATTCTAGGACTGCACCAATAGAATAGTTTGACGCGCCTATTGTGAGGTGATCTTCTTTTCCGAAATCCGGGTATGATAATAAATTTTTTTTTAAATGAGTGCGTTTTTAAGTTTGTTGAATTATTTAGATGGATTGTGGTTTTTTGATTGGTTTTACTCTACCGTCTTCTCCTTTAAGAAGACTGATAAGGGGTTTTACTATTTTGGCATAGTCCTGAATAAATCGTCTGTAATATATGTTTAATGTTTAATGTTTTTGGATAGGGGAATTCAACTATTGTTTGAACTTTGGAGGTGTTGGTTGTAATACCTTCGGGTGAAAAAAATAACATCTAAAAATTCAGCTGATTTTTTGAAGAATTCGCATTTGTCTAATTGAACTTTCATGTTAGCTTTACGTAAGCTTTGTGAAAATTTCGTGAATATGGTCGCCGTGAGATTTTTCGTCCTTACTAAATATAATTATGTCATCAATGTAGACATAACATATTTTGCCTATATGGTTCCTGAGTATGTCGTCTAAAGCTCTTTGAAAATTGAAGGATCGTTCTTTAGTCGGAAAGGTAATCTTGTGAATTCATATTTGCTATTGTTCACAGAATATTCAGTTTTCTCTACATCAGATTTCTTTAGAGGAATTTGGCGAAATCTGATACCTCGTTGATATCGGGTATCGGGTAGCGATCTGCTATAGCGACTGTGTTTAATTTTCTATACTGGATTATTAATCTGTATTTTCACTAGAAGCATTCTGTTTCTTTGGAACTATCCATATAGGTGTATTATATGGTGATTTTGAAGGTTTGATAATTCCATCTTCTAACAATTTTCCTATTCTCTTTTCTTCTTCTTCTTTTAGAGATATATGGTAGGGATAATATTAACAAATGAAACTAGCGATGGGAGAAAATAAAATTTTTGATTGGTGTCTGTTAATTGTGTGATCTGTGATATTTATTTGTCCTCCTACTGAATTAGCGTGAGATTAGTCGTTTTTAATTTTTTTTTGGCTAAGTGTAGCTGTAGATAATATTTGCTGGAGCTTGTATCAAATAGTATTCTAAGGATTTCTCCACTACTTATTTCACATTCGAAGTAAGGTAACGAATGGTTTCTTAGAAGTTAGAAGTTTCATAGCCCCATGGATTATCTTATTTATCTTAATTTTGAAAGAAGTCCTAGTCGTTTGGCAGGCGGGTTAGTTAGGTTTGATTTTTGTTGACCTTTTCCTACGAATCTAAAGTCTTGTCTATTGGCTTAATTTACTACGTGTGATCTAATGCTTCTGTCTACGTCCTTAGGTTTTGGTTTTGGAAGTGGATTTGATGCTATTGGCCTTAGAGGGGGCTATAGTATTGGTTCATCTGCTGTGGCCTTGGCAATGGTTGGAAGGATAGCTGATAAGAGTATTGTAGATGATACATATTTGGTCCAAATGTTCGTTGGGGTTGTGGCATGTTTGCCAATTCTGGGTAAAATTCTCGTGGGGTTTGCAAATTCCTTGGTGGCGGTTAGAGATTCCTTGGTGACTGTGAATAACTCAGGTTTTGGTGGTTGGCATGATGAGTAAATTATTCGATTCTCTTATACAGAGAAGTCTCCTCCTGAAATTCCCCGGATGAAGGTCTCGAGGGCTTTTTCGCGGTAGTTTCTAGTTATCGGTACACCGGTTGTATCGGCTGTATCGGTTGTTGTAGCGGTTGTACCGATTCTTCACTTATTTCAATGCAGCAGATTTCATTGAGAATAAGCGAGAGATGTGAGTAGACCCTTTAGTAAAAGTCTTGGAAAGAATTGCGTTCTTATATCAAGCCAGTCATTTGGTACTCGAGGGTACCTAAGTGTCTTTTATCTGCATAGTATATAGTCAAACAACGGGCTATCGCTTTCTAGTTTAGAGCTGTGTTGTACGATTCTAGCGCCATGTCAGCGCTTCCATTTTGTTTCTTATAACATTGAGAAAGCCGAAATATTTTGTTCTTCCCCTGGTTGGTTCATAGATTTTCAGAATTCTCTTGACAATATTTTTCCAAGAGCTGAATTCTGATGATTCTGACGCACTACATCTGGGATTATGTCCATGTCATTTAGGTTGTCTTGAAATCTTTTTCTATTTGCTGGTCTATTAATGCTGAACTATACATTCATATCGACCTTTGCTGATGATACGGCAATATTGTGCTCTCGCTCTAACCCCATAGAAGCTACTAAACTCCTGCAGACTCATGTCTCGAAATCTGGCTAGCAAAATGGCGTATAAAAGTCAATAAATCAAGGAGCGTACATGTAATGGCCAATCAGTTCCACAATGTTCCTCAACAAAGTACTTTGGTATTCACCTCGACAGAAGGCTGACATGGAAAAATCACATAGAGGCAAAGAAAACTCAGATCAAGCTTAAAATGAATCAGTTATGGTGGCTGTTATACAAAAGATCAAAGTTGAACCTTGAATACAAAGTGCTATTATATAAAGCAATCCTGAAGCCAATTTGAACTTATGGTATTCAGTTTTGGGGCACCGCATCTCCCTCAAATATCGAAAAATTTTAGCGAATACAATCCAAGTGTCTGCGAATTATTGTAAACGCGCCTTGGTATATGAGGAATGTTAACATCCATCGAGATGTAAATGTACCCACAATTTCTGAGGAAGTTGCAATGTCCTGCAGAAGCTACATTCAAAAATTACACAATCATCCTTGCTAGGCAATTGTTGTTGAGCACAGGGCATCGTCGATTAAAAAGAAAAGACACACTGAATATGCTGTGAAATTGCTATACCTCGCGACTCAACAAATTGTGATGGAACGTTGGGAATATCACATAATTTTAGTTAGTTTGTAAGATTTGATTACTTATTATTAGTTTCTAAGTAATTTAGAAAAATCCAATAAAAAGCTTGTTAGAAAAAAAAAAATTAATGCTGATGGATTTTGGTTTTTTCTAACTATCATATGTGCTGTATTACTCTTAGTCCGTCAATCCTTATAATTTCGTTAACCACTCCTCTTATTTGGTACCGTTAGATCTGGCGTTGCTTAAGGATTTGGTGGTGGGGGTGTATTATTATTCCCTAATAAGTGAGGATTATTTGAATTTGCTATATTTTCTACTAATATTCCTTTTATCAATTCTTGTATTTATTTTAATTTTCCGAATTATTATTTCTTCAATATTCTTATTTTATACAATTCCTTGTCTTAAAAAAAAAAAATAAATATGTGGTACTTAAAGCCCCAAAGGGCTCACTGTCCGAGCTTCTCTTCCATTTAGACGGTATTAGAAGGGACCTAATTATTTTAGCCGGTTCCGAACGGCAGAACACTTGTGACATCACTTTTTCTGAGCTTTGTTACAGAGTTCTTTTAGAAGCTTTTTCATGGCAAGTTGTTACTGTCGGAAGAATTGCCAATTGCTTGCCGACAGGTGGGTACCATTCGAAAGAAAAATCTTATCGACATTAAATTTGTTATGCATCAGCCGGGAATTGAACCACGACCTACAGATCAGAAGGCGAACACACTAACCACTGAGCTACGGCACCCACTTGATCCTTGTCTTATAAATTTTAATTCTATTAATTACTATTACTTTTATCTTTTTGTTCTTGTTTTTTAAATATTATTTTGATATTGCTAATTAATATTACTTTTGTTTTTGTTTTTTTAATTTTGAAATTTGTTATTGGATCTATAACTTAATTCGTGCGGTTTTTTCCGGCGCCGGCTTGGCGGTTAAGAATGAATCAAGCTTATTTTTAATACACTGTTCTGATATGAAATTTATTCCAGTGAGGGCGTTCTGCATCGATCGGAATAAATGGTATTCGGACGGGGTAAGATATGAGCTAAAAGGCGGGTGAGCCAAAACTTCCCAGCCGCTGTTTTCCAAATAGTTTTTGACCGTTGTTGCAACATGAGGCCGAGCGTTGTCATGATGGAAAATTATGGACTCATGTCTGGTCGCATATTCCGGCATTTTTCGGCTATTGCTCTCTTAAAACAAATTAATTGTGTTTGGTAGCGTTCTCCATTGATGGTTTCACCCGATTTTAGCAGCTTATAATACAGCACACCTTTCTGATCCCACCAAATACAGAGCATTACCTTCGCGCCATGGATATTCGGCTTTGCTGTTGATTTGGCTGGTTGGCCGGGTTTCACATATGATTTTTTGCGCTTGGGGTTGTGATAATGGATCCATTTTTCATCACCAGTAACAATCAGCAGCATTTCGGACATGCAAAATCGCCTTTCAACGTCTCTCGGCTTCAATTCATGTGGCACCAAATTCCCTTGCTTTTGAATGTATCCGGTTGCTTTTAAACGTTTTGAAATGGCTGCTTGAGTGACTCCCAAAGATTCTGAAAGCTCGCCTTGTGTTTGGCAACAATTTTCATCGAGTAATGCTTCCAGTTCTTCATCTTCAAGCTTTTTTGGCTGCCCAGGACGTTCTACGTTTTCAAAGAAAAAATTACCACTTTTAAATCATGCAAACCTCATTTGGCACGTTCGTTCAGCTAGAGCATGTTCACCATAAACTTCCACCAAAATACAATGACTTTCGGCAGCAGTTTTCTTCATAATTAAGTAATGAAGAAGAACTCCCCGCAAAAACACTATTTCAGGCACAAAGTTCATAATATTTGAGTGAAAAAAAATTATTGTTGTTTACGCTTCAAATGAATGACATATACTGAAAAAGACGCACAATGACAGTAGCTTTCCAACGCATGATCGGAATATTGGAACAATGGAATAATAATCAAGTTATGCCATCTCTTAGCAAACCGCACGAATTAAGTTATAGATCCAATATAATTCTTTGTCTTAAAATGTTTATATATTTATTTTAATTTTACAAATTAATGTCTTAAAAAATCAATTACAGTAGGAAACCTATTGCAGGCAACATCATGTTATCCTGGAGTCGTCGTTGATTAAACTTCCAAATGGCTGCTCCTGTTTTGAGTCCCTTTTTAACTTCCTGCTTGCTCGGGGGCCTCATTCCTTGGTTTGGTAAATGTTGGTGTTGGCATTGTTATTACAAGAGATTATTTCTCCTTTGTGGCACTTTTTTTTATTTTTGGTTTAGTATTATTATTACCAAAAATTATGTGTTTTTTATGGCACTCTTTATTGTGCCAGTAAAATAAAATTAGATTTCTGATTTTTAAACGCCTTTTTATTTTAAATTTGAATTTCTATGTTAACACTTGATAATTACCTTGAAGCTAGAAACCGCTTAGCGCAGAAATTGTTGCTTGCTGCTATACGCTACGTGGTGTGAGCTATTCCTTAGAATTAAGTTTGGCTACCGGATACGTGCGCGATGCAATTGATGAATTTACGCGGGTGGTCCCAGAACTACCCGATCGAACAAAGAAAACACAACAAATTTAGGAAAATTTGTCTTTATTGCTCAACATAATCTCCTTTTAGCTCTATACACTTTTCCCAGCGATATTCTATAGCTTCGATACCCTGTTTATAATATGAACAGTCTAGCTCATTAAAATAGCCATCTACCGCAGGCCACACCTCTTCATTGCTTGCAAATCTTCTACCACCAAGCCATTTTTTCAAATTTGGAAATAGAAAATAATCCGAAAGAGCTAAATCTGGCGAATAAGATGCGTGCTGAACCAAGTCGAGCTTTAACTCATAGATTTTGGCCATCGCAATAGCGGATGTGAGAACTGGTGTTTTTGTTCAATTGTGAGCAAACGCGGCACCCATCTTGCACACAGTTTTTTCATCTCCAAACTTTCGGTCAATATACGATGTATAGCACTTTTTGAAATGCCTGTGATTTCACATAGCTCACGCACCTTCACCCGAAGATCATCCAATACTATTTTGTGGATTTTCTTAACCGTTTCTGGCGTAGCCACCTCAATTGGTCGACCACTATGGTGTTCGTCTTGGCAGCTCGTACAACCTCGTTTAAACTCTGCCGCCCAACATTTTATGGTCGTAAACGAAGGAGCAGACTCCTCCAGAGTAGAATCTAGTTCGGCTTTAATATTCGTTGGACTGAGACCTTTCAAATGAAAGTATTGAATTACATAACGGTGACCAATTTTTTCCATGTTTACAAATTCACTGAGGTTAACTTTCGATGGCTCCAAGAAAAAAAAAATACCAAACAACGTGACGCCTTGAAACTTAAAACATATGTTTTATAAGGTTATCACTTTTCAGCAAAGTAATTTTTTTCAAACTACTTTCACTATCTATATGTCAGGTCGGGTAGATTTGGGACCACCCTCTTGTGTTTTTCAGAATTTTGATATCTTATGTGTTAACTCACATATTTACTATACTTTCATAAAAAAGAAGCGATAAGACTTTAAGAATTAGGAATAATGACTATATATATATATATATATATATATATATATATATATATATATATATCATGTGGGTGGGTGCCGTAGCTCAGTGGTTAGTGTGTTCGTCTTCTGATCTGTAGGTCGTGGTTCAATCCCCGGCTGATGCATTACAAATTTTATATCGATAAGATTTTTCTTTCGAATGGTACCCACCTGTCGGCAAGCAATTGGCAATTCTTCCGACAGTAACAACTTGCCATGAAAAAGCTTCTGAAAGAACTCTGTGACAAAGCTCAGAAAAAGTGATGTCACAAGTGTTCTGCCATTCGGAACCGGCTAAAAGAAGTAGGTCCCTTCTAATACTGTCCAAATTTAAGACGCACAACAGTAATGGAAGAGAAGCTCGGCCAATGAGCCCTTTGGGGCTTTAAGTACCACATAATTATTTATTTTTTTTTTTATATATATCATGTCGGTGGGTTAGGTTAGGTTAGGTTATTGTGGCTGCCCTACTTATATTAGTCGGTTCCGAACGGCAGAACCCTTGTGACATCACTTTAGTTTAGTTTTGTCACAGAGCTCCTTTTTTAGGAAGCATTTTTGCAAATTGTTACTGCCGGAAAAATGTCCAATTCTTGCCAACACTTGGATACCGTTCGAAAGAAAAATATTTTCGATATGAAGTTTTGTTATTCTTCAGCCAGGGATTGAACCCCTGACCTACAGATCAGAACCACTGAGCTACGGCACCCACCATAATGTCGGTAAAAGCAATGACAAAATGTTTGACAAAATTCTATTCTTTTTTAGATTTTATTTTTTTAGTTTATTATGTTAAGAACTACACTGAAACTCATGATCCAGACAACCGAGGCCGTTCTGCAACTCCAATCTTACTTGTATAGTACGTGTTGAATTGGTATAAGATATGTATGTTTTTTTGACATAGCTTTTTATAAACTCTTACCAAAGCGTAAATGTAACATTAAAAATGTTACGTTTTCTCTTTGAGAATATATGTTTGTTGGGAATATCGTCATGAAAATTAAACATTACATCAATGTTTTATTCTTGCCGACTTTAGCTATCAGGTAGTTGAACATATTTCCTCATTGAAATACCTCACCTCCCTCATTGAAAGACCATCTATGAAATTATCTAAATATTTACACATGTTTGTTCTGTAATACTACATACATAGCTATGTATGGATATTCGTATATATCGAAAATGGTAACAATTAAATTAATAAGTGAGTCAAGTTCGGACCACAGAGGCTCGAACAAAGCATTATGCATGTTTAACGCCACTGCGCATTTGTAGCTTATACTATACATATTTAACCCAAAATGGAATATTTTTGCATCCTTGAAGTACCGTGTAGTAAGTTAAAATGCGAGGAAACAGTTAAGATTTCTTAGTTAGACATTCCATTCCTATAACATTTCCATCAAACTTCGACTACAATAAAAACGCACATAAGCTATGTTCGGATCCCCATACACTTTATTGTTTCCACTCAGCGAATGAGTAATCACAATATTTGTGATGCTTAAGACAATCATTCTTTAGGTCGCACAGGATGTTCATCTGTTGACCTTTATACCATTTACTTTAGTTTTCCTCTGAAAATTCGAATCACGCTTCTGGACCATGTATTGTCGTTCTTTTACAGTAGATTGAGTCAAAATTTTCTAGCAGGTGTTTGATATATATTTCACATTATTCACATCATTCAAATATAATATAATACATATACAATATAATATAATATAATAAAAATAAATCACATTTCTATGAAGTAATATGGAATTTCTTACCTTATTTAAGAACATACTCACGCATACCTACTGTAATTTTTTAGTATTTTATATTTTTATTTTTCTCATGGATTACACTACTCCACAGAAAAAAGAACCTAAAAACGTATGTTTTCTAGACTATGTTTGGCCCGCTGAAGAATAAGCATTTTCGTAATATTTACGAAAAACCTTTTTTTCGCACTTTTTTCAATTATTGGCAAAAATCTCGAAAACATTTTATCCATATACCACGATTGGTACGCCATTCGAGAGGTGTGATCTTCTTCTTTCCGGCGATATACATACTAGTTGTGTCGATCTGATTAAATTTGACTGAGTTATCTCCGATTAAATCCGAAAAGAGGAGCATTTTTCATCTTTTTGAAAATTACTCATTTCCAGTCGTTCCATTGACATGAAAATAAAATTATTTTACATATTTTAAAGGTCGTAGATGAGAGATAATTTTATGGCGAGAATTTAAAGCATGATATTGCTAAATCAGACGAGAAATGTATAAGCTAGGAGGCATTAAGTGAAGATAGGAAATTAGATTAAAGACACAAACTCCTTTGTCTATCCAATATAAAATCATATAAATATAAAGTTATCGAACTGAATCTTAGTAAATAAGGCAAGAACTAATATATCTAAAAATGGCCGGAATTGGATAAAAACTACGCCTCCCTCCAATACAAAAGTATGCTTCCATATGTTATATATGTTTTCACGCTTTGCGCACGAAAATATAAAGACATCGACCTGAAAATCAATAGATGAGGTCAGTTATACATGAACATAAATCTATATGGAAGTAGTCGTAATCAATAAAAAATCAAGTCTACCTCTTATACAATAATATTTTCTCATATATATGTTTTTATATTTTAATCCCGAAAGTATGAAGTTATAGTGTTGAAACTTTGTGTAAAAGATTAAATTCGCCAATAACTTTGCGAGCACGAAAATGGGCGGGATCGGTTGAAAAGCAAATCACACTTTTGTATGGAAGAGGACGACATTTTCGTCCGATTCCGCTAAAACAACCTAAAGCTCTGCTAATACAAGCCAATCGGCACAGGGTGCACATTATCGAAAAGAAGAAGACCACGAATGGTGCGCAAATCATATTATATGAAAAAATCGTTTTCGAGATTTTTGCCATTAACTAAAATATCCCGTATATCTCTAAAACGCTTCTTTAGAGAAATGAATGAAGACAAGTTTCTTTTTTTCAGCAACTCAATGTTAGTCTAGAAAACTTACTTTTTTGAGGTACTCGCAAAAGAGCAAAAAATTGTCGAGTAGTGCTATATAATATAATACTTACTTATTTATGTGACCATTATAACCAAATATCGATTTAGGCCGCATTTATCATGCTTCGCCAGCCACTCTTTTCTTCGCTAGTTGGCGCCAGTTAGAAATTCCAAGCGATGACAAGTTCTCAAGCACTTGATCTTTCCACCGGAGATTAGGTCTGCCTCTACTGCGTCGTCCACCGGCGGGTTCCGAATATAATGCCTTTTTAGCCGGAGCGGGTTCTTCCATTTGCTCGACATGACCTAGCCAGCGCAGTCGATGAACGCATACAGTTCATGATTGTATCTTATTCGATACTGCCGCCAATGCAAATAGGTCCAAATATTTTGCGTAGGACTTTTCGCTCGAAAACTCCAAACATTATCTCATCTAAGGTGGAAATAATATAATATAATATAATTATTTTTAAAAGCAAATTCAGTACAGCAATTTCTTTTTATACTCGTATATTGATATTATTAATTGATTTATTGGTGTCTATAAATAATAAAAATACATAAATAAAAATATTGATTAAGGGTTATTACTTACTTACTTATGTGGCCATAACAACCGAATATCTATTTAGGCCGAAATTAACATGCTACGCCAGCCATCTCTGTTTTGCTAGCTGGCGCCAGTTAGAAATTCCAAGCGCCGTCAAGTTCTCCAGTACTTGGTCTTTCCACCGGAGGATAGGTCTTCCTCATCTGCGTCATCATCCAGCGGGTTCCAAATATAACACCCTCTTAGCTGGAGCGTGTTCTTCCATTCGCTCGACATGACCTAGCCAGCGCAGCCGCTGGATTTTGATGCGCTTTACTATATCAATATCGGCATACAGCTTATGAGCTGGCGCATGCAAGCGAGTAGCTCATCGCCTCCGGTATTAAACAACTCGGCAGGCAGACCATCGGCACCTGCAGCTTTGTTGTTCTTCAGCCTTAAAATGGCCGTTTCAACCTCGTCATTATCGGGTGTTGGAACATCAACACCATAATCAGTAACGTGGAGAAGTGTTCCCTCCATAGGCTCAGTACACTCTGGACATCTGTAACCAGACTCCCAATTCCATAACGACAAGAAGAGGCTCGAGAATCTAAACCTCCACTTAGGCGTTTGATCTTTTCGAAGAATTTTCGAGTCTCATTCTTGTTGGTACACATCTCTATCTCCTCACACTCACGTCTTTCTTGTTCTCTTTTCTTCCGCTTGAAAAGACGTCTCTCTGCACTCCTTTTCTCTCTGTACCACTCCTTAACAGCTCGCGTTGCGCCTGCACGCAGGGTTTTTCTGTAGGCGGCGTCTTTCTCTGCGGTAGCGTCGCGACACTCCTGATCATACCACTCATTCCTCATAGGCCGGTAGTAGCCGATTACCTCCTCGGCAGCAGCAGTCATGGAGTGGGATATATGTGTCCACCGTGCGCATGTATCATCAAGTGGGGGAGTGTTCTGCATAAGCAGATCCGATAGTCGAGTGGAAAATGCATCTGCTGTCTCTGGTGATCGCAGCTTAATGACGTCGAGATTTCTCTGTGTGGGACTTCTCTTGTTATTTGAGACACATAAACGTGTGCGCACCTTAGCTGCAACAAGGTAGTGACCCGAGTCGATGTTGGCACCACGGATCGATTTCTCGTCCATCACACTGGAAGCATGCCTTCCGTCAATCACCACATGATCAATTTGGTTTCTTGTACGTTGAACTGGAGACAGCCATGTCTCTTTGTGGATATCGAGATGTAGGAATCTGGTACCACCAATTACCATGTTTCGTGCTGCGGCTTCCGTTATCGGAGGTGTTCTGGTGGAAGCTGAATTTTCCGACAGTTGGACCAAAGGTACCTTGCTTGCCCACCCTGGCATTAAAGTCGCCAAGCACGATTTTGATATCGTGGCGGGGGCAGCGGTCATAAGCTTTTCGAGGCGCTGAAAGAAGCTCTCCTTGGTCACATTGTTCTTCTCATTCGTCGGAGCGTGGGCACATATGAGGCTGATGTTGAAGAATTTTACCTTGATGCGGATTGTGGCCAGCCGCTCGTTCACCGGCGTGAAATGTGAGACAAGATGTCGTAGCCTCTTGCTGACCTAATTCGTGCCGTTCAGCATGGCACCTGTAGTGTATATCACACGACGGTCTTTTGGAGCAGCCCTGTTCCATCCATCGCATTTGCTGTAGAGCGGTGATGTCAGCCCCGAGGCATTTTTATATTAAGCACTGGGAGAATTTTTTATGTGGTGGGTACCAAACCCAACGCACAACCTCTGACCGAGGAGATTTTCGCCATTCGCTTCAGCCGCCTTCCAGCGGGTGTCAGGAGGACGTTGCCCGGTGGCCGCCACGTGGAGGTAACCCATTAATAATGAAGGCGCCATCACATAGTAAGCAGAGCAAGCTACATGACTACCCCTCATTAACAAATAAAGGTGGCAGCACATAGCGCTCAGGACAAACTACATGACAAAGATTGCGCTAGCCCCACTCAGTTGAGGCAGTTAGACAAATTACCTCGCGAAAACACTACCAGACCACCTAACGTATCCTATGTTATAATCTCACAAAGGACACAAATTTTGTTTTAAATCCTTACTGTTTGTCGTAGTCTCTCATTTATTATATACGTATGTGTATGTCCATAGTAGTAACTATCGGGGATTTGATCACCGTGACTGAAAAATCATGGTTAGTGGTGATTTTCTACTAGCTTGATGTTTCACTGTGAATCAAAATCTATTTATTTTCTCTATATTTCATAAAGGTTTTCTTTATATTTCAAAAATATTAAAATAATTTCATATATTCATATGCAAAAATATGTAAAACCGAAGTAGCTATCGCGATCGCTCTAAAAAATCACCGTGATTTAAAAATCGCAACCTTTCTTTTCACTGATATTGTAAAATCACTTATTAGACATCAATAGTCCATACATTGGACTATTTTATCAACTCTATTTACAATCAACTATTTACAATAACTCTTTTAATGTACTCGCAACTTTTGCCTCTGACACTGTATCGATGTTTGCGCAATCACGTTCGGGATCAGATTTATTTGCATTTGTCAACACTGGCTCTATTTATACTCTGTGGCAACACTCCAAAATCTTCCTTTATCGCACTCGATTTTTTTCTCGTTGGCATGTTCTGGTTAATGGCTATTTGCTTTTCTTGACATTTGTTTCGATGCTGCCAACATTCGTGTCATTTACAATAGTGTCCAACCATCGATACTCGTTACACTGTCCTCCTCTTAACCTTGTTCGTCCCGAACCAGTTTTTATACTTCCCCCCTATATAGCGCAAGTCGCTCCAAGTGCACTACTTTAAACTTTGCTCTTTTCCAGGCACGTTGAATACGATACACTACGTCATTTATCTTCACTATAATCTCATATGGTCCTTCCCAATGAGTCTGTAGTTTAGGACACAGGCCTCTCTTTCGTTGTAGATTATGAAGCATTACTAGCTCTCCTTCATAGAACCCTTTTGAATTTGCTTTCAAGTCATACCTGTCCTTCATCTTATCGCTTATTATCTGCGACCGCTCTGATGTACTTCATCCAACTGTTCCCGCTTTTCGTTAGTGTAGTTACCTTAGGTTGATCTCGTTGGTTTTACGACACCAAATTTTAAATAATCTGGCAGTCTTAACTCGTTTCCAAAAATTGCCATGTTGTGCGCATCGATATGCCATGAGGAACATTGGTATATGTACATCCCAGTCTCTTTGGTATCTACTACTTTTCCTAAATATTCCTCCAAGGTACGGTTAAATCGTTGTACGAGTTTTGTATATACCCAACATACGGCACATCTCTTGGAATACAACTGATTCGAAATTTCGACCTTGGTCTGAGTGTAACTCCATCGGTATTCCAAAACGGGAAATCCATTGGTTGACGAATACATACACTGAGCCTCGAACAACGGGCATGCTTTCATCCGACCATATTCTGGCCATGAGCTGGTGCATGCTGGTGAGTAGCACATCGCCTCCGGTCTTAAATGATGCAGCAGTCGGTCCTTTAGCACCGGAAGCTTTTTCACCCTAAAAATTGCACCTCTAACCTCATCATAGTCGAGTGATGGAACATCTATACCATCATCCGGCAGTTCAGGAAATCTCCTCCACTGGCGGAATTGTTCGAAGTGTCGCCATTCAGTAACGTGGAGGAGTGTTTAATCCCTTAGCTCAGAAAACTCTGGACATCTGTACCCAGATTCCCATTTTTGTCACGAGAGAAGGAAGCTCTGGGATTTAAAACGTCGCCCAGGCGCTTGATCTTCTCGAAGAATTTCCGAGTCTCATTCTTGTCGGTACACATCTCTATCTCCTCACACTCGCGTTTTTCTTGTTCTGTCCTCTTGCGTCTGAAAAGACGTGTCTACGCACTCCTCATCTCTCTGTACCGCTTCTTAACAGGTCGCGTAGCACCTGCACGTGGGGTTTTTCTGTAAGCCGCTTCTTTCTCTGTACAAGCGGAGCGACACTCTTGATCATACTACTCATTCCTCAGAGGCCGGTAGAAACTGATGACCTTATTTCGTTATCGGAAGAGTTCGGTTGGAGGCTGGATTTTCCGTCCGTTGGACTAAAGGTACCCACCTTGCCCTTGATATTGAAGTCATTAAGCACGATTTTCATATCGTGGCGGGACAGCGGTCATAAACTTCTTCGAGGTGCTGAAAGAAGCTCTCTTTGTTCGCATCGTCCTTGTCATCCGTGGGAGAGTGAGCACATATTAGGCTGATGTTGAAAATGTTTGCCTCTATGCGGATTGTTGCCAGCCGCTCGTTCACAGGTGTAAATCGTAAGACAAGAAGTACTAGGGTCTTACTGACAACAAATCCACATCCGATTTTGTGCCTCTCCGCATGGCAACTGCAATATACATCACAGGGTGCTCTTTTAGGGCAACCCTGTTCCGTCCATCGCTTTTATTGAGTGCCTTGTATTTTTCAAGGACATTAACCAGTCGGCTAGAGGCACCTTCCCTATAGATGGGCCGAACATTCCAGGTGCATATCCGTATATCGGATTCTGATTTCGTTTGCGACGGTCGTCAACAAAAGGGACAGTCCTTACACAAGACACGGTTTGATTATTCATTGGAGGAAGATTTTATGTGGTGGGTCCCAAGTCCAATACACAGCCTCCCAGTGGGTGCCACGAAAATGGTGGTGACATCACATAAGAAGCAGAAATAGCTACATGATGGCACTGTCATTAAAGAGTGAAGATTCCATCACATGACGTCCAGTGAGTTGATTTGAGTTGAGTTCAACAAGTCTTACTTAGTGTAGTGAACAATTTTGAGGCTGGGAAATTAGTTAATGTCCCAATCAAAAAGAAATAATGCATTCCCTCTGTATTTTAAGCTAGCTTGTGTTGTATGACTTTTTATGTTGCCCCTACTCCGTCACAAGATCCTTTGCCATGAGCTGTAGCATTAATATGCCACTCTGCCTTGATGACAAATTTTCTTCATGATATACTAAGTTAACTCTTTGGTCTCGATTTTTAAAATGCTGCACAAATTTTTTGCTAATTATGGATTTTTTTTTCGAATAGCTGGAGCGAAATGTGTTTGTGCTAAATGCACAGCTGTTGTATCGTGAGTTGTGTATTCTGAGAGCAATACAAAGCTGCTGTGCTTCAGTTTATTGTATTCTCTGCGGGAGAAGACAGCCTCAGCTCAACAATCTTACTACATCTTATCTGTATTTGTAGATGTTCTTCGGTAAAATTCTTATATAAAATCTTTATGTCTGATAAAAGCAACCTTTTTTGCACTGATATTGTCTTATCTCCTTCTTTGATATTCAATACATCCTTTCCTTTGTCTGTGAACGAGCGGCTGGCAACAATCCGCATAAAAGCAAACATTTTCAACATCAGCCTAATATGTGCTCACTCTCCCACGGATGACAAGGACGATGCAAACAAAGGGAGCTTCTTTCAGCGCTTCGAAGAAGTTTTCGCGAGAAATGCCTCATAGCGCTGCAGCTTTTATCGACGTCACACAAACATTTGTTAAAATATGGCATCCAGGTTTGATGTATAAACTGCCTTACCATTTATTGAAAGTAATTAAGTAGTATCAGCAAGAGCTCTACTTTATTGCTAAATTTTTTTTTTATATATTTAATGATTAATTGTATCTTTCTTATTTGGAAATTTACAATTTATATTCAAATGTTAAAAAACTATTATAATAGCAATGTGCTTAAAGAATAACATTTAATGACCTACTACAAAAAAATCACAAAGCAAAGATTTACAATTTACAACTGGATTCATTTTTTTTTTTAATTATGTTGACATAAGAAGTTTTCTCTTTAATCTATTGATTTTAGAAGCCACAACCAGCTGTTTCGTGTTAGGATTTGTATGAAGTTCTAGCTTTGCTTTATACTTTTCAATGTTTCGCCGCACTACATGAAAGACGGTGGGAATTTGAAGGACATTGTGAATGTGTATGTTTTTGATATACCATGGAGCACCAGTGATTTGTCTGAGCAATTTATTTTGCACTCTCTGAATTTTTTCTACATTTGTAGAACATGCTGAACTCCACAGCTCTAACCCATAGCACCAAATAGGTTTTATGATGGCGTTATATATCAGGACTTTGTTAGGTAAACTGAGCTTAGAGTTTTTATTAATTAGCCAAAATAGTTGCTGAGACTTTAATTTTATTTGAAGTTTTTTGCTTTCTATGTCTTTAGTCCATGTTAGTCTTCTATCAAAATGGATTCCAAGGTATTTAACATCATTTGCTTGAGGTACGATGATGTTATTCAACTTCAGAGGGGGACACGTCTCTTCTCGCAGCGTGAAAGTGACGTGGACGCTCTTTGCTTCATTTACTTTGATACGCCAGATTGCAAACCACTTTTCAAGGAGTTCTAAATGGGCAGACAGGCCCATTTTTCAAAAATGAGGTAGAGGACTGATAGGTCTATATGATGACGGCACAGTTGGGTCTTTTCCAGGCTTAGAAATCATTATTATTTTTGAGATCTTCCGTTGTTTTGGGAAGTAGCCATAACGAAGAACACCATTAAAAATCACCGTAAGAAACAAAATTGCTAAGTCAGCTTGTTGTTGAATCATTTTACCAGATATATTATCGTGGCCAGGAGCTTTTTTAGGGTTTGAATCCATACGAACTGCTTCTTTGACGTCGTTATAACGTAAAATAATAGGAGTTTGAATTTTATGCGGAATGGTGATAGTTGGTTGGAAATTTGTAATTTGTAATTTTTCAAGTGTTTGATTAGAATACAGCCTTTTTCTTCATCAGCGCGCGCCCAGGATCCATCAGCTTTTCTAAGTGGCGGTTGGTTATCTATGGGAGATTTAAATATTTTCGCAACTCTCCATAAAGAAAAATTATTTTCTTTTTGATGGCGTTTGGAGATCTGGTTCTTTGCCATTCTCGCCTAGCTTGCCTCTTGAGACTATCGATATCGGATTGAAAAGCGATAATAGAATTAGCTGAGTGTTTTTTTCTCTGAGTGGCCTCGGACACTGCATCATTTAATGTTTTATTTAAACGATCTACTGCATTATCTATTTCTAGTGGCGAACTAAGAGATAAATCGGTGTTTATTTTTTCACTTACTTTATTTCTGAATGTCTTCCAATTTATGAACTGAATGCTTTGGATATTAGGAATAACATTGAGTTTCGTTAATGTTATAAAAACTGGAGAATGATCCGATGATAAATCAAAAGACGGTTTTACTGTCATGTCTTCGCGTTTCATACCTTTAATGATTCCAAAATCAATCAAGTCCGAAATCTTTTTGTTGCTGTCGGCCAGTAGGTTGGATGACCCGAAGAGATAACGTCTAGATCTCTTCCAAGAGCATTATATAGTTGACGGTCTTTAGGAGATATCAACCTAGACCCCCAGTATGTGTATTATGCATTGAAATCGCCAGCGACAAGAAAATGAGGAATTGTGAATCTAGGAGGACAGTAGATAGCACAAAATACTGTTTTAGTATTTCTGCTATTTACGCAAATAGCTGTAGATTGAAGATACTTTTCGCAATGTTTATTGAGTTCGTAATGCATTATGGTATATCTAACAAGCATGCCTGTGCCACCGCAAGCTTTTCCGTCAGGATGCATCGACTGATAAAATTTGTAGCCTAAGTTTTTAAGACAATTTTTCTGCGTCAAATGAGTTTCAGAAATAAGCATAATATCAACGTTATTTATTTTCAAAAGGCTGGTAACTTCTAGAGGATGTTGGCTTAGGCCGTTGGCATTCCAATGGCAAACTTTAATTGCATTCATTTGGATTTCAAAAGTTCAACAATTAAATTTTGGTTTTGGATCATGCTTTGCATTAAACTGTTCATAATATTCTGCATGAAGTCCATAAATTTTTCCATTTTTGGAGTAAAAACTGTGAGCATTGACGTAAGGCCTGGAGCCGGCGGATCGACGGCAGAAGCAGAAATTTGCTTGGCGACATTCGTATAAGTTGATTGAGAGGGTTGAGACAGTATAGGCTGAGGGTTGGAGCATGCATTTGTTGATAGATGCGGGAATTGATTCATTGCAAGATTTGGCACTTCAGAGTAGCGTGCGCGCTGTGATTGAACGGCGCCATTAATTTTCTGTTTTAGGGCAGCGGATACTGGGCAACCTCTATAATTTGCTATGTGACTTTCAGCGCAGTTAGAGCATTTTTTGGCAGCTGGATTCTCTTTATTTTCAGGACATTTGTCTGTACTGTGGATTTTTGCACATATAACGCATATATTGACAAGCTTACAGTAGGACTTTGTGTGTCCGTATTCTTGGCAATTAAGGCACTGTACTGGATCTCTGCGTTTGTGTGGTTCTTCTACTGTAATTCTTCTGCTGAGCAGGTATCGAAGCACTTAACCCATTTTCAGCTTAGTCTTATCGTGGCATAATTCAACCTTGTACATCGGTTGCAGCTTGCGATCTCTGTTTAAAATGTTATACACACTTTTAGTTTCAAAATTGTGTTCTTTTAACGCTTCTTTAATTTCTTTGGGGTCTATACCTGCTTCATTACCTTTAACAACGACTGTTAGGCCTTTGGAACTTTTCAGTTGATAAGTGTAAATTTGTTTGGTGTTTTTTTCCAAGAAATCTACAACTTTGCGATATTGGTTTTCATTAGTAACTTGTATTTTGGTTTCATCAATGCTACCCTTTCTTAGAGGTACTACGAAAAAATTATTTTTCCCTATTATATTTGAAAGAGAATTTATTAAAGCGCTACAATTTTTTTCTCTTAGATACCCAGTTGAGGGCTTTATGATTTTTTCTTTAATTTCTTCAGCATTATCACTTTCATCTTGCAAAGCATGAAATCTGTTATTTTTGATTACGTTCGTTTGAACTTTTTGCATTTCGTATGGACTATTGATATTTTTTTGAGGGCTTAATTTACGTTTAATTATTTGTGTATATCTTTCAATATCTGTTTGCACATGAGCTACTTTTTTAATGTTATTTGTGTTATTGTTTTGCTTTTGTTATTGCTGTTGATGTTGCCGTTGTTGCTGCTGTTGTTGATGCTGTTGCTGATACTGCAATTGTTGCTGCTGCTGAGAGAGAGAATTAAGCATGATCTCACTATTTATATTTTTATTCGTTGTAGGTAACGTATTGGATTCTTGTGCACTACAGCGAGACGCACCAAAAAGTTGCATTTGCAAAGGAGAGCCTTCGCTCGGGTTGGGGAGAACGTTTAACACTCATCAATGCACTGTTATTTTTTGTTTCGATTATTGTTTATAATTTTTTTTTTTTTGTATCTATTATTTTTTATTTGTTTATATTTAGTTTATTGTCTTGAAACAATACACTATTGTGTATTGCTGGGTTCTGCCTCTAGGCCAAATATAAATATAATCCAAAGATTCCAGTCCAGAACCTTGCGAACGCATGCAAATACCCCACAATTCGTTCCCAGCGAAATTATTCATCGTGATTTAAAAGCTCCAACCATCTACGAAGAGCTTCAGATGTTTAGCAATAAGTATATAAACCGACTTAGAGTACACCTGAAATATCAAATTGCTGAGCTGTTGAGTTATGAAAGCATCACTTGTAGAGATTCATATACTATAGTTGATTTCAATTGCTATTATGTATAAACAACTTTGTATTAATAGTCAAAGGTATTCAATGGCAGTTTAATATATTATAAAAAGTAAATTGTGTAAGGAATTCCGAAGGGAATTCTTAAAAAATAAATTTAAATATGAGGCACTTACAAGACCCGAAGATCTCTTTGGCCGAGCTTCTTTCCCAGTACGCTTGTGTGTGTTTAATTTTGAACAGCATTAGAAGGGACCTACTTATATTAGGCGGTTCCGAACGGCAGAACCCTTGTGACATCACTTTTTCTGAGCATTGTCACAGAGTTCTTTTAGAAGCAAATTGTTACTGCCGGAAGAATAAAATTTATACTTCAGCTGGAGATCTACAGATCAGTTTTTGTAATAGAATATAAGAAATACTCAATGTCAATGCTAATTTAATAAAGAGAGTTTAAAAGATTAATATATAAATAAATATTTAAACAAAGTTCAAATTTTGACTAAAAAATATAGTTTTGTTAAAGTAAAAGAAGGTTTTCAAAGGGAATACATGTTTTTAAGTGTGTGATTTAATTTTATTAGTTGATTGGAGACATATAGCATCATAACGAAACAATCTTAAAAACTACATAAAATGAGATATCGGGTTTTTACAGTAGAATGTCAGATAAAATAGAGATAAAACCATACTTTTCATCGTTATGTAATACGCACATTTTAACCTATAATGAATACATATTTTGATCTGTTATTTTTTGTGCAAAATTCATATGTGCGCGAATAACAAAAATGCATATAACTATTCATTTTAATATGTCCGGTTGGTTTTGGTACCCTTTACTAATTTTTATTCAATCACAGCACAATAAAGTGAATTTCAGTGCAATCGGACATACATTTATTGCATTAGAAAGCTTTGAATTTTAACCGTTTAAATTTTGACTAAAAAATCTAGATTTGTTGAAGTAAAATAAGGTTTTCAAAGACTTTAATTGTTTAGTTAATATGAGACCATAGCATCACAACAATTCTAAAAAGAATGTTTTTAATAAATTTTGCATATAAAAAGTTTTTTTTCTCAATATCAGAAACAAAAGCATCGATAGCATCTTGCTATAGCATCTTGCTATATACAAATAATCCTAAGACTCAAATAGGATTTTCCTTTTTACTCGCAGTTGCCGTCAGTTGTTGGTGGTCGAAAAGCAGCGCATTGTGGGAACATTCAAAGTAGAGTTTGAATGCATTGCTTTTACGGAAGCAGCTATGGAGGCGTGATGCTTGAGCTACTTGTTAGATAACCTAGGATATACAACGCCAGCACCAGTTGTGATATATTCCGACTTACAAAGGCAATGGACATTAATCAGATCAAGTAACGAAAATTACTAAAAGCTTACTAAAATAACGACAATTAAAAAACATTGATTGGTTTGATAGAAACCAAACATACTTCCATACAAAAGTATGATTTTAAACCTCCATTATTACACTTGTGAGGCTGATTATATATTTTTTTAATTCCAGATAGTTTTTAAAATAGCTACTACTTTTCTACTTCTAGGTAGTTCATTGTACAACACTCAACAAAGATGTACCATCTACAAAATATCAACCACAAAATGGATCGTCCTTGAGCTGATAGAAATACGCGCTTAGAAGAAAAGTTTATAAAAAAAAGTTTAGAAAATAACAATAAAATGTAAACATAAATAAAAATCGAAGTTATGCAAATCAGAAAAAACAAAACTAAAATATACCCAAGATTATCACCTAATAGCGCTAATTTAAATTGAAAACGAAAATTCCACAACAACCGAAAAAATGACCAATACCACAAAACCTTGGCTGCTGGTCGGCTTTGCATGCTTTCTGCTCTGCCCACCCTCAACAACACATTCATCACCCATACGAGGAAATGGAAGAGAAGCAGCTAGCTATAGAGAGTTGTGTCCACATCAGAGCATTGCTCAACTCATCAAAACAAGCCCTGTTATTATAAAAGCATTGGGAGCGCATATTTTCACTGGTGACGATGACAATGATTTAAGTACATCGCAAATTGTGCAGCAAAATAATTTCTTTGCTGCGTCAGCAAAACATGTCGTGGCACCTTCAGTATCAGTACCGGCCAGATCAACAACAGCATCACCATCATCAGCAACAAAAATACACTCAACAACAACAATAACACCCTGGCATATCAAGAATACAATGCAAGTGAAAAGTGTTGATGATGTTGATGGCCATAAGAAGGTCAACGCAATATTTCCATCATCACCAACAGCAACAATAACGGACGCAGGAGCGGCCTCACTTTTAATCACATTAACACCAGAAACAATATACAAAGGTGCATCTTTGTTAAAAATGGGGCGAAGTACCGATAGTGTGTTCAGCGACGCGAGTAACAGTAGAAGCAGTAGTGGTATAAGTAATTACAGTGCGTTTGATGATATTAGTAGCAGTAATGGCAATGGTGGCGTTAGTAGCAGAAGTAATGGTCCAGGTTCATCGCAATATGACGGGTAAGTACATAGATATATGTATAGAAGTGTATATACATATATATGCTCGGGTGTTATGCCTTGTAATTAATTTTATGATTGCGAATATATAAATACATATTCATTCATGTGTTAATGGAAATTCAAATTAAATATATTTCATTAATTAATTTATAAAATCCCATCAAATAAGTACGTATGTAATTGCACATCTATGTGCTCGGTTATTTCTGTTTCACTAGTTTTCGGTTTGTATTTTTAGTTCAATTTTATGCAGGAACCGCAATAAAGATTATTTGTTAAAAATCAAATGAATAAATCAATATTTTCTAAATGTCGGAGAGCATACTTGAATAACAAAATTACACTGATTAAGAGGTCTATTGGAACCACTAAAAATTTGTATTTTTTAAGTATTACGTAAAAAAATTAATATTAAATATTATTTTTAGAATTTTACTTTTTTAATCTTTAAAAAAAATTATTGTTTCATTTTAATTTTTTAACACTACTGAAAAAAGTATTTAATTATTTATATTTCTTTTTTTCTTCCAAAATACATATTATTTTTGTATGATTTTTTTTTTTGCGCTCAAGAATAAACCAAACTCAGTCTAGAAAATTCAATTTTTTATATACTTTCTTCGTGTCGACTAGTGTAATTATTCGTTGGTATAAATTTCTTTCACACTTTATTTTAAATGTATTGAAAATAAAAATAAAGTAACAAGGATAACATTTTTCAACACACAACCATTCACGCTCACTTGAATTCATCTACTGAGTGGAGAATCTTGTTATAAAGAATTATTCCAAAAACCTCATAATTTAGTGAAGAAAACTCTCTCGAATTAAAATTGTTATTTCTAAAAGATAGTTCCAGATATGGGTGTGAGGTAAATCATTTAATAAAAGAATCTGGTTAATAAAAATTCTGATTAGTCAAATATTACATTTTTCACAATGGTATATTTTCAATTAATCAAGATTTTGATTTTGATTGATCGAAATAAAATATTTGAAATAAAACTATGATCGTAAAGTTTGTATAAACCAAAATATTTATCATACTCTGTGATTAAACAATTAATCGCACAACCCTAGTACTACGATTGGAATGGTGAAATTTCTTGTTTATATCATGAATGGTAAAGGGTTATCCATTTTGCGGTTTCAAAAGTAAATGTAAATAAAACACATATAAAATATTTTTTATCATGATATTTCTTTTTTATTATAAAGTTTGAACATTGACATTATGTGTGAAATACTACATCATTTAAATGACCACGACGCGAATTGTTGCAAGCATCGATTCTTTTGAGGTAATTTTCGACCACTTTTGACACATATTGGGCGGTATCTCAGCCATAACGTGACGAATGTTGGTTTTTAGGTGCTCAAGAGTTAAAGGTTTATCTGCATAAACACGGTCTTTCGCGCAGCCCCACAAAGGAAAGTCTAGCGGTGTCAAATCGCATGATCTTGGTGGCCACTTGATATCGCCACGACGAGAAATTACGCGGCCAGAAAATCTCTCTTTCAATAAAGCCATATTCGCTCGAGTTGTGTATCATGTGGCACCGTCTTGTTGAAACCACATATTCTCTAATGCAAAATACGCCATAATGTGCCGTAAGACAGTCCTAATTCCTGAGAACGACGAGGAATCGGCACATTCGAGTCTTCGGCAACACTTTCACTTACAGCAGCGATATTTTCGGTGGTACGAGCGAAACGATGATGCACAGGCCTTACAATATCTGTAACCGATCCAGTCTCTTCATATTTCTTCACAATTTTTCCAATTGCTTGCGTAGTTGGACGATTATGTAAACCATAATCTCCTCTTAAAGCACGATATGTGGCTTTGGCAGAATCACCATTTTTGTAGTAGGTTTTTACAATTTTAATACGTTGTGCGATAGTTAAGCGATCCATCCATTTTCGCAAATGTCAGACTTTGAACTGAAAAAGAAAGAATTGTTTTAACAACTCAGTTTGACAGATGTCGAATTCTAGCCCTATACTTTTGAAACCGCGAAATGGATAACCCTTTATAATTCAAAGATTTAGAAAGCGGCATAAACGGTCACAACACAAGATTTCTTGATACAATTGCAAATATCTTTTTGTGTGTGTTGGCCTTCTGATCGGTAGGTCGTGGTTCAATCCCCGGCTGATGCATAACAAATTTAATATCGAAAAGATTTTTCTTTCGAACGGTACCCACCTGTCGGCAAGCCATTGGCAATACTTCCGACAGTAACAACTTGTCATGAAAAAGCTTCTAAAAGAACTCTATGACAAAGCGCAGAAAAAGTGATATCACAAGGGTTCTGCCGTTCGGAACCGTCTAAAATAAGTAGGTCCCTTCTAATACTGTCCAAAATTTAATACGCACAACAGTAATGGAAGGGAAGCTCAGCCAATGAGACCTTCGGGGCTTTAAGTGCCACATATTTATTTTTTTTATGTATGTATAAAAATTATTTTCATAATTATTCCAAAATTATTTACATATGCAATTGTAATAATTTCGTATTACCATATTTGTATGCATTCCTTTTTTGAAGAGTAAGTAATGAAATATTAATTTATTTTGTGTTTCTTTTATATTAACTCCACAAAATGGATATTGTGCTGTTGCATCAAAATAAACATGGCAAATATGTACATAGGCAATTAAATGCTACACTACAGCCTCTAGCATGTTTCGATAGTAATTTATTGAGAATTTTGCCAACTGAATTAATTATATTTGGTCAATTGATTACTGCGCAACAGCAACAACAGCTGCAGCAGCAGCAAAAGCGACTATATTCTGACGTACAACTCGATGGACAACAGTTACCACAAACTGACATATTACACATCAGTATAAATGGCTTACATCTGTGGAGTCCACTGTTTGAAAATCACATATGGAAACATTTGGGTAAGTTTATGTCAATACTATTTTATGAATTTTAACCAAAATATATCCTGTTGATAGAAAAGCAATTTGTCTATTAATATGTTACTACTGGAATCATTAGTTCGTTTTATCAGCATTATACCTATTTTTACCATAAATATGTACCTTTGCCAATGCTTTTATATTTGATACAGATTGCAATGACATCTGATAGCCAAACCACATTTCTGATGTAAGTGTAAAACTTATCTTCAACAGACGTTATTTAATGATGCATCCATTAAAAAATCGTATTAAAAGTAATAAATAAATATAAATAAAAAAAATAACACTATGAGACAAAAACCAAAAGCAATTGATAGTCTTAGGTGTCAATAATACTACGTTATTGATTTTTTTCGAGTTTAGCTCAAATAAGGTAGAAATCAAACCTTCTTTTTTTTAATATTCTTGGCAGTGCAGAGTGCGCGATTTGACCGCGCTAACGGCGTTTAATTCAAAATTTTAATTTTAAAAAGTCTGAAAATTCTATCTACTATCATATATTTCGATTAACTTAATAACGATTTTTTATAAGCGCTCCTAAATACATACAGCTGCCTAACACAACATATGTTTCAGCAAGTCCTTTACGACATTTTCCCGCCTTTTTGCACATTTTTTTAATTTCGCTGTGAAAAATACAATTTTTATTTGTTTACATAAAAGTCTAGTTTTTTATCAATATATGTTTTACATAAAAAAATTAATATTGGTGACCCATTTATGTATATGTTACTTATAAAATGTACTCGAAATTGAGTGTATTAACAATTTACCTTGGCAGCGTACACCTGTCTTTCGTAGAGTAGAACTTTTTCAAATTCAATCGTACTCAGGCCAAGTATAACTTTCTCTGGAAGTGTATATTATTGTGCTACACAATGTCCAATATGAACCGCTACTACCCGCTACCCTCCAATTTATTCCACTTTTTATGCACAATGTCAGTAGCAAAACATCAGCTTTATTTAATATAGTATGACACGACGAAAAAATCCCCATAAAGAAGTTTGCTTTTGGCACAATTTTAAATAATACTTAATACTTTAAATAAGCAGCAGCATTGCGAAATTGGTAGAAAACTGCTTGCTGAAAGATGGAACAATTGTGCTAGAAATAGGGTGTATTTCGAGAAGCGTTACTAGGAGCGGGTAAGTATGGCACTGGAGTTGATTGAAAAATAAGATGAACGATTTAAATTTTCCGAAGTCTGTACGCCTCGATTCGGTTTTTGGCGTGTGTCCTGCACATTTCATACAGCATTCTAACAAAAAAGAGGCAAGGTCGCGGTTCTGACAAGAATGTTGTTCACAAAAAAGATAAGAAATGAATTTGTTGGTGGAAAAAGGATATGCTGATGGACATACCAATGCCTGGTACTGACGGTACCAACAACGGAAACACGGAAAGAAGATTTTTCCAACAACAAGAGTGAGCCAACTTTTAATTCATCGATTCAGCATAATCTTACATAAACACTGAATCATTTGGGTCTTACGCTATGGAAATTACTGAAATTTTTGTTAGTTTATACACCTGGTTTTTATGCCTTCGTCTATTTACAGAATTTTGATTCATCGAACATATATTATAGCCCATCTTTCTCTTCCAATTAGTCTTATGTCCGAGAAAGCGTTTAAAGCCAGAAACAAGAATTACTGAAACACACTTTTACTTCTTTCGATTCTTCAATTTCCTGCCCAAAATGTATTAAGTTGCACGCGGATGTTATGAACTTGCTTCTAATGAATAATCTGGAAACTGATTTATCAAACTCTGATATCTCAGTTTCAGAATAATTTTATCTTATTTTTTTGTAAATATCAATTTGTTTTAATTTTTTGAAAGAAATGAGTAACTAATGAAATTTATTTATTGAAAAAAAATATTTTAAATAAAAAATAACTTTTTTAACGCAAAATAAATTATTTGTGCTCAAGTTTAAAAAAATTTTATGTTAAATTTTTTTTTTTTTTGAAATTATTTGATATTTTTTTTTTTTTTGGTTGTAAAAAAACAAGTTGAAAATATCTAATTCTCGAGCGAATTGGTTTAGTATTGTCCATAGATACTTTTTTTGCTATACGATTTGGGCGCAAAAGAATGGACCCGCTCTATGTACATTAGACCGTACAACCTTACAGGCAGGGAAAGAAAAAAAAGGGCTCCGTACACCCCCTAATATGAAGAAGTTTTGCAATTCAATTCTGAAAAAAAACTTTTTTTTTGCTGAACCTAGGGGTCGCCTTTTACATTTTTCGTGGTAACTTCGGCATTTGAAGTCGGATGTATCGATGTGTTTGTCTCAAGGAGACACACCTTTCTGTTTCAAAGATCATTGACCTCAAGTACCCTGTTCTAATTCTTACTCACCAAAGGTATAGCACACTAAATAATCTCTAATCGAATGGTACCTGCAATAATACCGTTACTATTCTCTTATTTTGCTTTACTATTGTTATTCGTTTTACCCATGAAATAAATGTTTATAGTGTGCAAGATATATTAATTTATTGTATTGTATTGTGATCATAAAAGCACCAAAAACTGTTAAAAATGTCTTTTGTGATGAGTGCTTTAAGTAACCAATCGCCAACGCAACGCGATGTCACTAATTTTTTATTATATCGTCGGCCGAAGCCGAAAGTTGCTTTTAAACAAGAAGTTTTGAAAAACTTGAGTCTTTTGTGCCAACGCGTCGGAATTCCTATTTTATCGAAAACACCTATTCGTACACATTTGGATAATGTTGTAAATTAATACTATGAAGTTGTGAAACATCAATTAAAGTACAATATAAATGAGTAGAACAGATTGTTTTTAATTTCGCGTTGCAAGTGTGGTGTTGAAAAAAAAAATAGTCCATGATATGTAAAAAATAAATAAATATGTGGCACTTAAAGCCCCAAAGGGCTCATTGGCCGTGCTTCTCTTCCATTACTGTTGTGCGTCTTAAATTGTTGGACAGTATTAGAAGGGACCTACTTATTTTAGCCGGTTCCGAACGGCAGAACCCTTGTGACATCACTTTTTCTGAGCTTTGTCACAGAGTTCTTTAAGAAGCTATTTCATGGCAAGTTGTTACTGTCGGAAGAATTGCCAATTGCTTGCCGACAGTGGGTACCGTTCGAAAGAAAAATCTTATCGATATTAAATTTGTTATGCATCAGCCGGGGATTGAACCACGACCTACAGATCAGAAGGCGAACACACTAACCACTGAACTACGGCACCCACTTTCCATGATATTTAAGCCACGATAATTTCTTTTAAGCGTCTGCTTATTATTATTATCATTGCGTAATTTTAGTTCGGCTTTGGATCGCAGCGACAGTTCGCTCCGGTGCTTTGCTTGTGACAAGTTAATAAAATATTTGCGATTGTCGATTACTGCAAAACCCAAAAAGGAGTTATCTGCAGAAACCGCTGAAAATATAAGTCAGTTCTTTAACGGGCTTATCATTAATAAGAACAAAATATTCAGAGAACGTATAAAGTTCCGTAACTAAGCAATACTAGCATGTATCCCTTTTGATGGCAAGAAAGAGCCAACTTTAAAAAGAGTAACTGAAGCAAATGTGGAAGAGTCAGATTCCAAATTTCTCGGCTAGGCTACACCCACTGGCTGCACTGCTGTGGGAATCCAAAGGAACATTGTGGATTATTTTATTCAAGAAAAATGCAGTATGGACCACTTGACTGCTATTAGTTGCGATGGATCTCCTACAAACACTGGCTTCAAAGGTGGAGTCATTGTACAGATGGAACGCCATTTACAGAGACCGTTGCAATGGTTCGTGTGCCTTTTTCAGATCATAGTTTGGCAAACAGAAAGGACCTGGAATCTAGCCAGGAATTATCGGGAGAGGCATTCAGAATTGCATGCTCTATTCTGTAAGTTTAGTTTAATATTTGTTTTTAACTAGACTTGATTGTGGTCCGTATACTATAATATTATGTAATTGTAAACATTTAACTTATTAACAATTCGGATCATTTATTGCTGGTTGGTCAGGTCAATCAAAATTTCGAACGCATTCCAATGGGCGAAATGTCAGAGAACATAAAAGACTGGAATGTTTCTTGTGAAAAGCCAACCACTGGCAATTCACGGAAGTCGGCACGTTTTCAAATACATATCTTGGATTCGTCAGTTGCCGGCAGACGCTCAACAGGCCGTCCGTCCGTTCATAAAAAATAACGCGTACTTTTTCCACCACGAGAACATTTTGTTATCGATGATAACGGACCCAGATCCGCTAATACGCTCAGATGACTATGTAAAGATTTGAACAGCACGCGAAGAAACGACACAAGTAGATAACTTCATAAATTTTTCAATATGATCAGTTGGGCCAAATTCGAATTAACTGAGCCGCCATGCTTGCAATTCTTCACGCAAGACCAGCTGGAAACATTACAATATTCAAAAGAAATAATCGAATTACCAGATTAGCACAAGGCAAAAACCTTCATTTAACACATTCATTTGCTCAACTTAGACTTTTCACCGCTTATCCATGTCATTTTCAAAACACTGAGCGTTTCGTTCATGTAGTACAGGATGGGCATATTTTCGGCTCGTAAAACAGTCAAAGTCAGCGAATGCTAGGTAAGAGGTTAATCTGTTCTCAGAGGTAAGGGAAGTAAGAAATACATGGAAAGAAAGTAATACAAATTTCGGCAGAAATTATGAAACTCACTAAGCATAGTAACTACTATCAATGTTTCACATTTTTTCTTTGCACTTATTATACTACATGTAAATCGGACTTTTCTTGCAAACTACACAATTTTTATATTTATTTAAATGTCTTTTATATTGTAAAAGTAGTAGTAGTAGGAGCAATAGTAGTAGAAATAAGTATTTTTGCACATTTTTAATACAATCGGTTGATAACGAAACTCTTGCCTCAGAGTTGCCGCATCTCAAATATTTTATTTTACACGGACATGATATCACAATTATTAAAAGCAGTCAAATTCGTTTCAGTTCAAATAAAGTTTTATATTAATTCAGCAATGATAAAATACAAATATGTTATGATTATTATATAAGGAATTATTACTATATTATTATGTATGCATACATATGCGTTAATATATAAACAAATATACATAATGTATAGAAATATATATAAGATATATGTATATACTTGAATGTATATACACAGTAGGTATACAAGTATAATTCCTTAGATATCAAAAATTATTACTTAAAAAAGCTTATTTAGGGCCATTGTATGTAAAAAATTTGCATTAAATTGAGTGAAAACGTAAAAATTATCTTTTCACTAAGGAATTAAATGAAAAATTTTGCAAGATCTTAATTACAGTAACGATTCAGTAAAACACATAGCAAATTTTTATAATAAATTGTTGCAACTCATAAGAACGATGGCAGCTATATTACATAGCTTGATAACGGTGCTAACAAGCTATATTCAGACAAGACAAGTGTGCAAGAAAATTTTAGTACAGTGTTCAAAAAATGTATTCCGTACGGTAAAATTCTTATTTCACATTTTTTTAAATTTGCTTATTTTAACATTTTGTAACAATGTCGTCGGAGTGTGAAACACGTGAAAACGTTCTAAAAAGATAGTCGGGAAATTTCAATTGTGAGTGGAGTGTTAAATATTTATGTCAGCATAGTGGAGGTGATTCTTAGTGTCTGCTTTGCAAAAAACATATACTTTTAAAATTTAATATATTGGGAGCGCAAATTAAAAACGCGGGATTTACAACAGATGGCATAGTTCGGGATATAAGCATCAGATAATACTGAAACTATATTCATGTCATAACCTCATTCCATAGCTTTCATTTTCAGTATGTGTCATTTGCCCGGAGTGTAAACAACATAGTTTTTTTTGGCTCTCAATATGTCAAGTTTTGTGCCCACAAAACAGCATTTGCGGGAAGTTTTGATTTACTTCTTTAATTTGGAGAAAAGTGCAGCTGAATCGTGTCGATTACTCTCCGAAGCTTATCCGGAGTGTGCTCTTTCAGTTTCAACATGCGAGAGGTGGTTTGTGCGTTTCAGAAGTGGTGATTTTGATGTGGAAGCCAAAGAACGTCCAGGACAGCCGAAGAAGTTTGAAGATGCTGAATTGGAGGCATTACTCGATGAGGACTCGTGTCAAACGCAAGAAGAACTTGCCAAATTGTTCGAAGTTACACGCCAAGCCATTTCCCATCGATTGAAACTATTGGGAATGATTCAAAAGCAAGGAAATTGGGTACCGTACGAGTTAAAGCCGAGAGACGTCGAAAGGCGATTTTTCACTTGCGAACAGCTGCTCCAAAGGCAACAAAGGAAAGGTTTTTTGCATCGCATCGTTATGGTGATGAAAAGTGGATCCACTACGAGAATCCCAAGCGAAAAAATTCAGCTGCACTTTTCTCCAAATGAAAGAAGTAAATCAAAACTTCCCGCAAATGCTGTTTTGTGGGCATAAAACTTGACATATTGAGAGCCAAAAAAAACTATGTTGTTTATACTCCGGGCAAATGATACATACTGAAAATGAAAGCTATGGAATGAGGTTATGACATGAATATAGTTTCAGTATTGTCTGATGCTTATATCCCGAACTACGCCATCTGTTGTAAATCCCGCATTTTAAATTTGCGCTCCCAATAAAAAGACATTATCAAAAGTTTCATAAAGAATATGACAAGCACTGTAGAAAAATCGTATTATATTTATTATTTGTTTGCCCTTCTCTTAAATAGATTGTTGTTGACAAGCTTGTACACACTGCTGCAACAGAACTGCAAATGGAATTAATAGAACTGCAGTGCTTCACTCCTTTAAAACACAAGATTTTAGAATGCGGAAATATGATATTTTTTTATAAAAACCTAGATGCGCAAAAATATCCAGCATTGCGAACTTTTGCTGCAAACATTGTATCAATGTGTGGAAGCACATACACTTGTGAAAATTTTTTTCAAAAATGAAACTTAATAAGTCAAATTTAAGAAATAGAATTTCAGATGTAAATTTCAAATCTGTAATGCGCAAAAGTGATGTCACAAGGGTTCTGCCGTTCGGAACCGGCTAAAATAAGTAGGTCCCTTCTAATACTGTTCAAAATTTAACAAGCACAACAGTAATGGAAGAGAAGCTCGGCCAATGAGCCCTTTGGGGCTTTAAGTGCCACATATTTATTTATTGTTTTATGTATTTTGTACGTTTTCAATTTAAGATGAGAATTTAATAAGCAAATATGATTCGTGTACATATTTGTGTGTGTGTTTGTGTGTGTAGGTTAGTAAGTATGAGCACATGCTGGGATAAAGATGTACACGTATCATATTATCTTATTAAATTCTCATCTTAACTTGAAAGCGTACAAAATACAGCTTGTGCAAGAACAAGTAATCGAAAATTCATGTTATAGAAGTTGAGATGATCTGGTTGATAATTACTAGTTTATTACGTGTTTATATTTCTCTTAATTTATAAAAAAAGCGAGTACACATTTCCATAGCGTTTATATTGTTAAGCATTTAACTTTTCTTGATTATTTTAATTATTGCAACATTTAAAAAGATATTTACAGGTTGATATGTATAATTCAAATAAAATTATTAATACTCGAAAAGAAAAATTACACAACCGCATGTTTGGCCCTTATACAAGTTAAGGCACGTTGTCTTTAATGTGAATATTTCCTATTCTGCATTTTGCGATACTTAAAACTTCAGATGAAACTTAATTCCCTTTTCCTTTATCTTTAAACTAGTTGCATCCCACGCGCGCTTCAGCTTTCGTTAATATTAAATGCATTGTTTTTGTATTTGGCTTAGCGCAAGTGCATTTGAACGCAAATATGCCATGCGCGACCTACTTCTTATTATTGTTGCTGAATCGACGTCTGGCCGATATTTTTCATTTTTCAAGCAGTAAACAGCAATGTTGGCTTCACTTCAAAAATACAATACGAACTTAAGTTAGTCTAAGATTTGGATTCAAGCCTGCATAGCAGGTCCGCGAACGCGAAACGCGAAATAATATTAAGTTAATTAAAACAAAACCATTGTAAAAGAATTTATTTGATTTAATAAAGTTTATTAATAACGTGCCTTAATAAAGTGAACTTATTGAAAGGTCTAAGCAATCCATTAATTTACACAACCAAGGGTTAATATGACAAAATATTTTCGAGTTTTTCACTTTGATAGATTTCACAATGCTGCCCTTTGATTTTCCTTTATACACTTATTTCATACGAGAGCGTCTAAATTCCTCTTTGGAATTATATACTTCATACACTACTATCAAATTTATTTTCCTTTCGTAATTTTTGTTTATATTAATACGCAGTCTGGAGTAGACATATGCCTTATTTTTTTTTTTTTGAAGTGGTATAGTACATGTCTATGTGCAGTACGCGCATGATAATAATATGTATGCATAAAGAATATACATTTTGCGACTCCTCTATCTTTTTATTGTGTAATCCTTTCAATTCAAATTTTTAATTTGTACCTTAACTGTTACCAAATTTTATTGCCTAAGAAATAAGCACCTGCAAATAAAAAGGTTTAAAAGGTGTCACCTAATGAAAATAATGCGTTACAGTAAATAACTAAAATTGTCAAGTATTTTTACACGTATGATAACGCTTATGTATAGTAACTATAGTACTAAAGATAGTGCTGATGTCAAATTTTAATTGTTTTTATATCATATATATTATGTATGTATATGACTTACTTTTTGACCTTAATTTTATCCAATGGATAGCGCCGTCCAACAAAATTCAGCTTTTGCGTGCATACATAAACAAATACATAAGTAAACAAGAGATATTCTAAAAGTAGGGCTAAAAAAATGATGCAAAATTGTTTAAAAAAATTATTTCTTCTGAGAAAAAAATTTTAATAGGACAATGTAAAAATGCCTTTTGAATCCAAATATGATAAACTAAAATTAGCCGAAATATTGATATCTTGGTGGAAATCTTCGCGATGCTCGTCACTAAAATCACCAAGATTAGGCAGGAAGAAATGCTAATAGTTATGGATAAAATAAATTTTTATGACATATTAACACCCATCACATGATACGCAGAAATTGTTTCTTCAGTTAGTAATGTATACACTCTCAAATCGCAAAATATTTTCCATTCATGCTGATGGTAATTAATTTTTTCCAGTATTTCAGACGGCATTGGAATAGATGGATGGTAAGTAGGTAGTTTTAAGAAACTTAGGCCAAATGAGACCCATTGTGACGCCCCATTTCCCTTATGAACCAAACCGAGCTTCGGGTGAAGCGTACTATATTTCCCAGCTGACAGTGAGCCAGCTTGCCAAGAGTATGAATAAAGTGACTCCTCATATGAAGCATACGGGGACCCACACATTAGGTGAGTTATAGACTCTGGTTCTTCTTCGTCGCCTTAAGTGCTAGTAGGCCCTTTGTTCGTTTTATGTTCAGTGCTGGCCATATTGATCGGGTAGTTGCACACGAGTGTTCCAACTACCATCTGGAATTCGTTTTCTGTAAAGCTTCTGAGGCTAGGAGAAGCTTACATGTGTCGATTGGAATGCCAATACTCTCCTTATCAGAAAGAGTTTGCAGCGTTGTACCCATCTTTGTTATTTCGTCCACGGTATCATTGCCTGTTACGTCCCTGTGCCCTGACATCCATATAAGGTGAATATTGAACTGCTCGGACATCTCGTTAAGAGATACCTATATCTACGTGTGATATAACGTTACACCTAAGCCAGTTCATTACTTCTTGAATTACCAACACCTCTGCTTGAAAAACATTGCAGTGGTCCGGCAGTCTGAAGGCTTTGCGAACTCCAAATGTTTCGCAGAATACCCCTACTCCTACTCGACTGTCAAGTTTGGAGCATTCGGTGTAGAAGTGGATTGGTCCGTTGAAAGGGGTGTTCCAAAGCTCCCAATCAGTTCTGTCCCGAATATGTTTATAAATTTGTTGCCGAACGTCAAATTTGTCGTTTCATCGTCAACTGTTCGCGGTATATAAGTTATATTGGTCGAGAATTGTTGAGTGCCCCACACTGTTACAGGACCATTCTGAAATTGAACTCAGTGCCGATTGAGTTGCTAAGGATATCTAAAGGAATAAGGTGTAACAAAGTCTTCAGAGATTTGGTGGAGGTCGTTCTGAGGGCCCTTGTAATCCTCAAGGATGCCATTCTTTGGACCTTTTCCACGAAATTTCTGTGTGTGGTCCTATCAAGTGCCGTGCACCAGACGGTGACTCCACACAGTAGTATTGGTCTAACCATCGCTGTGTACGACATTGGATTTCATTCCTCACTTTTTTTCTCCAATACTCCTTTGCATGAGTATAATGCAACCGAAGCTTTCATAACGCGTTATCGATGTTACGCTTCCAATTGAGCTTTTTGTCAAGGATGAGGCCTAGGTATGTGGCTTCGTCCGAAAAACTAAAGCAAGTTCCCCTGATCGAAGGTGGTTTAATGTGTATTGATTTGTACTTCCTTGTGAATAGAACAAGGTCTATTTTCCGCGGATTGACCTCAGGCCACAGCCAGTAATCCAATTGCTTGAAATGTTAAGGGCGTGCTGATTGACTTCGCTTAGGGTTCTATAGAATTTACCGGACACCATTAGTGCAATGTCGTCAGTAGGCGCTTTAGTTTTGAAACTTGAGTTTTCTAGGAATAGCAATAATTCATTGACTACAAGTTAAGGGTGAGAGAAGTCCTACTTGCAAGGTCACCCTGTGGGCTTGTTTTTTGATGCTACAAATCCCCAGCTTCACATTGATGGTCCTATGGGTCAACATTAGGCCTATCAATTATCTTAGGGCATGATCAACTTCAATGTTCGATAGAGCTACGATGATGGCTCTAGAGGTAATATTTTTGTAGGCAATTTGTGTAGTTCTTGGAATTCAAGGATTTTTCTATTGTCGATATCAGCGAATACAGGGCTTTTTTATTTCAAATCTTTCCAAAACTTTTAAAATCAAAGATAACAAGGTTATAGGTCTGAGGTCATTGGATCTGCAGGGTGAAGTTTTTCCTGTCTTACGAAGGAATATTACTTTCACATCAGTCCAGCTACGAGGAATGTGTGATCATTTTTGCAGGCTACAAATATGGTCTCCAATCAGGTTGAAACAAAGTTGGACACTACATGAATCTCGGTTGGAATGATTCCATCCGATCCAGGGAACATGAATGGTTCAAAATAGTTAATAGCCCAGCGAATTCTGTTTCGAGTGAGGGCCTAGATTGCAGGAAGGTACTAAACACGCCGTCTGATTTCAGCAGATAGCTTGAGAAATGAGGGTACTTCGATAGAACTTTCCGCAGCCTCGCTGCTTCTGAGAATTCCTCTCAGGATTCGAAGAAAGGTTTCCAAGAAGGGTGCTGCGCTTTCTTAATCTCATGTTTGTAAGTTCGTGAATGAAGATTGTATATATCCAACTCGTGGATTACTCAACTAGATTTGGCTTTGTTAAAAGCGTTCCGACAAATTTTTCTTAGTCCCAGTGACCAGTGCCTGGGAGAAGAGATCCCGAACCCGATGGTCGCCACAAGTCACCAGCTTGTATAAGAAATATAATTAATACAGTCACTGCATTTCAACATTTACAGTTGTATGGAAAGTGGATGAAATAATCGCCATTCGAAAACCAATCAAAGATTTAACTGAGACTACGTCATACAAACCAATTAGCCTATTGCCTATTATGTCCAAGTTATTTGAAAAACTAATAGCCAAACGACTTGAACCAATTATAATAACAAATAACTTATTAACTAAACATCAGTTTGGTTTCAGACGGAATCATTCAACCATTCAACAAGTACATAGAGTTACAACTGACTTAACTTATATTGACAAAGAAACTGTTGTGTCGCTTTCGATAGTGTATGATACAAAGGGTTACTACATAATCAGCAACAGATATTTCTATGTCAAAAACAGGACGAATGTTCCGAAATTTTAAAAATGGAAGCTGGAGTACTTCAAAGCAGTGTCTTTGGTCTACTAATATATCTTTTATATACAGCAGATATACCTAATCCACTATCAGACTACAACTTGTTAGCGACATTTGCCAATGACACTGTCCTGCTATCTTCACATCATCACATAATAATAGCGACAGCGAAACGACAATCATTGCTGGACACTACGCTAAATTGTTTTATGAAATGGAGAATTGAGATCAATAGAGATAAAGCGGTTCAAGTCATTCACATAGAAGAACGTGTTAAATATTAACACAAAAGTTAAATACCTCCGCATAACTATCAAAGCAAAGTGCACACAACACCAAAAAGACAATTATTGGCTACTAGGAAAACAGTCAAAGCTCTCCGTTTCCAGCTAACTCTTACTCTACAAATCATAAACCATACCCATATGGAAATATGGTATTGAAATATGGAGCACTTCCAAAAGCAGCATGAAAACGAATTCAGTCCAAAAGTCTACGATCCATAATCAACCCGGAGTGCTACATCAGTAATGAGAACATACACCGAGATTTAAATATAAAAACTATTGAAGAAGCTATACAAGAATGCAGTCTCAAGCATCGTCTCATCGCAAATACAAATCCAGTAATGAAAGAAATTCAGTTGCAGAAAGCCTACATCCGAGACGATTGAAACGCAGGACACCAACAACAATAATTAATAGTTGACCTGAAATACATAGCTTTAATATAAAACCAAAAAAGCATTAAAGTGCTCTCTATCTCTCAAATGTTTGTAGTTTTGGTTTAAAAACAAATCCAAAAAAGTATTAAGAAGTTTTCTTACTCCCAATTATATTTAATGTACTCTCAACTTTAGTATTTTTGGTTTAAAATCAAAATCAAAGAAGTATTAAGCAGTTTTATAACTGTCAATTATTTTTAATATATTTTCAACTTTAGTATTGCCTGTACTACTTTCGGAAGAGCATCGCAGTGTTTCTCAAAGTCAAATAACACGCTGAAATGCATTTGATTAAAATTGCCAATCCTGAAAGTAAGGAATTCTCAACAAGTGAAACAATTGCATGAAGTAAGTAATCTAAATAGTTACTCAAATTATGTGAAATTTAATTGTATTTCTTTGCAATTAAAGAATTAAAAATAACATTGTAAGACCGCGACGAAGCAGAAATATTCCTCGATTATTTCCAGTAAAACATTACCAATGTAAAGGTTGTAACTGTTTTATTTGTGTTATTGTATTATTAATGCTATGTCAAATAAAATGTATTTATTTTCAAAAAATGTATTTTGTTTTATATTTGTAGCATATAGTTTACAACACTGTTCAAACAATCCTCATTTTTAAAAATATCAAATTTTAGAAGATTAGATTGAATTTCTCTTTAATTTTTCGTGAAAAGTGCTATTCTTATGGGCACTGTATGCATTAAAAATAGGTTTACTTTTAATAGCAACAATATACTAAATCTACGACAAATTAATTCCAGAAAGTTCTATTCCAATTTTCAGATGGATCCAAACTATTTCAGCTTTCTTTAAAAACCCCAAAAAGTATACAATTTCTTCTTTGAATTAATTTCAAATACAGTATTGATACCAAGAATAGTTATTCTCTCCCTCTTTCTCTTGCTTAAATCAGTATTGTTTTAATCTAATACTTTTTGGCATTGTTATATATAAATACCAATATGGTATTGAACTAAATTTTTTACTGTGTTCTGACCGAGCAGTTGAATGCTATTCAGAACGTACCCCTGCCTTATAGATTACCCGGCACTGTATTTAATTTGTTCTCTTGTGTTTAACGAAGTCCAGTAATTTCCAAATGCGATAAAAACAAGTTCGGCAGTGTTCAGTTCGTCTGTTGAGTATACTTAATATGCTGCGTATTTGAGTTTTCCATTAATTAATCCAAGCTAACAGGAGATTTTTTTATTTTTTATTAATCGTCTCTGTTTTTTGTAAAACTGCTTGAACAAAACGCTCGGTGTTTTGAGAATGGCTTGGATAAACTGTGAAAATAATTTAGTCTAACAAAGAAATCTATCAAATTAAGTTTATTTCCTTGTGCTATTCTGGTAATTCGATTATTTCTTTTGAATATAGGACTGCTTCCAGCTTATCTTACGTAGAGAACTGCAAGTATGGCGGCTCAGTCAATTTGAATTTGATCCGTCCGCTGCTTATTTGTGGGCTGCTAAAATATTCGCATAGCCATCATAACGGAGAAAATGTGTTATTTTTGATGAAGGGACGAATGTCCTGTTGTGCGTCTTCCAGTAACTGCCAAATCCAAGCTATGTATTTAAAAGCGGAGCGACTTCCGTGCCAGTTTTTTTTAATTTCCTGGAGGTTGTGTGCACATTGCATAATAACGGAGGATTCATGATGCTGTTATTAGCCTGACCTAAATAACAAAAAAAAAGATCCGAATTATTTATAAATCAAATGTTCGCAATTACATAGGCGTATAGTATATATAGTATACGAAGTTAAAACCAAATAATATTCTCAACTTACAGAAAAGTGTAAGCAATTACGAACCCCTGTAACTCGTTGAAGTGAAAAACCATTGCTAACCATTGCAATAATCTCTGCAAATAGCGTTGCAATTACTCCATATTTATAACCAGTGTTAGTACAATGTTGGTAGGATTTCCATATTGAAGATTTCTTGGCTCAAATAATTCACGATGTTCCTCTGGATTCCCTCAGCAGCTCTTATTGAGCGTAGCATAGCAGATGAATTTGGAATCTTGCTCTTATTTACAAATTAACAATTTTTTGTTAATTTGTAAATAATTTTACTGGAATAATGGAAATATTTCCCATGCGAAAATTTAATTTTTTTTTTTTTTTAAGTAAAATTTCTTAGGTGGCGGTGTCGCAAATGGTGTGTGAAATTTTTAAAGATATTTTCGTTACATGAGTAGGAAGGAATATATCGTTGGGTTTTAAATTATTTGTTTTTATGAAAATAGAATTTGTAATGATGGTTTTTAGAAAAATTATACAAATTCGTCTTCAGCATTAATTCAAATAAATAGTTTGTTTTGATTATTTTGATTTTTTTTATGTAAAGAGTTGGTCAATAGTTGGTGCATTTCTTCTAAATATAGCATCGGTGGGGATACCACTAAACATAAGACGAAACTAATAATATTTTGGGTATTTATTTTTTATCTAAAACTGTAACTTTCTGCAGGTATTTCCAAAATGTTTTCCAAAAAAAAAATATTTTTCCTCCAACTTAATATACATGCATACATCGATGTATATACTTACATATATATAATACCATATACATATATCTACATTGGCAAATAGCTATGATATGCCTTTGACAACGGTTTTAACTTTATTTGACATACTTCCATATATAACACACCTAAGTATAGTGTAAGGGCGTATATGTTGATATATTATACGCATTTTTTTTTATTCTGTCTGTCCTTCTATCTGAATGTCTGTTCAATAACTAAGCTCATAGCCTTTAAGCAACGACCTTTTACTAATAAACTCACTTAATAAATGAACAGTGCCAAATCCATGATTAAATCCTTATACGTCCAGGAGTCTAATCCAAGACTTCACTTCACTGGTTTTTGTTTGCGACAAATTAATCACCTTAACGGCATTTAAACCGTGAGGCACCGACGAACTTAATTCTCTAAGTGTTAAGTGTTCTTTCGAAACTTCAACATTGGTTACCTGAAAAGTAGAGTTGAGTTGGTAGAATATACTTACCTTCTACCCTGTTGCGAGCCAAAATATGAAATATGCACCTATGCATATTTTGCCTCGTGACATATTTCCCGAAATTATGAACTACCTATTTGTCCATACAAATACCAACATTGCTCGAAGTTGTGATATACACAATCCATACTAATATTACTTATAATTGTGGTTGCCAGAACATTGAGCCAACTGAGTTGCAGTTAGGTGTGAAAATGCTGACAAAGCACTTTCCCACACAATTCATAGTTCTGCACTTACGTAGGCATACCTGTGTAAGCATACATGACAACTAAAATCACGCGGACAACTCATGTGTGTGAATATCAAAAGTTGCTTTCTCACGTAGTATATACACAAATGGGGAGTGCATCGATCGTGTACATAAACACATACATACATACACACAAGTGGTGTGAATATATTATGGTATGTTATATGTTGGTATGTGGGTAGATTGATATGTGGCTAGTGTTAGAAAAATGGCATATAAGCTGCCAGCTTACCGAAGACAGTCGCTTTCAGTTGTGAGTCTTACACCGAAGTGTTAGCATTAAGAAAAAGTGTAAATCCTGTGATCCTTACGAGGCCCTCCAGTATTAGTGTAAGAGTTTAAGAAAAAGCTATATTAGATTGTAACGCAATACTACGAGCCTACGGGAGATTTGGAAATTCGTAAGTTTAAACAAGTATTTTTATTTGGTCTTCAATTCATAAATTGTGCCTTTTAAGGACCGGAGTGTGTCATTTTGGGAGCACTACGTCCATGCAATATATCTGCATATATATGCAGATTGCGTCTGGTGCGACGTAAGTCTCCGGCCCGTTCAACCCACAAGTCCCATAACTTGATTTCATCGCTGGTACACCAGACTTTTCGATGGTTGTTTTCTGCCATCTAAAAAAGAAAAAAAATTGTTTTGTTAATATACATAATTGCATATATATTGTAACAAAAATACCTTACTTCTCTTGTTGCGTTTTAATTTCTTTTCTTCTTCTTACTGTCAATGCAAATCACCATTCACCATAGCAACCAAATGCCAATTTTTAACGGAGTTGCCATGTCGAAATTAGTAAATTCAGCTAAATGCATGAAAATTTTGTGCATTTATTATGGCGTTAATGTGCATTTGGATAAAGCAAATGCATGAGTTAATGTGCATTAAGGCTGTTAATGCAAATTAAGGCAAATTGTGAGTTAGGTACTTAGTAAGTGTTGTGGAATAATAGTACACAACAACCCGGCCCCTTTGAGAGGAAACGCCTGATTTGGAATAATAATTTATTGCTATAGTACATCTTTGCGTTTTGTCATTACTTGCACTAATATACTCTTACACTTTTACACTAATTTACTTTTATACATTTACACTAATATACTGGAAGACCTCGTGAGGATCGCAGTATTTTCAGTCTTTTATAATTTAACACTTCACAATTTAGAACAAGACTCACTCTACTATACTAGGGGTTTTAAAATATTTTTAAATACATATGTAGCCTATTAAGTTATATTCATCCATTCAAAATTCATACGTAATGTAAATATGCTAGATTGCATATTTACAATTTACTAGACACCTGTTCGTTTTTACTTTGTTTTGGTCATTGATTTTACTTGACCTAATGACTGTATAATCGCATTATGAGCATGAGGTTATTATTATTATTATTATTATTATTATTATTATTATTATTGTTTATTTATTTATTTTATTGATTCTACGCTATTTGTTTTAGTTCGTTCATACTTGTGATTACTGCACCGATTATGCAGTAACAAAAGTCAATGCACATCGCTAGCGATTTTGGTTTTTATTTTGGTACGTTTTGGTAGAAAAAAAAGTCAATGGACCTTACGTTTTATTTCGCAATAAACTTTCGCGTGAGTTCCGTAGCTCGGTGGTTAGTGCTTTGGCCTTCTGATCTGTAGGTCGAGGATTCAATCCACGGCTGCAGCGTAAAATTAATATCGAAAATATTTTTATTTCGAACGGAACCCACCTTTCGGCAAGAAATTGGGAATTCTTCCGGCAGTAACAATTTGCCATGAAAAAGCTTCTAAGAAAGAACACTGGGACAAAGCTCAGAAAAAGTGATGTCACAAGGATTCTGCATTCCGTTTTACCGGCTAAAATAAATAGGTACCTTGTAATACTGTCCAAAATTTAACAAGCACAACAGTACTGAAAGAGAAGCCTGCCAAAGCTTTTGGGTAAGTTTTGTGTGAGGATGAATATAGGATGACTTGTAAATGCCGTGAACCAAAATATGTTGCAGTTATTTTCCATATTTTGAATAACAACAAGACTTTAAGAGTTGAATTTTGTATGGAAACATTTTTGCTCTGATATTTTTAGCCAATTGAATGGTCATAAATAAAGATGATTAAAAAACGCTGAGGCTCTGCATACGATTTCGTTTATTTAACTTAGCAATAAAGGAAAGTTAGTGATTTTTTGTGAGTTTTTGATGGTTTCTGTGCGGTTTTCATGAATATTTAAATAAATTTTTCATTTTACATAATACAGAGTTATTAATTTTGTTTTTCTAAAAGTATAACTCTGTCAGTTGACAACTTACTTATTTACTTCCTTACTTATGTAGTCATTACAACCGGAAATCGATTTAAACTGAATATAGCATGCTTCACCTCTCAGTTAGATATTACAAACGCTGCAATGTTTAGCAGTTCTTGGTCTTTTCACCGGAGGTTCGGTCTTTCTCTTCTGTGTCGTTCTACATGATGAGAAACTTGGAGAGTGTAGTTTAAAATCTTCGATAGATTGCTCGACTTCTCAATTACTTACTTAGCCCAAAGTAACACCAGTGCAAGTGCTGACGTCATTACTGGTATTAATGCTGGTTCCAAGATAGACAAATTCTTTTACCACTGATGTGTTAAATTGTAGCGTAAAACATCACCTAATATTATTTTCTCTATAAAAGATTGAATAAGTCGCACAAAAACGACTTACCTTGCCTAAAACCCCGTTCAATATTAAACGGTGCGAGAGGTGCTTCCCAATTTTTACTGCAAAGACGGCAGCTATATTGTGTTATTTTGCAGAGTCTTATGAGCAATTTTGTGTAGAAGTAATTCCTTACTGGACTGTTGAAACGGCTTTATCATCACAAGTAGCTGGTAGATTCATCAGGTCCAGTTGTTGGATATAGGCTTCAATCTTTCACATCGTACGCACGATAAGACCTTGTATACGATGCTCAAGAGACTTATTCCGCGGTATTTGGCGCAAATTATAGGGTCTCGCGTTATGTACGAGATAGAGAATACTGAGCCCCCAATCATCAAGCAATCTTTTTTCCGATAATATTTTGCTTATAAATTGGTGCATGCAGGTTAACAGCTCATGGCCTCCGCCCTTAAACAGCTCGGCAGACAGGTTGTTAAAAGCAGCAGGTATATTGTTTCTCATCCTAGGAATGGCTGGTCTGATATCGTCTTTGTCGTTTCTCCTTCACTGATCTGGAGACAGCCACGTCGTTTTGTGGATATTGAGATGCTGGAATCTAGTACTAATATTTACCATGTTTCGTCCTACAGCGAAGTCGATCAGCCTCATTCCGTTATTGGTGGTGTTCTGATGGAAACTGAATTTTTCGACAGTTGGACCAAATGTACTTTCATAACACACCCTGGCGTTAACGTCGGCAAACACGTCATTTTACAACTGTCAAAAACGAACGAGATATTGATGATGCTCCACCGTCTTATAATTAAGATTTTTTAACAACCGCAGATCGATTTAAAACTAAGAAAATTGTAAGCAAATTTTCAACAAATTAGCAGATATGCTGCATTAGTACAAATAATTAAATGTTAAATATCCCTAAATTCTGGATTTCTGAAGCAACGCGTGGCGTAGATTTTATGAAAATAGCGAACGAATAGTTATCAATAAAGACAAAATATCTTGATGATCATCATAAAATAAGAAAATGTTGATTTTTAGTTGGTAACCGGAATATCATTTTTATTTCGTTTAAGCTGTAATATTATAACTCCATAAAGTGAGTACTCGTATCATTATTAAACAATACTACCAACATTGTTGTGCTTGCTTTTTAATTTAGAAGCTTCTTTTTATCATAGAATTGTTTATATATACTCGTACATATAAATCTACATTAAGTACTATATGTTAAAGGTGAAAATAAATTCTCGTAAAGAGCTGAGAAAAATCTCTAACTACAATACATATATGCAGGTTATATATGTATTGTTTGTGTTTTTGTGTAGATAAAATTTAGGGTGCTATTGAAGCACTCGATATACTATACCAATAAGCGCATTAATTCTAAGAAAATCTTGGCATAAATAGGCCACATTGAGCACTATTGCCTTTGGGCTCTTTAAAACTAGTATAAAAAATAGAAAATTGAACATTTATGATGAATTATAAAATCTTCCTAGAGGGATTATTTTGCTGCTTGCCAAATTCAGTCAAAATTGAGATAACATCAGTTCCCTAACTATTTTTTCGAGGTCTATCGGTCTGTAGGTTGTGGGTTAAATCCCCGCCTGAAGCATAACAAATTTAATATCGAAAAGATTTTTCTTTCGAGCGGTACCCACCTGTCGGCAAGCAATTGGCAATTCTTCCGGTAGTAAATATTTGCCATGGAAAAGCTTCCAAAAGAACTCTGTGACAAAGCTCAGAAAAAGTGATGTCGCAGGAGTTCTACCATTCGGAGCCGGCTAAAATAAGTAGGTCCCTTCTAATACTGTCTAAAATTTAACACGCACAACAGTAATAGAAGAGGAAGAGCCCTTCGGTGCTTATAAGTGCCACATATTTATTTATTTTATATTTTATATATATGTATATATATGTATATACATATATATATATATATATATATATATATATATTTATATATACGTATACATATATATATATATATATATATATATATATATATATATTTATATATACGTATACATATATATATATATATATATATATATATATATATATATATATATATATATATATACATATATATATATATATATATATACATATATATATATATATATATATCCGAATGTATAAGAAGCAATGGGTAGAAGCAAATTTGTTCTGCTTTCTGAGTCTGGTGAAGATATGATGAATTGAATATTGCATGTAATTAATAAACAATTATTAAATACCACTTTTTTTATTATTTGTTTTTACGGATAATGTAATTGTATTTGTCTAAATTAAAATTTTTGTAATGCTTAATTTTAATGTATACATATATTGTATTGTATTTGGTCGAGTGTTGTTTATTATTATACCCTGCATAATGCAATATGCATGGTATATTCATTTCGGTCAGATGTTTGTGTCCACTTGAAGGAATCTCCGGAGATATAGACATGGATATATATTCGTGATCAGCGTCGATTAAATTTTCGATTTAACGATGTCCGTCCGTCCGTCCGTCCGTCTGTCTGTCACCTGGCTGGTTCGCACGATAACTTGAGTAAATATTGAGCTATTTCGATGAAATTTGGCATAAGTAATCTATGATCCAAGGGTACGGAGGGGATTGATATTGGGCATGATCGGTTAATAACCACGCCCACACCAAGCATTCAAAGCGACTAACCTCGAAATTTTCAAAATCTTTAACTTGCTATAACTCACACAATATACCACTTGGAACAACAATATTTTGCACATAGAGTTATATTATAATACTATATAACCTCACCAAAAGTAGATGAGCCACGCCTACTTTCTAGCGTAGCTCCCATACAAAGTGTCTGTACTTCTTTTAAATTGAAACTGCTGTAACTTCTACAATCTTCTGTCTAGAATAACCATAATTGACACTTAGATTAACACGGTAGTCAGAAATAATATGGCAGAAAATCAATGTGCCACGCTCACTCCTTTTTGGGTCTCCCATACAAAGTTGCGGAAATTAAAAAAAATGTTACCGGTTATAACATGCAAACTATTCAGCGTAGAATAACGATATTTAAGGTGTGGATTAGTATTGTACGAGCAACTAGGCTCACAGAAAATGCGAGCACCACGCCCACTGTTTATCGTAGCCCCCATACAAATTTTAAATTGAAACAGCTGTAACTTCTGCAATCTTCTGTCCAGAATAACCTTAATTGACACTTAAATTAATATTGTAGTCGGCAAAAATCTGGCAGAAAATCAGTGTGCCACGCCCACTCCTTCATGGGTCTCCCATACAAAGCGAGTGAATTAAACTAAAATTTTAAGCTCCATAGCTTACAAACCATTTAGCCTAGGACAACGAGACTTAGGGTATGGATTAGTATTGTACGAGCAACTAGGCTCCCAGAAAATGGGCGCACCACGCCCAGTGTTTATCGTAGCCCCCATACAAATTTTAAATTGAAACAGCTGTAACTTAGGCAATCTTATGTCTACAATAACCATAATTGACACTTAAATTAATATCGTAGTCGGAAATAATCTGGCGAAAAATCAGAGTACCACGCCCACTTCTTATTGGGGCTCCCATACAAAGTTGAGGAAATTAAACAAAAATGTTAACCACCATAACTTAGAAACTATTCAACGTAGGACACCAAATTTAAGGTGTGGATTAATATTGAAAAATTAATTGGATTTACTAGAAAGTGGTAAGCCACGCCCACTTTTTATATAGCTCCCATACTAAGCCTCGGAATTATCTTAAAATCCTTTTACTTCGTCAAAGTCAACCATATTTCGGGTGTAAATTAGTAGTATATGCAAAAATTGTTTCTCGAAAAGTGGAAATAAAAGAAAAGTTGGATATTCGAGTAAACTTTTTATATATAAATCTACATATGCAGGGTATAGTTTGGTCGGCCCCAGCCGACTGTAAGGAGATTATTTTTTTATTTTAATATGCCGATCCAGACTTCCCACGCCGCAGTCAAAGAATAGATAATGACTGATAACACAAAATTTGATGTTTTCTTACATCAACGTCAAACAAATAATACTCGCAACAACACAGATCAAACAATAATAACATAAATGCGAAGTGTGCCACCTAACGGTTACGTTCGTCTGTTTAACTACAGGGTAACTTAAACATGCCGGCCCAATTGCACGAGTGCAACATTAGGAATTGGGAAGAGGTCCTGCATTTCATGATGGACGGGAGAGGAGTCATTGGAAATTTATTTGAGTGGTGCCATGGGAAAGTACTTCGATGCAAGTTTCTTGCAGCACATGGGGAATTTTTGCAGAGAAGGTATTCGAGGGAAACTAATGACCTTTTGAGCTTGTGTCGAGTGCAGTAATATTATTGTAGACCCACTGATGATCCAGCCAAATAGAGAATTTTGTGCTATAAGTGTTCCATGTGCACAATGACGAAGCCCTTTCAGAAGGATTTGAAGATTAAATCACTTCCAATGACTAAGTCAATTTGAGACGGCACATAGAAACTCGGATCAGCGAGGTCAAGTTGTGCGAGTTCTTCCCAATTTGCTCGTTTCACACGGGATGTGGAGAGAGATTGAGTCAGCTGCAAAACTGCTATTACAGTTTCTTTGACCCGTTTTAGGAGAAACTAGTGTCAAAGAACAGAGCTCATTTGAGTTTTCAATAGCTATTCCTGCCATACCTGAGATTTTGAACGAGGAGTCTTCGATTGGAAGCCGGATTCGCTTTTGTACCTTAGAGGAAATAAAGGATTTTTGCGATCCTTGGTCAATCAACGCTCAGAGAATGAAGGTTTATCCCAAATGCACTAGTGCCAGAGTAGGAAGATAGCACTTTAGAACAGCGGTGTCCTCTGGCACCTCACTTGCTTGTGAATGTGTGCGTGAAGATGCAGACATTGAAGTGATTTTTTGAGAAATAGTCGTTTGAGGTCTACTATTTAATTGTGGAGAATGTGACATGGGCTGACAAGAAGCATAGAGTGATGCTTTCGCTGACAGTAAACACAAGAGTGTTTACTACCACAATTAGTTATCATTAGTTAGTTTAGTGAGAGTGAGCGAAGCAGTTTTCGCAGTGACTTTTTTGTTTTACAAATCTAATTCAGTCGAGCGCCTAAAGTTTCTTAAAAAATTTTTATAAGTTCTAACATTATGCACTTACACAACTTCATTTTGTGAATAAATGTTATTTAAGTTAATTTTGTTTCAATCTGTAAACTTGAAACTTTACTTATTTGAGTGAAGTTTAAATAAAACTTGAAATAACATTCATATATTATTCCGTGCTTCTTCTAAAAGTGCTAATTTTGAATTCCACATTTGACCATACAATTTACTAAAGGATTTTTACCACTTTTGTCATATATCCACGATAAGATTATAAAGAGAGTCTTGTAACTTAAAAATTAACCTCTAAGGTATTATGCTTTTTCTGCAATAGAGGTATCATATCTTCCACTGACCAGAATGCTGAACATACTCTTGCGTCTACCTTTAAAAATATTGCAATTTGAAACTTTAATCGCGATTTCTCCAAATGATATTTTTGTGATATACGACAAATAATCCCCAGACGACGATATGTCAGCATAGTACTAAGTCAACTATTAAAAAATTTTTTAAGGTTTCTTGTATCCTTAAAATTGAAATGTTTATAAATAAAATTAAATATAGAAATAACAACGTTAATTCTAGCGTTAATTATGTAATCATAAATTTATATACCATTTTTGTACAAAATATTTTTAAGTGAAACTTTTATTTCAATTTCATGTTGAACGAATATTATACGATGACAATGAAAATGATTACTCTGATGCACGACCAAAATGAATGAATGAACAATGAATTTTCCATTGCTTACATACTACATCATTTTAAAATCATTATACATATTATCAAATTATGAACAATGGGCAAATCAACGAAAACGACTATAAATCTATGAATCACTGTAGGCTGGGATAACTGGAGTGATTTTACGTTTTGTAGCGTCACATGCGGTAAAGGTGTGCAACAACGTTTCCGGCGTTGTCTACTGGATAATCCGATGATAAACTTAAATGCCATTAGCGCTAATGATGAATATGAAGAAGATGATGTCATTACTGATGGTGACGCCAACTTTACCACTAGTAATAATACTACGGTTGTTAACAAAAAAAATGTTTATGACAAAATGAAGTCTGAAACCGCATACCCATCGTCAGTGAGTAGGAAAACTGACGATAGTAATGCAAACAACAGTAACACCAACAGTAGTAATGAAAGAACAAGGAAACAATCACATTCTGAAATGGGATACATTGTTGATTCTGACATCAAAAATGACAATGCGATACAAAAACAACAAAGACTACATCAGCATTGGGTTAAGGCTAAAGCAATAAAAAAGAATGGCAGTGGTGGTGCTGATGGACAGCAGATTGAAGTTGATGACATTGATGTTGTGGTTAATAATATCGATGATGATGATGATGATGATGATGATGAGGGTGATGATCATAATTATAATAATGGAAGCGATGGTGACATAATGCGAGTTTCAGAAAATACAATTAATGAAAGTGATAATAATGACAAGGAACATTATAATCTACAACATCGTAAAGGACGAAAGTCAACGAAAAGTATTTCAACTATATTCTGCGAGGGTTATAATATTGAGCAAAGGAATTGTAATACATTCGAATGCAGTGGTACGTATATTTACGTAAATATATTCTAAATTTCATTCTTTTCTTCTATTCAGAAAGGGAATACCTCTCGTTCTATGAAAAAATGCATCATTATAAAGGGTTATCCATTTTGCGGTTTCAAAAGTAAATGTAAATAAAACACATATAAAATATTTTTTATCATGATATTTCTTTTTTATTATAAAGTTTGAACGTTGACATTATGTGTGAAATACTACATCTTTTAAATGACCACGACGCGAATTGTTGCAAGCATCGATTCTTTTGAGGTAATTTTCGACCACTTTTGACACATATTGGGCGGTATCTCAGCCATAACGTGACGAATGTTGGTTTTTAGGTGCTCAAGAGTTAAAGGTTTATCTGCATAAACACGGTCTTTCGCGTAGCCCCACAAAAAAAAGTCAAGCGGTGTCAAATCGCATGATCTTGGTGGCCACTTGATATCGCCACGACGAGAAATTACGCGGCCAGAAAATTTCTCTTTAAATAAAGCCATATTCGCTCGAGTTGTGTGGCATGTGGCAACGTCTTGTTGAAACCACATATTCTCTAAGTCGTATTCTTCAATAGCAGGCAAAAAAAAGTCGGTTAACATATGACCATAACGCTCCGAATTGACGGTGACAGTCGTTCCATCGTCGTTTTCGAAGAAGTAAGGTCCAATCACACCTCCGCACCAATCACAAAGAGCGCACCAAGCAGTGACTTTTTGTGGATGTAGTGGCCTCTCTTCAATTACTTGAGGATTCTCAGAACCCCAAATATGACAATTTTGTTTGTTAACATACCCACCGAGTGAGAAATGTGCTTCGTCGCTGAAGAAAATTTTGTTCAAAAAACCGCCGTCCACCGCCTGTTGTTCAAGCACACATTCGACGTATCTACGACGTTTTGAATGGTCAGCTGGCTTCAGTTGTTGTGTGAGCTGGATTTTATATAGCCCTCTACTTTTGAAACCGCGAAATGGATAACCCTTTATATGTATATTAAGATGTGGTCGTTTTTTATAGATGGAATGGATCTAATTTCCAAAAATTAATTTAATATTAAACTACTTCATACATACATCTATAAATGTATTGTTTAGAACTCATAACTCATATGGTGTTTCTCCATAACATAACATAATATGAGGTTTTCCTATTTATTCCTGTTTTCTTGAAAATTACATTTCTAATTATGTGTTACCTAAATGTTATGTGTTATATGTTACATATGGGCACGGCTTTGAAAATCGGAAACACATGAACAAAATTTTGTTTTTAATCATACCCATTTGTTTTAAAATCGAAAGAACGTAACCTTTAATGTTTAAAAAAAAGTAATAGCAAACGTGTAAAAGCAGATTTTGCTGTTATAAATGGTCTTTTGAGGACGACTGATATTTTTTCAAAAAACATATGAAACATTTCATATGCAAATCAAATTCAGGTCATTGGTGGCAAAATAGTTACCTATGAAATATCCAAACAGGGATACAGTACAGTACAGTTTTTAGTAATTTTCACATGTGTAACTTTCGATTCGGTAAATGCATAGATTTTTTGAAAAATGTCCAACATCGGAATTCTTTTCGCAAATTGTGTAACGTGACAGACGTGTTTAAACTCCTATAGCTTCAAAACCATGAGAGATACAAAAAAACTTTGTGTGTACGAAGATCTTTGGAGATCTTTGTATTATGCAATCATAAAATTAAAAGGAATTTATGGTTTTTGTAGTACAAAAGTTCATTAAGATCTCTTGAATGTTTATATTTTAATTAAGAAATATTATTTTTTTCTCATCTGTCACTACCTGATATCATTTTATATTTTCGTTACAGATGATATAAGTGACTTATTAACATTTTATAGAGAATTTCCAACATTTGAAGATACGGATGCGGAAGTGCCAGTTTCAGCTTTTGTGAATGCAACACAAATAGCTCCTATGACAATTGATTCAACTACAACAAAACAAAATATAACAATCAGTAGTAGCGATGTTGAGAATACAGTAACAAGAACATATTCGCAATACACGACGAGGTCATCTTCAAAACATATAATAATCAGAGATACTGCTGTAGGAATTAATGGTAACGGTGGTAGTACGAATAGTAAGAGCAATGTATTATCTGTATCTTCAACACAATCTAACATGGGGTACATCCGTAATTGGCACAATACGTTAAATTTTACTTTAGTGCTCACTTTAAGAGTAAAGGTAAGTGTGTGTACACGATGAAAAAATGTATATCTATGTTGAATATCCGTGGATACATCCAGCTACCAGAGCTGTAAAAGAATTGAATCATTACGGAATTCACTCACCCTTAATTCATTTAAAAGCTGCAACAACGAGGCTGCACTCTTTTGCTTCGAATTTATTAGAGAATGACAGACGAACCATTCATCATTCTCAAAAGCTTAAAATTATCACACTTTCCAATTCAGTAAAGAGTGGGAATTGAAAAATATCAATCCCATTCTTCAAAGGCTTAAAAATATGATGAATTCATTTAATATTATAACTCTTTTAAACTCTGAAATACTGGAAATATGATATTATTTATTACCATGAAAAGCATAGCTGCTTTGGAACAAAGCCCATGGTGTTATTATGAAGGTAGAGCAACTACAAAAAATTCCTATTGGCTGCGCGGTATAATGTCAAAAACTGGCTTCTTATAGTATCAAGCTAGTGTGCTTCGTGTTTCCTTTTCAACTTCTTCTTCTTTTCCCATGTGTTTGTTGTTGTTTTATTTACTTTTTCTTCTTCATTGATAAGAACTCTCCCCAATGGCTCTACCTTGTGTTATAATACCATGACAATACCAATCAGCTGTTATTATTCACTTAAGATGCGTTTTCATACTTTTCTAATAAAAAAGATCCATTAACAAACTTTGTGAGAATTTGTCAGTATTTGCTGCTCTGAAAAGTCAAATATACACAAAGGTACGAGTACGCAAAACCAGCAAAAACTTGCAAGTTGTACGGGCAGCTAATTTCATATGCTTGCACACAAGTTTAGAAGAAAGAAAACCAATGAACTGACCATTAGTTGCTCCCTTGAAACATTCAGAAGGATGCAATCAGGTAACAAACAGAAAAATATTGAAAGGCAAGCGATCAATTTACCAGTAATACGTTTTAGACAACGAGATGGCGATTTCAATATAAAAATAATTCATAAATATATAAAAATGTAAATCGTAAGTTAGTAATTTTAGTTTAATATTTCATTTTTTCAATATTTCATTTTGTACGTATATGGAAATTATAAAATAAAGAGAAGTAATAAAAATGCACAGTGGTATTATCAATTTTAGTTAATCTTGCCAAACTACACTTTAGAGTTAACTTTGAGCAGCAACAATTTTTCAAAATTTTCATCTGAAAGTGATCCTCGCCGATGCGAATTAATAATTGTTACAAAAGAAAACAGTCTTTCCACAGCAGCTGATGATAGCAAAGGTGTGTGGAATTTCATATATGCTGTTTTTAGTGCTGAATACTTGTTTAACATTTCCCTGTCTGTATTTGGGTCAGCAATATAATTACTATATTCAAGTTCGACGGAGTTTGATAAAGATTTGAAGCAATTGGCAGATTCATCTGGAAATTTTGGGTAAATAATTTCGAAACAAATGACCGAAGTCAAAGAATTTAGGTCTTTCGCGAGAAATTCCATTGGAGGGAATACTACAGCGTGTGTATTCATTCCTTAAAATCCTGCAGACCATGTTGCTAATCTCCATTGTTTTCATATGATCAAATGAAGGATTTAAAGCGTTAACCCATTGCAATTTAACGTCTGGGCACAAAGCGGAGGCAACAATTGCGTCATTAATGTCTTCTCTTAGTTCGTAGAAGGACTTAAATCTTCCTCTTAAACTGTCTATCAATTCAGGGACTACTTGGTTGAAATATATCAGTGTACTGTTTTTGATAATATCATTGTATTTTCTTTGGATTGTTGCAAGCGTAGGCAAAAGGTATCCATAAACCATTTCGTTATCGCCTTGTAGAAAATCTACCGAATCCGCTATCAGCTTTAGCACCAACATATACTCTTCGAAATAGTCGAAGTCGCTGTCGTAGAATTTAGTCAGTTCGAGTAAATCACAAAGCTTATTGATATTGTGTTTATGTGAGCATAATGACTTCACGGACTCATATAGGGAATTCCATTGGGTTACAACTGGATATTTGAGCTGAGCCCCAAGCACTGTGACTATACATTCCGAACTTTTAGGTCTATTAATCTTGCTCCATAAATTATTGCACTTCGACATTATCTATAAAAATGTAATTGTATATAAAGAGACATTTACTTATAAAAATTAGTACTTACATTCTTATGTTTTTCGTAATTCGCTGCATTTCTATTAACAATACAAATGAAATCCGTTGATGCTAATAAATTTAGTATGTGAGTAGCACATTTTATATGTCTAGGAAGACAATTTTCATACAAATAGCCTGATATTTCAGTTGATTGTAAATTTTCGAGATCTTCGTCCAGATCGTCCCTGTCAACTGATGTTCCTATATAGCCGATGCCAAATTCCTTGAATGCTTTAACAAAATTGGACCCATTGTCAGTGATTGTAGCTCTTACATTATTGCTGTTCAAACCAAATCTTTCATGTATATTCATTATTATGTCATTGATTTTATTATATGAATGCGTTCCTTTAAAGCGACAGCAGGCCAGAGCCACAGATTTTCGCTCAAAGTTATCGGTTATCCAATGACACGTATATCCGATAAAGCTTCTGTGCTGGGTGGACCATATATCTGCAGTAGTGCAAAAATATTTTTGTTCTCCGAGTTTCATTTGTATGTTTGCCAATATTGATTGGTAATACTCGTCAATTCGTTTCATTGTAGTCGGTCTACTTGTTAGCTTCGCACGAGGATTCAATAGAGTAACAAATTTTCTAAATTTTTCGTTTTCAATGATAGATATTGGGAGCATATTGTTAGCAATTAGCGCGATCGTTGCTTTTTGGAAAACACTTTCAAATTGCTTTTTTGTTTTTCCGGTCATGGCCTTTAAGTTCTCATACTCCTTAAATGCATTTGGATGCTTTACACGCAAGTGGCGTATGAAATTTGATGTAACTTGCACAGTACCCTGCAGTTTTGTATTGCATATGCAACAACGCACAAGAATTCCCCCTCTTTTCTTCTGGTAGTCTGTTGAATCGAGCTACTTACTTACTTACTTACTTATGTGGCCGTAACAACCGAATATCGATTTAGGCCGAAAATAACATGCTTCGCCAGCCATCTCTGTTCTTCGCTAGCTGGCGCCAGTTAGAAATTCCAAGCGCCGTCAGGTTCTCCAGTACTTGGTCCTTCCACCTGAGGTTTGGTCTTCCTCTTCTGCGTCGTCCTCCAGCGGGTACCGAATATAACACCTTCTTAGCTGGAGCGTGTTCTTCCATTCGCTCGACATGACCCAGCCAGCGCAGCCGCTGGATTTTGATGCGCTTTACTATGTCAATATCGGCATACAGCTCGTACAGCTCATGGTTGTACCTTATTCGGTACTCGCCACCAACGCAAATAGGTCCAAAGATCTTACGTAGGACTTTTCTCTCGAAAACTCCAAGCATTCGCTCATCCAAGGTGGAAATTGTCCAGGCTTCAGCGCCATATGTTAGGACGGGCATGATGAGAGACTTGTAGAGTGTAGTTTTCGTTCTTCGAGAGAGGGCTCGACTTCTCAATTGCTTACTCAGCCCAAAGTAACACCGCATGATCTCCAAGCTGACGTCATTACTGCTGTTAATGCTGGTTCCAAGATAGACAAAGTCCCTTACTACTTCAAAAGCGTAGTTGTCAACAGTGACGTGCTGTCCAAGACTCCGGGACTCTTTGTTTGTTGACACTAGATACTTCGTCTTGCCCTCGTTCACCGTGAGACCCATCCAACGAGACTCTCTTTCCAACTCTGAGAATGCTGCACTGACTGCACGCGTGTTCATGCCGATTATGTCAATATCGTCGGCATACGCTAACAGCATGACACTTTTGTTAAAGATAGTGCCATTATGTCGTAGATCAGCAGTTCGTATTATTTTCTCCATAATAAGATTGAAGAAGTCGCACGATAACGAATCACCTTGTCTGAAACCCCGTTCGGTATTAAACGGAGCTGAGAGGTCCTTCCCAATTTTCAATGCACAACGGGAGTTATGCAGTGTCATTCTACAAAGTCGAATGAGCTTTGCAGGAATACCGAACTCAGACATTGTTGCGTAGAGGTAATCCCTTACCGGACTGTCGAAAGCGGCTTTATAATCAACAAATAGGTGGTGTGTGTCGATCTGTTTTTCTTGGGTCTTCTCCAGGATTGTGAAAATTTGGTCGATGGTGGATTTACCAGGTCTGAAGCCACACTGATAAGGTCCAATCAGGTTGCTGAGCATAGGCTTCAACCTTTCACACAGTACGCTCGATAGAACCTTGTATGCGATGCTCAGGAGACTTATTCCACGGTAGTTGGCGCAAATTGTGGGGTCTCCTTTTTTATATACAGGACAGAGAACACTGAGCCTCCAATCATCAGGCATGCTTTCATCCGACCATATTCTGCTTATGAACTGGTGCATGCGGGTGAGCAGCTCATCGCCTCCGGTCTTAAACAACTCGGCAGGCAGGCCATCAGCACCTGCAGCTTTGTTGTTCTTCAGATATAAAATGGCCGTTTCAACCTCGTTATAGTCGGGTGGTGGAATATCAACACCATCATCTGTAATTGGGGTTATCGGGCAAACTCCTCCACTGGCGGAATTGTTCGTAGCATCGCCATTCAGTAAGAAGCCATTCGTGGAGAAGTGTTCCCTCCATAGGCTCAGTACACTCTGGACATCCGTAACCAGATTCCCATTTCCATCACGACAAGAAGACGCTCCGGGATTTAAACCTCCACTCAGGCGCTTGATCTTTTCAAAGAATTTTCGAGTCTCATTCTTGTCGGTACACATCTCTATCTCCTGAATCGAGCTACTCATTTTATAAAAAAATTAATACAAATATGATACACCTAATATATAACGGAAAAATTAATGAGCGAACCTTTTCAATTACAGAAAAAAATTTGTCATATAAAATAGCGTTTACAACAGCTTGTTGAGGCTCGTACTGTACTTCTGGTGACGACTTTAACATTGATGCCTCTGAAATAGGACTATCAAACCAAATATCGGATAGTTCTTCCCATTCTTCAACGATGTGTTGACTTTGCGATGAAGAATTCTCACAATCAAATAAAATTTCACTTTGAACACATTTTTAAATTTATACCACAAGATTCACTTTGAAGAAATTCACGTTTGAAAAGAAATTAACGGATCATTATATATCTACGCATTATACGTAAATATGCGTATATTAGGTGTAGTATAAAGAAATCCATTTTTTGCATGAAATTGAAGGTTTTATTTATTTAAATGGTTCCAAACGGTTTTTAGTGCAATGTTTAGCTCCTGGGCAATAGAAACAGTGCTTACATGATGGTCAGAATGATTTCCATTATTTTATCGATATTTTCGACAATTGGCCTTCCAGAGCGTGGTGCGAGATACAGATTACTAAATCCATCTATTGGAAAAGCAGTGGATTTCTTTTTACTACACCTAATATATACGTAAAATTCTTGAAGGAGGTTAAACTACCAGAAACAAACATGCTTGTCGTTACTTCTCAATTTATTAAAAAGATTACGTAAAAACAAACAAACAAATTGTAATACGAAATAAAACTTTTATAAATTTTTGCATTTAATACTTTCTTTATATTTAATATAAGCCAATGGCAACCCAGAAATGAAAAATCCAACAACCATACAGATATTTTGTAAACAACAAAACGGGAAGAAGAAGAAAGCCTGTCAGCTTGCTACTGAATGGATATCGCCACTGCCATTCTTTTTAGGCTGCAGCCATCTGCGGCTGCATTCATTAAAATTTCAATTCAGTGTGAATTCTTTAGCATTTTCAATTCATGAATTGAAAACGAATAGAACTCATTCATTTTTATCAGCCTAAAGATTTGACACACTGAATGGTAGAAAAAAAGATTGCAGCTTTTCAAATTTTAAATAAAAGAATTAAAAGTGAAAATGAGTTCACACTTTTACAGCTCTGCCAGCTACATCTACTTTAATTGTACATTAGTGATGAACGTATTATCAGTGATGAGTGATTTTTCAGTATCAGTGAAAACAGTGATTGGGACTTTTAAATCACGGTGATTTTTTAGAGCTCTCGCGATTTTTATTCACAACGAAATATCGTGCTAGTAAAGAAATTACCACTCGTACCATGTTAGCAAAAAATCGCCATTAGCTACTTCTGTTGGCTAGGTATTGTCAGTAGTGATTTTGATTCACAGTGAAATATCAACCTAGTAAAAAAATAAACACTCAGCACTGTTAGCTGCTAACAGCGAAATATCATACAATATTAGTTCAAAAGTCAGCAATCACTATTACTGTTGGCCAACAGCAGAAATCACTATAGCGATTCTGAACACTAACAGCGAAATATCATATTAGTACCAGAATCACCAATCACTATTACTGTTGACTAGCAGTAGAAATCATTATAGCGATTTATCAATCACGGTGATTAAATCACCAATACTGAAAATTCACGCATCACTATTTTACATGCATGTATGAATGTATATATGCATACGAGAGAAGCAGGTTACTAAAACAAATCCAAGAACCTGCTTAAATTAAAATTTTATGATTGTTTATTTTAGTCCAATGGAATTTCATATCTATATATATAAAACAAAGTGGCATAGTCTGATTCCCTCTAACGCCCGTAATTTTTAACAAATTTAGTTGGTTTTGGTTTTTTTGCCAGTGTGTGGTTGCTAGTTGTATTATATTTTCAATTCGTTAAACTGCTATATATTTAACCGTATGACAATAGATGGATGATAAAGGATGCCAAATCTCTCTCTTGGTGTGACCAGATGGCAGTCTATGTTTATGGATTGTTAAGTAAAAACACGAATGCCGAGTATTTCGAATAACATTTTGAAGCAAAATGTAAGCCAAAATGTGGACACATGCACATTTTACCTTACTCATTAAAAGTATGAATTAATGAACCGCAGCTATGCACCCTATACATGTTTATTTACATATTAATACATACGTATATGTGGGTATAAGAATATAGTAAGCAACGAACTAATTCATGGTCAAACTATACACACTCTTGGTATTACATAAAATATGCATTACAGGGGTTGTCTATATAAAGATATTATTGGGGAATTGTTCTTAGTACATATTTCTGCGTTCTTGCAGCTCATTGTACTTTTATGTTTATTTATATACTTCTACGCTAATATATACTTATACGCTAATTCAGCATATTCATTGTATGAAAATTTCACAATATTTTATTATAATGTATGAATGAATGAACCGTATGGTCATCTTCTCATTTCTCCGTCTTAACCCGGTTACAAGTGGTCGGTTTAAAATTAAAGCTTATCTTGGTAAAAACATTCATCATCAAAAGTCCTAGAGAACATAATTTATTATTGGGTATTATATATTGGATGTAAATGCTTGGCATACGAAATTACCCACAACATAGTGTTCTTAGTTTGTCACCACCATGCTCCAAAATTAAGCATTGTAGCGGCTGCCAAAATAATGCAGAAGTCGAACATTTTGTGGAGCAATGGAAAGTTGATAAAAATGTAAACGACCGTCTCAACACCAAAACAAATGTAGCAAAAATACCATATCAAGGTCAACAGATTGATCATTTCTTCGAACAAAATCCAGGTACACTAGTGCGCCAACCCGTCCAACGCTTACGTAGTCGTAATATATAGGCATTCAGTTAAAATATCGTTCCACAATGCAAAAACCAATACAACACCCACAGAAGCTTCATGTTTACGGTGTCTTTTGTGAACGTGGTATACTGGAATACTGACTGCTGGTTGTACGTGCCATTTGTATCGACGTGCACCATTAACGACCCCGCATCCTTGAACGCCAAAGATGCACTTCTCACCAGACTACACAAAACTTTTATCCAATGTATGCCCAGCCGCTGTGACCGAGATATTGAGAATTTATGTTATTGTATTATTGTATATTGTGTGAGTGTGGGTGCCGTAGCTCAGTGGTTAGTGTGTTCGCCTTCTGATCTGTAGGTCGTGGTTCAATACCCGGTTGATGCATAACAAATTTAATATCGAAAAGATTTTTCTTTCGAACGGTACCCACCTGTCGGCAAGCAATTGGCAATTCTTCCGACAGTAACAACTTGCCATGAAAAAGCTTCTAAAAAGAACTCTGTGACAAAGCTCAGAAAAAGTGATGTCACAAGTGTTCTGCCGTTCGGAACCGGCTAAAATAAGTAGGTCCATTCTAATACTGTCCAAAATTTAAGACGCACAACAGTAATGGGAGAGAAGCTCGGCCAATGAGCCCTTTGGGGCTGTAAGTGCCACATATTTATTTTATTTTTATTATTGTATATATATAAGGTCTAGTAAAAAGAAATCCATTATTTTTGCATTATATTGAAGGTTTTATTTAGTACCGTTTTGTTCGATAACTTGCTGCCATTTTGAAGGTAATTTCATAATACCACTCTCATAGAAACCCTCGTCCCTATTGGCAAAAAACTGGGACGGTCGATTTTCACAAGCTTTTCTTGAGGCGAATTTTTCACCAGCAAAATCATTTGCCATAGACAGAAACAGGTAGTAATCACTTGGTGCCAGGTCCGAACTATAAGGTGGATGCATAAGAACCTCCCAACCAAGCTCCCGGAGCTTCTGGCGAGTCACTATTTTTGCGAGCCAAAATATGAAATATCCACATATGCATATTTAGCCTCGCGACATATTTCCCGAAATTGTGAACTACCTATTTGTCCGTACACATACCAACATTGCTCGAAGTTGTGATATACACAATCCATACTAATATTACTTATAATTGTGGAATGCCAGAACATTGAGCCAACTGAGTTGCACTTTCCATGATAACTAAACTCACGTGGACTATTCATGTGTGTGAATATCAAAAAGTTGCATATATACACACATGTGGTGTGAATATATTATTGTATGTTATATGTTGGTATGTGGGTAGATTGATATGTGGCTAGTATTATAAAAATGGTATATAAGCTCCCAGTTTACTGAAGGCAGTCGATTTTTCAGTTGTGAGTCTTGTACCGAGTGTGAAGTGCTAGCGTGTAAGAAATTATAAAATACTGCGATCCTTATGAGGCCCTCCAGTATTAGTGTAAAAGTGCAAAATTGGAAGTGATACTAGGAATAAAGCGAAAACTAAAATCGCAAGTATCGTATAATTGATAAAGCATAATTGTTTAATTTCAGCTAACTAGTGTGATAGTCTCGAAGGATATTTAGGCGCTTAAGTCTTGGTGCGAATCTTGTGCGTTACATTCTCGAGTCTAGCCATTAGGTACTTAGTGAGTGTTGTGGAAAAATAGTACACAACAATTGGCCAAAGCTAGCCGCTTCTGGGCGATTGCTTCCTTCAGATGGTCCAATTGTTGACAGTTCACGTCCGAATTAAGAGTTTGGCCGTAGGGGAGCAGTTCATAGTAAATGATTCCCTACCAATCCCACCAAACGGTGGCCAATCCTGGCTTGGCCACCGTTTGCGCCGGCTCACCGCGATTTGACCACTACAGTTTTCGGTCGACGTTGTCGTAAGTGACCCACTTTTCATCACCAGTAACCATCCGCTTCAGAAATGAATCGATTTTGTTGCGATTCAGCAGCGATTCGCAGATGAAAATTCGGTCCATGAGGTTTTTTTTGCGTTGTGTGGCGCTCATACATCGAGCTTCTTTTTGTATCCAGGCTTATTTAAATGGTTCCAAACGGTTTTTTATGCAATGTTTAGCTCCTTGGCAATAGAAACAGTGTTTACAGACTCGACGATTTCCATTATTTTATCGATAATTTCGACAATTGGCCTTCCACAGCGTGATGCATCTCTGACATCAAAATTTCCGGAACGGAATTGACGAAACCAAAATTGCACGTGATTGGCTGTTACAGTATCAGGACCATAAACACTATTCACATTTGCGTATTCGCCTTTATCGAAGAAAACTGTGAAATATGGAGTATTTTCTCTTTACTGGTGTCCATCTTTGCCTTGTGCTCAAAGAATACTGAGTCAAGTAATCACAAAACTGCCTAAAAAGTTTATTTAGTACGAAATCCTATCTTTCTAACGCCATCTAGGGTAACCCGATCGCACTTATACAACACGAGATACAGATTACTAAAGACATTGGAAACATAATGGATTCCTTTTTACTACACCTGGTATATATATTTGTTTAAATTATAATGAACTAGACGATACGTGCATATTAATATTACGATTTATTACAATCACTACACGATATGTGTATATTTCACATTGTTTTCAAACAAATAATGAAATATCGATAACAAAAAACTACACTACTCGAAAAAAGTACTTCAAAAAAGTATGTTTTCTAGCTTAAGCTTTGCCCGCTAAACAAGAATATGACACTCATATATTATTCCAAAGAAGAGTTTCCAAGATATTAGCGGAAAAAGTGATTTTTTGCACTTTTCTTCCCATAGGCCTCCGAAATGTGGAGCTCTAGGAGATATAAACTTAAAGTTTATTCCACGATCGCTGCATACCTTGATGATTTTTTCTTGTGACTCAGTTGAAAATATAACATTATTTAGATCCTCCAATATGTTCCTTGCGCCGACAAAATTTGTTGCGTTATCGCAATATATGGTGTTGCATCTTCCACGTCGAGCTGTAAAACGTTTTAATGCACCAATAAATGCATCAGTTGTTAAATCGCTCACCACCTCTAAATGGACTGCCTTTGACGCGAAGCAGCAAAAAATAGCAATGTAGACTTTATGTGGTTTTTTCCCACGGATTTTGTAATGAACCCACAGTGGTCCGCAATAGTCTACACCAGCATTTAGGAATGGTCGTGCTGGAGTGACTCTAGGTTGTGGTAAATTTCTCATTATTTGCTGATACAAGTTTGGTTTTGCCTTGGTGCAACTAACGCACCTTCGTACAATGTTTCGTGCCATTGTTTTTTCCTTGATTATCCAAAACCGTTGCCTCGATGTTGCTAGTAATGTGTGTGGACCACAGTGTAGGTTATCGCTATGCATCATGATTAATATTAGCTTTATTATTGGATCGTTGTATGGCAATACCATGGGATGTTTGGCATCAAATGATAGCGTCGATGCCGACAACCGCATCCGTCAATTTGTAGAATACCTTTGTCATCAATAAATGGGGACAGACTGCTGAGTGAACTTGCTTTATCAATTCCATGGTGTGCCCGTAGTTGTTTCATCTCTAACGCGAAATCGGAGGCTTGTATTGTTCTGATGATGATCGTGAGTGCTGCGTCCAGTTCTTCTGTACTTAATGCCTTATGCTTTGGACGTTCCCTTGTTGATAATTTGAGGTTTTGTGTGAACCGTAAAATGTATGCTATCACTCTTTGTAAAACCTTGAATGAATTTTCATGCCTTATGTTGTATATTATGTCTTCTGATCCAGTGTTGATCATTGCAGCTACTGTCATACTTACTTACTTATGTGGCCATAACAACCGAATATCGATTTAGGCCGAAAATAACATGCTTCGCCAGCCATCTCTGTTCTTCGCTAGCTGGCGCCAGTTAGAAATTTCAAGCGCCGTCAGGTTCTCCAGTACTTGGTCTTTCCACCGGAGGTTTGGTCTTCCTCTTTTGCGTCGTCCTCCAGCGGGTTCCGAATATAACACCTTCTTAGCTGGAGCGTGTTCTTCCATTCGCTCGACATGACCTAGCCAGAGAAGCCGCTGGATTTTGATGCGCTTTACTATGTCAATATCGGCATACAGCTCGTACAGCTCATGGTTGTATCTTATTCGGTACTCGCCACCAACGCAAATAGGTCCAAAGATCTTGCGTAGGACTTTTCTCTCGAAAACTCCAAGTATTCGCTCATCCGAGGTGGAAATTGTCCAGGCTTCAGCGCCATATGTTAGGACAGGCATGATGAGAGACTTGTAGAGTGTAGTTTTCGTTCTTCGAGACAGGGCTCGACTTCTCAATTGCTTACTTAACCCAAAGTAGCACCTGTTTGCAAGAGGGATCCTTCGCAATATCTCCAGGCTGACGTCATTACTGTTGTTAATGCTGGTTCCAAGATAGACAAAGTCCCTTACTACTTCAAAAGCGTAGTTGTCAACAGTGACGTGCTGTCCAAGACGCCGGGACTCTTTGTTTGTTGACACTAGATACTTCGTCTTGCCCTCGTTCACCGTGAGACCCATCCGACGCGACTCTCTTTCCAACTCTGAGAATGCTGCACTGACTGCTCGCGTGTTCATGCCGATTATGTCAATATCGTCGGCATACGCTAACAGCATGACACTTTTGTTAAAGATAGTGTCATTATGTCGTAGATCAGCAGCTCGTATTATTTTCTCCATAATAAGATTGAAGAAGTCGCACGAAAACGAATCACCTTGTCTGAAACCCCGTTCGGTATTAAACGGTGCGGAGAGTTCCTTCCCAATTTTCAATGCACAACGGGAGTTATGCAGTGTCATTCTACAAAGTCGAATGAGCTTTGCAGGAATACCGAACTCAGACATTGTTGCGTAGAGGTAATCCCTTACCGGACTGTCGAAAGCGGCTTTATAATCAACAAATAGGTGGTGTGTGTCGATCTGTTTTTCTTGGGTCTTCTCCAGGATTTGGCGCAGTGTGAAAATTTGGTCGATGGTGGATTTACCAGGTCTGAAGCCACACTGATAAGGTCCAATCAGGTTGCTGAGCATAGGCTTCAACCTTTCACACAGTACGCTCGATAGAACCTTGTATGCGATGCTCAGGAGACTTATTCCACGGTAGTTGGCGCAAATTGTGGGGTCTCCTTTTTTATGTACAGGACAGAGAACACTGAGCCTCCAATCATCAGGCATGCTTTCATCCGACCATATTCTGCTTATGAGCTGGTGCATGCGGGTGAACAGCTCATCGCCTCCGGTCTTAAACAACTCGGCAGGCAGGCCATCAGCACCTGCAGCTTTGCTGTTCTTCAGCCTTAAAATGGCCGTTTTAACCTCGTCATAGTCGGGTGGTGGAACATCAACACCATCATCTGTAATTGAGATTATCGGGCAATCGGGCGGAATTGTTCGTAGCATCGCCATTCAGTAACGTGGAGAAGTGTTCCCTCCATAGGCTCAGTACACTCTGGACATCCGTAACCAGATTCCAGCTACTGTCATACTCTTCTTTTTTCGTTCCATATTGGTTGTGAAATCTTATTGTCCTTCCCTTGAGAATGGTTTGGGCCAAAGTTCCTTTTTACCATGTAAAAAGAGCGACCATACCAACACACATTACATGTTGATAATTTTCTTGGGTGTAAACCTCTGGAGACCACATCTGCAGGGTTGTCCCTTGATCGAACATGTCTCCATTGTTCTGCAACGGATTAGTCATGAATTTTTGCTATTATATTAGCAACAAACGTGTGGAATGAAGATGTGGCTGAATTGATCCATGATAATACTATCTTGGAGTCTGTCCAAAAAAATGACGTTTTGTCTCCATAGTTCAATTCCGTTTTTACTTTTTCTGTTAGTTGTGCACATGAGACTGCTGCACACACTTCCAGCCTTGGCAGTGTTTGTCGTTGAATTGGAGCCACACGTGATTTTGCGCACAAGATCCTTACTGCGATTCTGCCATCATTTGATGTAGAACGAAGATACACTGCTGCTCTGATGCGTCGGCAAATGCGTGAATTTGGACTGTTTCCGGTTGTTGATGATTGAATATGTGTCGCGGAATTCGGATGTCTTTTAGTACTCGTAGTTCTTCTCGGAATTTTACCCACATTTGTTTGGATTCCGTTGATAATGGTACATCCCAATCTAATTTTTCTCGCCATAGATCCTGAATCATGATTTTTGCTGTGACGACTACTGGTGAAAGAATACCTAACGGGTCGAAGATTCGTGCTAACTCGGAGATGACAGTTCGTTTTGTGATTAGTTTTTCGATGCAGAAGTTAGTTTTTATGTGGAATTGATCGCTTTTAGGTGCCCACGTTAGCCCTAGTGCTTTTATTGAATTAGATTCTTCACTATTGAAATCCAGATTAACTTCGAAATCCTCGACTGGAATGTCATTTAATAATTGATGATGATTTGCGCACCATTTCCTTAAGTTGAGTCCAGCTGATTTTAGTATGGTTGACAATTGATGTTGGGTTTCGATCGCTGTTGATAGGGTATCGGCACCTGATAAGCCATCATCAACATAAAAATTATTCAGGAGAGTAGCGGCACCTAATGGATATTGATGACTAGCTTGCCTTGCTAGTTGCTGTAGACACTTTATTAACAAGTAAGGTGCCGCTCGTGTGCCATATGTGACCGTATTTAACTGGTAATATTCCAATTGCGGCTTCGGGTCATTTCTCCAGATGATGGGTTGATACCTGCGGTCATCAGGATGTATAAGGATTTGTCGATACATCTTCTGTATATCTGTTGTAAAGACAAATCTTGGAAGTCGAAAGCGTAAAAGAATTGAAAATAATTCCTTTTGAATTGTTGGTCCAGTATGCATAATATCGTTGAGGGCTAGACCAGATGATGTTTATGCTGATGCATCCACTCGAAGTTTTGTGGTGCTGCTATCGGGTTTGAAGACACAGTGATGTGGGATTACGTAATGATCGAGATTTAAATTCCATGGGTCTATTTTAGTCATGTGCCCAAGTTTTTCATATTCCTCCATGAATGCTGTATATTTGATCTTGAGGTAATTATTTCTTGCCAATCGTCTTTCGAGTGCAAGAAATCTGTTAACTGCTTGTTGGTTTGATTCACCGAGAGTTGATGGGCTTTCCTTGAACGGCAATTTTACTATGAATCTCCCTTCTTGATTTCTAGTTGTATTATGAAGAAAATGCATTTCGCATTGTTTTTCTGTCGAGGTAATTGTCAGTGTTTCGTTGTTAACTTCTTCAAGTTTCCAAAAGTTTTCAATTAACTGATCTAACGGCTTGGATTCCTGCGTTAGCATACCACATGTAACAGAGGAAGACCGTTGTGTTACCGAGTTGAGTGTAGTTTTACGAACTGCCACCCATCCGAGAACTGTATTTTGTAGCGTCATATACCCTAACTTCATTTGTTCAGCTAAAAGTAGTTGATAATAAAATTCAGCTCCTAGTAGTACATCGATTTTGCCTGGTCGATTGAAGTCAGGATCGGCTAATGCTAGTTCCTTTGAAATTTTCCATGATAAGTGATCCAGATATTGTGTTGGTTGGATTGGTACAATGCTTGGCAACACGAATGCTTCTAGTCTTTCGGAAAAGTTGCTTGTTATTGATTGGATTGTAACGTTGATACGTTGATTTGCTTTTCTTACGCTTTGGTCAATGCCTTCAATGCATAACCTTGCGCTGGTTGGAACAATGGATAATCTTTTAATGAGTCGTTTGGTTACTAGGTTGACTTGAGAACCGGAATTCAATATTGCTCTAAACACGCCAGATCGCCCGTCGTTTGCTGTTATTTTTACTTTAGCTGTTGCCAAAAGTACATAGTCTTGACGTCCGGACAAGGTGTTAGGGGTTGATACTGTTAATGATGTATTAGATTCGGGAGCCTTTTCTATAGTATTTCGTTGGTTGATTGTCTTGGTTTCGAAATGTATAAGTGTATTATACTTTTTGCCGCACTTAGTGCAGCCCATTTTTGTACAATGTTTTGCGATGTGACCAGACTGAAGGCAATTTAGACAATAATTTTGTTTGCGTACCACACTGTGCCGGTCTGATATGATCATTTTTATAAACCTTTTGCATGCATACAATGGATGTATGTGTTTGCACTATTTAAATATATATATATATATATATATATATATATATATATATATATATATATATATATATATATATATATATATATATATATATATATATGTTGATCTCTAGGTCGCAAGAGTTTTACCGTTCGAAACTGGCTAAAATAAGTTGGTAGAACCGAAATTGTTAGGATCTACGACGTGTGTATCACCGGTGATACATTGGAATATAAAAACCGCTTCTGTTGTGATCACCGGTGATGCTCTGTAAACCAACATGTTAATCGAATAAATACCTATATGAACACAATTATACATGATTCCCATAAAAGCCTTAAACCAATGTAAAGTAATTAAACTTTTTCTCCTTCATTTACAATTTGTTTAAAATAATGGAAAAACAATTTCAATAAACTTACCACACTTTCCTAAAAATATATATACATAGCTTGGATTTTTTAATCTTTTGAACAATGGAATTTGTCCAAGAAAATTTACTAACCCTCATCAACTTCATAATGACAATAATAATTTTTTAAATTTATTCCACAGAATGACAGCAAAAGTACAGCGACAATATTTTCCATATGTAATGCCACTCATAATCTATATTTGGAATCATGTAAGGATGGTTTGCGTCTTTACTTGGAACGTGATAATGCAACTGAAATGTTGCCCGTTAAATTTAATTTATACGATAATCGTTGGCATCAAGTGGCAATCAGGTAAGAACTTTCATATACATACATATATCTATCTGACATTATCATTATAAATTTTATATGTATTTGTATAAAAAGTGGATGTGCAAATATGTGTAGTTATATTGACATATTGACATATATATATTTAACATGTATTATTTATTCACAGTTAAAAGGGAAAAATTAAATATTGAATTGAATTGAAGTGAGCAAAAAGAAAACAGTTTGTATTGTGACTCAGTCGGTTCACTCACATAATTGGTTTTAGAACTTTCCATATTATTTCACAGGTCTCTAAGATTGTATTTCTTACTGTGGTCTTGCCAAGTTCGTAGCTCCAAGCTATTGCCTGATGTTAAACTCCATGAGCCAAATGCCTATTAGTCGAGAGTGCAATAGATCAAGATTTTAAATAAGATATATGCATACAAAATCGTTAACGAAATTCGCTCTTCTGGACATATTGGTTAGCATTACTGTCAGTAGTAACTTAAATATCGGTGGTGTCATGCGGGTTGCCTTAAAAAATTGCTCACTGTCTCTATTCTTCATCGGGAGAAACATCTTCTCAAAATATCCTGCACTCTTCCTGTCCCTGTTAATGGGACGGACAGACCATCTCCGCTTTCGATGGGTAGACTGCGACGTTATTTGCATATACAATACACAAATATATTTAAACATAATGCAGCACAAATATCTTGATCTGCTTGCAACATTTTTCAATTTTATTCACTTTTAAGTATTTATATTTTGCTGTTGTTTAAACAAAAACTGATGTCTATTTATGATGTTTTATTAAATAGAAATGTGATTGTATCTAATACAAAACAAAAACAGATGTCGAAGACTACGTAAAGGAACGTTGTATTATAACTGGCCTTACTTCTTGCTACGACAAAGTGACATTTCATTACCTCATGTTACTTTACTTTACTTCTGTTATAACCAGAGCATTAGAGCCTAACCGTCCAAGAGTTGCACAATGTGCAGTGTGCCTTCATAGTTTCACACCAACGATAACGATGTGTAAGCACGATGTTATGCTTTAACTTCTCAGTTCCTGTTTAGCTTTGGCGGAGCAAGACCGTTGCGCATGTTCACGTACTCCCTTTGACACACACACGGTAATGCAAATGTTTTAGTATTCGTGTGGTCGGTATTGCGTTAGAGTATCATTGATTAACCATTAGTTAAGCAACAGCTGATACTGTATTGTCTATTGGAACTCACGATTCACGTGTCTCGTTTACAAAAGACTGACGCATTAATAAATAAGCTCCGTCACCATTATATTGTATGTACGAATTATCAAAATTCTCTTCGTCACTAACGTTGAGAAAATTAAAAATATATGCACATATCTGATCCAATGGAAGGGCTTCAGATATGTGCATATATTACTTATACTTTAGATATTTTTAGATACTTTAAGTTTAAGAACACTGTTTTCTTGATATATTGTAAATATTATTATTTAAATTATGATATTGGCGTCAATTGTTGTTGCCGGGACGATAAGCTTATCTTTTCGCCTTCGGATTTGATTTAAAAAAAACACATAAAATGTAGAGAAATGTATGAAATCTTCATTTGAGTAGATAGAACGATCTATATAATTTAATGTTTAAAGATGATTTCATATAAATGTTGACCGCGGCTGCGCCTCAAATGGTTCATACGCTGGGTCCAATTTTGGCATACTTTCTTCAACATATCGGCCAATATATTCAATATAGTCAATATTGGATAGCCCCACAAAAATAGTCTAAAGGCGTTAAATCGCACTATTTAGTCGGCCAATTGACCAGCTCCAAATGTGAAATAATTCACCAAACTTGTATCCATTCAACCAGAAATGAGCTTCGTCGCTGAACAAAATAAAGTGCACGAAGCACTTTCTTAATCGAGCATGAATTTTAATATTAAAATTCAGTAATCTGCAAGCGTTGTTCGTTTGTAAGTCGATTCATAGTTAAATTATAGACCAAACTGAGCATGTTATAGCCTAGACAGACGGCAGCCTAATTCTGGATTACCAAGTTAATTCGAATTAACTCGGGCATTAACTGCAGCTAATCCGCATAAACTCTATGAGTTAATTCTCAAAATAAAAGAGGATTAGGACAATTTGCTATGGCAACACTGCTGAAAATTGTCTATTGTGAATTTTTCTCGATCCATTTTACAAAATATTAGGTTTGTTCGCTAACAAAAAACTTTCAACAGTTTTCCACATGAAAAGTGTTGGCGAACAAATAAATCCAGCTGTCAATTACGAACGGGGAATGTCAATTTACAAGTTTCTGATAGTTTTCAGTTCACGTACTTCTTGTAGATTTTCTCATATCGAGAGTGATAGATGACAGAAATTGAGAGTGATGGTAATGTAAGTGAGCAGACCTAATAAAACAGCAATCAGCCGGTTAGTTAATCCGCAATACTGCCGTCTGTTAGGTTAATATTTTATTCGGATTAAGTGCGCCGGTAATCCGGAATTAGGCTGCCGTCTGTCTAGGCTATGACATGAAAACAGCTGATCTCCCAAAAACAGTGTTGACAAAAAATCACCCTGTACATTATACAGCATTGGATTTGAAAAACTTTTCAGTTTTTATTGTTTCAACTCTCTCTCTCTTGTTTCTCTCTCTTCCGGTAATTCATTTCAGCGTACAAAATGGTGACTTCATATCCATTTATATCGATTGTTCATGGACAAATAGTTTTGTTGTATCAAAGCGCTTATACTCATTGCCGTTAGATGCGGATATTGAAATTGGACGCGGATTTAACGTGAGTAAAGAACATATTTTTGCAAACGCAATTGATTACTTTTCTTTTTATTTTTGTAATTTGACAAACACATTGCTGGTTTTCTATATAAAGGGTTATCCATTTTACGGTTTCAAAAGTAAATGTAAATAAAACACATATAAAATATTTTTTATTATGATATTTCTTTTTTATTATAAAGTTTGAACGTTGACATTATGTGTGAAATACTACATCTTTTAAATGACCACGACGCGAATTGTTGCAAGCATCGATTCTTTTGAGGTAAGTTTCGACCACTTTTGACACATATTGGCGGTATCTCAGCCATAACGTGACGAATGTTGGTTTTTAGGTGCTCAAGAGTTAAAGGTTTATCTGCATAAACACGGTCTTTCGCGTAGCCCCACAAAAAAAAAGTCAAGCGGTGTCAAATCGCATGATCTTGGTGGTCACTTGATATCGCCACGACGAGAAATTACGCTGCCAGAAAATTTCTCTTGCAATAAAGCCATATTCGCTCGAGTTGTGTGGCATGTGGCACCGTCTTGTTGAAACCACATATTCTCTAAGTCGTATTCTTCAATAGCAGGCAAAAAAAAGTCGGTTATCATATGACCATAACGCTCCGAACGCATCGTCGTTTTCGAAGAAGCAAGGTCCAATCACACCTCCAGACCAAAGAGCGCACCAAGCAGTGACTTTTTGTGGATGTAGTGGCCTCTCTTCAATTACTTGAGGATTCTCAGAACCCCAAATACGACAATTTTCTTTGTTAACATACCCACCGAGTGAGAAATGTGCTTCGTCGCTGAAGAAAATTTCGTTCAAAAAACCGCCGTCCACCGCCTGTTGTTCAAGCACCCATTCGACGTATCTACGACGTTGTGAATGGTCAGCTGGCTTCAGTTGTTGTGTGAGCTGGATTTTATATGGATGTAGGTGTAGATCCAAATGCAAAATACGCCATAATGTGCCGTAAGACAATCCTAATTCCTGAGAACGACGAGGAATTGACACATTCGGGTCTTCGGCAACACTTTCACTTACAGCAGCGATATTTTCGGTGGTACGAGCGAAACGATGATGCACAGGCCTTACAATATCTGTAACCGATCCAGTCTCTTCATATTTCTTCACAATTTTGCAATTGCTTGCGTAGTTGGACGATTATGTAAACCATACTCTCCTCTTACAGCACGATATGTGGCTGTGGCAGAATCATTATTTTTGTAGTAGGTTTTTACAATTTTAATGCGTTGTGCGATAGTTAAGCGATCCATTTTCGCAAATGTCAGACTTTGAACTGAAAAAGAAAGAAATTGTTTTAACAACTCAGTTTGACAGATGTCGAATTCTAGCCCTATACTTTTGAAACCGTGAAATGGATAACCCTTTACAAATATGTCGACATACTTAGCACAGAAATTATAAATACTATAAAAGTACAAATTTTTAACTACACTATGACACAATTTGAGGGTCATTGTCTCGGGTCTGAAACAATAAGATTTGACTTCAGTAACAAAAACCCTAATCACTTTCTGCTCCACTACGTCACAACTTTTTTTACAGTGGTTTAAAATTATATGAGTATGTAAAATTACATTTAGTATAGTTTTCCATTTTAACCCTCTAACTATCACCCGTATGGGTCATTTTGAACCTTTTTTCGAATAATCCATTAAAAGGCAACATTTGGGAGAAATTCAACGCTTAAAGTCGTCAACAAAAATATTTTCCACAAAATTTCACTAGGGGTCCCCAAAGATAAATAACTTGTTCTAGTCTAAAAAACGAACATCTAATAAACGAATTAAGGTATTAAGTACTTAATTTTTAAGCATTTATTGCATCGTCTGATAGCTCCATGACACAATTTGAGGGTCATTGTCTCGGGGGTGACCCAAAACAGTCTCAAACAATAGCATTTAAATTCAGTAATAAAAGTCTAATCCCTTTCTGCTCCACTACCTCACAATTTTTTTTTCAATGGTTTAATATTTGTCTTTTTCGATCAAAAGTAGAATCATAAAATTTGAAAAAACATATGTAAAATTACATTTAGAATAATTGTTGTCTTTGGAGACTATATTCAAAATTTTCCGAGGTTTATTTTTTCGGAACAATTTAATCTTCTAGCTACCACCTATGAGGGTCATTTGAACCTTTCTTCGAAAAATCTCTAACACATATGGTACAGTGGTAGTGGTAGCTAGAAGTTTCACATGTTCCGAAAAAATGTCTTAACACATAGGATGATATGCTTCTTGTTGAGTATATATATATATGTACTTATATCGTACTATTGTTTATAAATCATATGAATATTTTTTCTACAAAAATGGAAAAAATTAACATTTTTTATCAGCATTTCGTCAAGATATTTGAAGATCTTTTTTATAACATAATACACCCATCCGCAGTAAGAAACAGAGTTGCACAGCGTCATTCAAATACTGTGACTCACAAAACCTATCACAATATAAGACAGGCGGGTACCGTTCGAAAGAATAATCTTTTCGATATGAAACTTTGGGATGCTTCCGCTAGAAAGCCAACGCACTAACCACTGAGTTACGGCACCCACGTGATAAGGCTGCAGCGCTTCTCCTTGTTTTTTCCAAACTTATTCTCGGCCGTCGGAGCCCAGACGGTTTAATTTGGTTTCATCTGACCATATCACCTTGGCCCAGTCCTCTGAAGTCCATTGAGAATAGGTTTTGGCAAAATTGAGACGAAGTTAAACCAACATTGAAGTTTGGCGGTGACGAAAGGCGTCGGAAATATTTACAGAATTGTCGCAAATATGACGGAGTCGTCGTACATTGACGTTTTGAGATCCGAGCTGGTTGGTTCCATGGAGAAGTTGGAGGTAGTTGCTTCGGACATTGTCTTTCTGCAGGACAATGGTCCGAAGCACATCGCGAGAATGACTACGCAGTGGTTGTAAGAGCATAATTTTGTTGTCCTGGATTGGCCCCCGCAATACCCTAACCTAAACCATATATAACAATCTCTGAGCATCCTAAAAAGATCGATCGCAGAATATTTCACTGAAAACGTGCCAAAATGTGGTAAACAGCATGCCTAGACTTATACTGGCGGTTTTGAAAGCAAAAGGTGGATACATCAAATTTTAAACTACTCCTCAGTTCCACCTGTTTCATCTCACAAAAGTGATCACTTCGTTTTAAGTCAAAGAAAAAATTAAACAAAATGAACTAAAATCAACAACTACAAAACCGTTATATCCTCCGTTACTTAATGTTATAAGCATTAAAAAAACAAATCAAGCTTCTCAGTTTTGCTGCGCATTCTGCTATATAAGGGCTTAAATTGACTTGCCCTTATATCGTGATCGGTTTTGTGAGTCATAGTAGCATCGCAACTTTGCTTTTAACACCCTTCATATATTTAAATATATTTATTTCCTTCTCATACAAAGGGCGAATTACAACAATTACTTGTGCTGCCAGATAATCAGGAGCGTCAACAATGCTCAAATAAGCGTACATCGATAAACGAGGTAAAGCGTTACATTATCGACACATTTATTGGTGATTACAGCAACTGAATAGTATTAAATTGTATTCGTGGTAATTATACATGTAAGAGTGAAATGATATATAAATGGCATTTACACATAAACAAATATATGTATACCTATTATGAAATAAGAAAAATCGTGAAATTTATAAAACAATAAAAAGAACCTACTAAAAAATCAAATACATTTTTGATATTGTGATTCATGTATCCTAGTATTTATATATATACACAAAACCTATAAATATATTTAGAGAACAAGACAAAAAAAACCAAACAATTAAAAATATGAGAAAAATAACAAATAAACAAAATAAGATAAATTCATATATGAACGGTTAGATGGAAATTATATTGACATAAAACAATAATTATAAATGCCTATATTTAAGTGAATACACAATACCACCCTTACATATACAATATATAAGGTACAATAAATTTAGAAAGATCGAAACTTGCAAGATAAGAAAAATGTTACAGATGAGAAGAATTTATAAGATGCAAGCGAATTAATGAAAATAAAAAAAAAATTTATTTATAAAAGTAAATGCAAAATACAACACAGATTGAATGGAAAATATGATTCTGATAAAATATTGGTTTAAATTTTTTGCTTTTTCTGCTCAAATCAAATTACTTTTCTTTCATTTATTCTTGTAATTTATAATTTACGGTATTTATATCTACATGCAAACTAATAAATGTGAACATACAATTTTGGTGGAGCCAACAAAACGAGAAGCAAAAAGTCATACAACATACTTCAAATAAATAAGATTTAATAATTTAAAATACTAACTAGCGCATATAAAATTATTAATAAGATCTTGTATATTTGGTTTTACTAATCCCCGATGATTTTTATCGATTACTTACGGAGTAATTAGTCAACTCGTATCTGTAGATAGCCTATTACGACCAATTTTATACACAAGTCATACAAAAGATTATTGCTAGTCATCTCTTTCCTACTCATTGTATTTATAATGCTCATCGAGCACTGAACTAAACGTTATGGCTTATCACACTACGCGCTTAAGGCTGATGACAGAGTGAGCGCTACAGGCGTTGCTATGCTTGAAGCTACAACCGCTATTGCTATATCAATCTTTGACGTGTCAGAGTAAGCGCTATATTGTGTGCTACATTGTGTGGATTTTGAGAGAGAGAGAAATAAAAAGCATTGCGAAAACAACGCACGCATGCACCCACACATTGTCCATATCAAATTTTTTATTTGAACTCTCTCTCTCTGTTTTACTCTCTCTCACTTCAATATGTCGCTGCTATAAATCATTTCACTACTAGCTTTTTAGCGGCCAAGCACTGAAACTATTTTGTAGGTCTGCTCTCACTCTGACAACATTTGAGCGAGCACATAAGTAAACACAAGCAGAGTTTTGTAGCAAGTTGTAGCGACATATCATAGCAACGCCTGTAGCGCTCACTCTGTCATCAGCCTAACACTACCTTACTTAAATTTCCGTTAATTTAGGTTTTGACTAATTCCACCATTCTACTTCATACTTGTATAACATGACAATATTCTCTTTGGTTTTCGTTTGAGCTTTATTCCATTCGTATTTTCTTAGTGAAATCTATCATTTAAAAACTTTTATGCGATAAAAACTGCGAATGTTAATCAACGATGTTTAATAACATAAGCTTCTTTGCTTGGTTGATAATCTTGTTAAAATTTTTATTTAATTACTTATTTACAGAAAATATTTTTTAAAAAATTGCATACAGTAATTTTAAACTCAAATATAAAAACAAAAATACTTAAGTCTAACCAAGAGTACTCATTTTATATGATTCCTTAAATGCGTTTATCATCATCATTGAGTTGAAAACGAAATGAACAACAACAAATGTATATTACACAACAATAATTATATAAACTAAAACAATAAAAATATACATGAATGTAACAAATAAAAAAAAATTATAAAATATGGATACGAGTACTTACATAATGGAAATACAACACGAGTATATACATACGTACTACTACCAAGTACGAAAAAAACAATTGTAATCAAAATAAATTTGAAACAAAGACACGGAATGATACAATACAAAACAATATGTACCAGGTGTACAAGCTTAAATCCGCTGTTTTTCAGTAAAAAAAAAACACATATTTTTTCATAGAAAGCCAAAAATTAATTTATTCAAAGTATTTGCCCTCACTAGCTATACATTTTTCCCATCTCTCGGGCAATTTGTATATACCATGCCCAAAGAATTACTCATTTTTCTAGGCAAACCACTCGTCAAGCCATTTTCCGACGTCTTCATACGAATCGAAGTGCTGTTCGGCGAGCGCGTGACCTTTCGACGAAAACAGGTGATAGTCAGAAGGGGCCAGGTCTGGTGAATAAGCGGGATGAGGTAGCACCTCCCAATTGAGTGTGTCCAAGTAGTTTTGGACCAGTTTTGACGTGTGCGATGGGGCGTTGTTGTGGAGAAAAATCAGCTTCTCATGTCTTTGTTCATAACCAGGCCTTTTTCACCCAAAGCACGGCGCAATTTCACTAGTTGTTGATGGTAGCGGTGAGCATTGACAGTTTCACCAGGTTTCAACAGCTTGTAGTAGATGACATTGTCATGGGTCCAAAGCGATTTGGTCTTGGAGAAGAAGTTGCTGGTTGGCCGGGATCGACCCACGATTTTTAGGATTCTCAAAGTATATCCACTTTTCATCGCAAGTCACCACAAGATGCAGGAACGACTTTCTTTTTTGTCTAGCAAGCAAGATTTCGCATGTGTTTTGGCGTCGCTCCATCTGCCTATCGTTCAATTCATGGGGTACCCATTTTCCAAATTTTTGAACCTTCCCATGGCTCGTAAACGTATGGAAATGGCTTGTTGAATAACACCTAACTGTTCGGCAAGCATTTTTTGCGATTGGGTGTGCGACTCAGCAGATGCGGTGCGGTGCGACTCAGCAGATTTCTTCATATTGAAGGAAAAAAGTAGAGCTTCCCGCATATGATCTTTTTCTGGCACGAAACTAGATATGATTATACGAGGAAAATGTATGTTGTTGTATGAAATCACTGTTGATGTTTACTAATTGATTTAAACAGATGTCAAACTCATAAAAAAAAGGATGCACAGTCGATAATAGCTCAATATGCTCACTAACGCCATCTACGAGCAAACAGCAGATTTAAGCTTGTACACCTGGTATATATTCATAGTGTAATAAAGTAAGAAAATTATTTCGACTGAAGTAATCATAATCCTATTTGGGGCTGTTAGACGATATAATATTCAATACGGAATATAATGATGCAGTCTTGTACTAATGAATTCATTTGGTCAATGAATTTAAATTCATAATATGTTTAACACAGTGACAGTATTTTCAGTTTATTAATTTTTGCTTGCAATAGATATGAATAATTTTGAAAAGAGTATATATATATATATATATATATATATATATATATATATATATATATATATATATATATATATATATATATATATATATATATATATATATATATATATATATATATATATATATATATATATATATATATATATATATATATATATATATATATATATATATATATATATATATATATATATATATATATATATATATATATATATATATATATATATATATATATATATATATATATATATATATATATATATATATATATATATATATATATTGTCATTATTTTTCTCGACACGAACAGTGCGCGCGTTTTTTCTTGTTCAATACATTTTTATCTCGAGTGTTTTTTGTGTAAAATAATATAATTAGTAGCTTCATTTCTGGAACATGTTTTAATTCCTTATAATAATAAATTGTATATATTACGTATATACATTTATCGTAATAAACATATACAAGTATATCTCGAGTGTTTTTTCTTTGTACAAAGTGATGTACATAAGAAACAATTCGTTTGTGATTTTCGTGCTTTTCTCCTTCATTTTAATACGGAATTTCTTCCGCTAACGAAAATGATTAAATTCATTAAAATTTCATTAAAACATATATTTTGAACAATGGTATTGGCCACCAACGAGGGGCTTTACAATTTGGAAGTTGATGGAAAGTGTGCTAAAGCGAACAACAAAGCAAGTAGCAGCAGCACCACCATCACATCAACCGTAACAACAACAACAACAATTAAACATCAGAACAAGTGGAAGAAAATGGGTGCCGTAGCTCAGTGGTTAGTGTGTTCGCCTTCTGATCTGTAGGTCGGTGGTTCAATCCGCGGCTGATGCATAACAAATTTAATATCGATAAGATTTTTCTTTCGAACGGTACCCACCTGTCGGCAAGCAATTGGCAATTGTTCCGACAGTAACAACTTGCCATGAAAAAGCTTCTTAAAGAACTCTGTGACAAAGCTCAGAAAAAGTTATGTCACAAGTGTTCTGCCGTTCGGAACCGGCTAAAATAAGTAGGTCCCTTCTAATATTGTCCAAAACTTTAAGACGCACAACAGTAATGGAAGAGAAGCTCGGCCAATGAGCCCTTTGGGGCTTTATGTGGCCACATATTTATTTATTTTATTTTACAAGTGGAAGAAAATCCACAGCAACAGCGGCAATATCTGCAAGATTTGACATCAGTCATCAACAGCTATAGTTTGCAATTGGAAAAGATGAAGCCGGATAATTACGTTACCCGAAAACATCAACAAACCCGAAAACATAATCAAGTAGATTTTTAATTATTATATTTTTATAATTTATTATTTCTTTAATTTAAAAACGATTAAATTAAAAATATTTTTAATTTTATTAGAACGCAAGAAGCAGTCGGTAATTGCAAATACATCGGTACAACTCAACCAAGGTATGAGCCCACCGGCATCTCTCTCACATACACAGTCAGTTATATCTTGAACCAGTTTTTGGGTATAGCGTGCTTAGTAATTAGAAAATTGGATGGGATAAATATTCTGTATGATACCCATAATTCTTTCTTCTGATTGAATGCCATTTATGACTGAAGGGTTTAGATATCGTTTTAAAATATTTCAATTTTTTTTGAACCGTAAAAGTAATTTCTAAGTGAATTTAGCGACCAAATAATTGCCAACATTTCTTTTTCATTTGTGGCATAGCTTTCTTCGGTTTTTGAAAGTAATCTTGAGATGAATGTTATCGGTTTGTCATTTTGTGACAGAACTGCTTCTATTGCATAATCGGAGGCATCTGTAGTAAATTCGAATTATTTTTCGAAATTGGGGTGAAAAAAAAATTCTTCCTCTGAAATTAGTGCATTTTTAATTTTGTTTTGTGAGAAAGAATTTCTTTCTCTGAAATTAGTGCATTTTTAATGTTGTTGAAAGACTCAATTGCATTTTCGTCAAGATTCACTGATTTAGTTTTAGAAACATGCTTGGACACTCGTCCATCTTCCCCTCTTAAAAGATTTGTTAGAGGTTTTGCGATTTTAGCATAGTCTCTAACGAATCGCCTGTAATAACCTGACATTCCAAGGAATGAACGAAGTTCTTTTAATGTTTTCGGTACATGCATTTTGACTATAGATTCCACTTTGGAAGGATTGGTAGCATCTTTTACCTATGTGCTGCCGAAGTATGTCGTCTAATGCTCACTGGAAAATGGCCGTGGTATTTTTTAGTCCGAACGGTAATCTAAGAAACTCATATTTTCCATTATTAATGGAGAACGCCGTTTTTTCAATGTCACATTCTTTAAATCAATAATTGAAAAAAAATTGTTTTTGCCAAGGTTGGCAATTACTTCCTGTATTTCTGGGATTGGATATCTATCGGGGACGGTGACGTCATTTAGTTTTCGATAATCAATTACCATGCGGTATTTTTTTTCTCCGGATGCATCCATTTTTTTGAGGACGACCCATACCGGTTAGTTATATGGGGATCTCGATGGTCTGATAATGCCATCAGCTAGCAGTTTCTCAACTTCTTCTTTTAAAGCCATCGGGTATGGATAGGATTTCGAATAAATGGGAGTGTCATTAGTTGTTCGAATTTCCCCTTTAATTGCTGTAGTGTATGTCAAGCTTCTATTTGGGTCGTAAAACAAATGTGCACAGCTTTTAATTAAGCTTAATAGTTTTTCTTTTTGTTTTGCCGTCAAGTGTGAAGTACGCAAGTTAATGTTGTTTACATCTTGCGCAACCTGTTGTTTTAAGGGAATAACCAAATATTGGAGAATTGTCATTACATTCTTATCTGTGTGTATAACAGCTTCTAATTGCTTTAAAGTGTCGTTTCCTATAATGCCGTGGAAAGACCTTAAAGAGTGGTATTATGAAATTACCTTCAAAATGGCAACAAGTTATCGAACAAAACGGGGCATATTTGACCTAAATCGGATCATTCTAACTATGCTAAATAAAATCTTCAATTTAATGCAAAACAATGTATTTGTTTTTATATGTCATCAAACCAAAAACAAGACCCAACTATATACATACATACAAAATAAATACAAGTGTCCCACATTAGTGACAAGCAACAACAACGACGACGAACGGGAAATTCATCAGCGTTTACTTTTGACTCGACATTTCCTATTTACTTGGAATTGCCTATTATGCATCATCATCATCACTGCTGCAGTAGTCGTCAGCATCATCATCAACGTAAATATTAGTATTACCAATCACCGTCATCCACTAACAAACTCTTACGGCATATAAAATTTCTTAGGGCATCGGAAATCGGAAGACGCTCATCTATGGTTTTCAATCACGCAGGAAATTATGGAAGTTTATTTCCGGTAACAATGAATGTTGACTGGATGGTTAGTTGCCTACCTGATTGTATGGCGGCTGGTTGAAGGTGATGTATGTGAGTTTTTTCAATTTTAGAATGTATTCATTCTTGATTTTCGTAGCGAGACGAAGCGCTCCGTTCTTGTTGTGAAAATTATAAAAACATAGTGAAAACGAAGCACTCTGCTCTAACTAAGATATGAAATACATTATAATTTTTTATTCATGCAGTACTTTGCATAGCGATTACGAAGCAGTTTTGCATTTGGCTTTTTGGTTTGTTTTAAGCCAACAATATTATGTTACAGGTTAGCGTAGGGGGTTAACAAAATCCTACACTGAACCATCCCCGAGGGTGTCGACTGGAAATAGGTGCTGATTGTCAGATGGCACCTAGCCAAAATGGGAGTGCGCTGTTATGTGGTTGATACTCCTTAATAGTACAGCATCTGGCAGCGCATTCTTATCATGGTCGGGAGTAAGGAGCTGGATCAAGGTGTTATGCGACCCGTGCCTAGGATCAGCCTGGCTAGGGCTCCCTTTATCAAATAGCCCACTCTTTAACGTGAGCTTACGGATACCTGGCGCCCTCCGTAAAAATTATCTTTACCTGCGTACCTGAAGATGTGCGCAGGCGGACATCCTGTCTCCAACACTCGTGGGACCCTTAATGAATCTAAGGAAACCAAATAAAAATAAACAACAAAAGGAGCCCGGTTCTTCTTCATCAAAACCGGAGGGAACTTCATGTTCCGTCATAAGGACAATGGTTGTACCGAGCTCAAAAATAATTCAACTATGACCTCTGGTCTAGGTGGCACTGTGCGTAGCACTGAAGCTGGAGTACGACAGGCCAAGCCTGACTCCAGTACCACGACTCCCTCTGCGGAAGCTGGAACCATTAATGCGCTTGTCAGCGTTCAGCGGCTACTCAGCATAAAGGGAACGATAATGCCAAAGATAATGATGCGGCTAGTGCTTGTGCTTGGCCATTATTAAAAATTTCGGGGGTCAGGTTTCTTGCCAGCAATCCTGACCCCCCACCATCTTGCACTGACGCAGAGTGGTATCAGGGTCAGATTAAGATCATTGCCTACGATGACCGAAGATCGATAGAATTGTACAAAGTTGTCATAGCAAAGGTTGGGGAGGTCTACCCGGGAGCCAGGTTAGTCGCGGTCGACAAAAGGGATATCCCGTCTCGGCCTAGAGCAAGGGTTTGGATTCCAACCGCTCCCTCGGAACCGGAGAAAATTATGCAGCTATTTACAACGTGTAACCCGAACCTCCCATGTAGTTTTAGAGGAGCATTCATTCTCAGACCATCGTTATATTGAGATTACCTTCGCCCAAACCAATTAAAACTAGGAATCATAGGAAAACGAACTGGAAGGTGTATCTACACGAGCTTAAGAAAAGTCTTCCTGGGGATCCACCATATAGTCCAAACAACAGCGAGTTCTTGGATGGTCTGGTCAAATTATTCGCTTAATCAAGGTTGTCCGAAAACTAGTAATAGGAGGAAGAAGAAACCACCATGGTGCTCATCAGAACTCAATCTACTACGACTGGAGTGTAGGAAGCAATTCAATAGAGCGAAATTTTACCGAGAGGAAAGCGGTTGGAATTGCTACTATGAAATCTAAACCTGCTTTTTGATACACACCTTCCCGGTAGCTCAATTGAAATATCAGCTGCCGGATCACTAAGTGATCCGGAAGACGAACCAGAAATTTTTAACGTTCTCACAGAAGCCGTTAGCACCGTTGGGGTGCTAATTGGGTAGTGACGCGATTATATAGCCTCTCCTATTCAATTGTCAACCTCACCTACACGTCGGTGCACCCTGTCGATAACAGAAGAGGCTCTGACGACATAACACTTTAAGCTAAGGTGTTGAGGTACCCGTGCCGAGAGCTGAATGGCTGGTAGTGATTAAAGAACCAAGTCGTTAACGGTCCCCTCCGATGCCCAGGCAAGGTCGGTTGTATTAAGTGCCTTACCCTGGTATACTGGCTCTGCTGGGGTGGACTCTTCTTTCCAGTTCACTCGTGGGAATAAAAACGGAGAACATACAGAACAAACACAAAAACCAGGAAGTAAGGGGGAGCGCTCTGGGAGCGCTTTCGGAGGATGATCTCTTGGCCAGTAGCCAGGAGAGCATCAAAAACAAGGATGACAAGGGTGCCAGACATAGCACCCCTGTCATAGACAAAAATACTCCATCAACATCCAACAAAAGGAGCACGCCAGCCACAGCGGCCCCCAAGAAGTCTAAGAAGTCGTCCGGTACCCTGCTGAAAGCGAGGTACCAAAGGGCGCTTTTTATACTGGATAAGATCGCCAAGAATGAGAAAGATGGCCAAGTCCACGAGCGGGATGCCGAGGACAAGGTCAGGTACGAGGCGGTGGTCAAGGAGTACGAGACCTCACTCGCAAACAAAGCAGCACAGCCACAACAACAGCCGAAGCAGACAGCGAAGCGGAATCGGTCACAGGACGTGACTGATCACCCCGCAAAAAAGGGCAAGTACTCCAAGCAGGGGGGGGGTCCTTCCGCTGTTGCTCCAGCGTCATCAAGGCAACCTTATAGTGAGGTGGTCAGAGACCTCCTCCAGGTTGCTATTGTTGACGCGAAGAGCAACAATGGAAGGCCGGTGCTGGCAGTATGGAACTCTATTGAGGGACGGCTATCTGAGATGGTCGTCGAGCACCTCTTAGAGAAACAAACTCCAGTTCCAGCCTTCAACTGCGAGGAGGTTTGTCGAGGCTGTCGGGTGATTAAATGCGCGGACGGATTCTCGAGGGAATTTCTGGGCAAATGCGTAACTAAGATCAGTAACGCATGGGAGGGTCTTTCGCTTAAGATCATCCCGGCAGCGGAGATTCCCAGGAGGCCCCGGGCGCGTATTTGGTTGCCAAAAATGGCAATGAAACTGGATGAGTCGAAGCTCATCCAGTGCTTGAAGCTGCAGAATCCAGGTGTCCCGATGGACGACTGGTCGGTCATTAAGATCGAAGAGCAGCAGCGCAACAGCCAACCAGTCCTTCTGCTTATCTGCAATGAGTCCCTGGGGGCACTTGAGCAGAGAGAAAATAAGCTTCGGTTTGGCATCAGGGAGGCCAAAATGAAGGTGTTTCCGGCTTCGGTGGCTCCGGATGATAACCTGGAAGAGGTTGATGACGCCAACAAGCTCCTAGAGGGGCTCAAGCTGGCTGAGCCGGCCGGGGAAGGTGCCTCGTCATCAACCGCGCAAACTGGAAGTGCGCCACAAACCAGCAAACAAGGAGATGCTGAGAGTGGCGCAGATTAACTTGCAGCATGCCAAAGCAGCCTCTGACAACCTCATAATCCTTCTCAGAGAGGAGGACATCGACATCTGTCTTATACAGGAACCCTGGATATGGCGCTCAAAGATTATGGGTCTGCACACCAGGGACTATAACCTCTTTTATACGCATGGTGAAGGTAAGCCAAGGGCGTGCATCCTGGTAAGGAACACAATTAACGCTTTCTTTCTACCTAATTTTAGTTCTTACGATGTCGTAGTGGTCAAGATCGAGTCGCAGAGCGGTCGCAGTCTTATGATCGCTTCAGCGTACTTGTCGCATGACCGTCTAGCGCCTCCCGAGGAGGTCCAACGGCTCATCAGCAACATCAGTAACAGCAAAGAGGATGCTCTATTGGGCTGCGACGCCAATGCCAGACATGCGATTTGGGGAAGCAGCGAAACAAATGAGCGAGGTGAGTCTCTTTTTGATTTTATATTATCCTACGATTAACATCCTTAGGTAGACCTTTCTTTGATAACCTAGGACAGGTATCTAAAATAGATTTCTCCCATATACTTCAGTTCATAAACAACTCCGGCTGGTTGTAACATATCCTTCAACACTCAGTAGGTCTTAGCGAGATTTATGGCTCAAAACGGCATTCTATTTGCTACTTGAGCGACCAGGGTCGCAGCCATTCTACCTACCTACCTACCTACAGAAGCCAATATAGAAATGGCTGTGAAGGCCTTCAAAGCATTTAAATCGCCGTGGACCGATGGGCAGCTCCAGTACTCGTTAACTTATATTATGAACTGGCGATTAACATGTTTAAAAGCGCCTTACGGCTGAATTATACTCCTATCTCATGGAGGGAAATTAAAGTTTTCTTTATCCCTAAGGCAGGGAAAATCTCACATGCTAGTCCCAAAGACTTTAGGCCTATCAGCCTGTCATCGTTTCTATTAAAGGTGTTAGAGCGGTTGATAGATATGTATATCAGGAGCAAAATTAGCCTGGGAGTCAACGCTAATAAAACAGAGCTCAATCTGTTTGTTAGGAAACGAAGGTTACCTGACGTTAGAGTTTCGACTATGAACGGTATCATACTACCATTTTGTGATAAAGCTCATTACCTAGAGCTGATTCTACCAGGTGTACAAGCTTAAATCCGCTGTTTGCTCGTAGATGGCGTTAGTGAGCATATTGAGCTATTATCAACTGTGCATTCTTTTTTTTATGAGTTCGACATCTTTTTATATCAATTAGTAAACATCAACAGTGATTTCATGCAACAACATACATTTTTCCTCGTATAATCATGTCTAATTTCGTGCCAGAAAAAGAGCATATGCGGGGAGCTCTACTTTTTTTTGCTTCATTCGAATGCTTGTGGAGACAGTGCGCTATCGGAAACCACTTGCAGAGACTGGTTTCGTTGATTCAAAGAAGGCCATTTTGAATGGAGTGACAAGAAGCGTGAAAATAAACCCAGAAAAGTTGAGGACCATGATTTGCAGGCTCTTTTGGATAAGGACGACACCAATCGCAAAAAATGCTTGGCGAACAGTTAGGTGTTACTCAACAAGCCATTTCCATACGTTTACGAGTAATGGGGAAGGTTCTATGGAAAAAAAATGTGTTTTAAGCGGATTGAAGCTTGTACACCTCGTAGACAGGAAGCTGATTTGGAATTTTAATGTTGAGGATAGGGCAGCTGGATGTTGAAACGGCAGCTATAGCACTCTATTCGTGTAAAAGGGCGGTGGGAGCGAAATGGGGTTTAAAACCCTAAGTAGTACACTGGTTATACACGACAGTAGTAAGACCAATTTTGACATACGGCATTCTAGTATGGTGGCTGGTCCTTAATAAAAGCAGCGCGGTTAGGCGTATGGAAAGCATTCAGAGGGCAGCAAGCTTATGCATTAGCGGAACAACTGCCACAGCGGCAATGAATGTTATGCTGCATCTTTACCGATTGACCTGTACGGACAGCAACTAGCAGTAAAATCGGCATTGAGGCTAAGAGGACTATCTCTTCTATCCACCAACTCAGGGGGGCACTCTGCTATCCTAAAAAAGTTTCATTCCATTCACTACGATCTTCCCTTCAAGAGAAGACTGGGATGGCAAAATAGATTGTATCGGTAAAGTCGTCATATATACAGATGGATCTAAACTACAGGGGCAATTGGGAGGCGGTGTCTATTCCAAGGAACTAGGCATCTATTCCTTCCGTTTGCCAGACCATTGTAGTGTATTTCAGGATGAAATCTTAACCATCAAAAAAGCGCTATCAATCGTCAAGTAATATGTTCTGACCACAAAAGAAATAATTATCTGCTCTGACAGTCAGTCTGCTCTGAGATCATTGCAATCAGCAAAACATTCATCCATGACAGTGATTGAATGTCATGAACTATTAACTGAGCTTCCGGAATACTTTAACATAACTCTGTCTTGGGTACACGGCCATAGCAATATTGAGGGTAACTGCAAGGCGGATGAATTGGCAAGGCAAGTTACGACAATCCCACTCCACCAGGACAAGGCGTTGGTCCCAATGCCACTGACAACTTGCAAGTTGCTAATAGATAGGTTTACCATCGATGTCGCCAACACACGTTGGAGACAAACCCCTAACTGTTTAACTAGTAGGCTCACGTTGCCGGAATGGAGCTTAAGTCGAACTAAGCTACTTTTGAAATGTTATAGGCTGGCCACCAGAAGAACAATTGGCCATTGCCTTACCAGTAGGCACGCAATTAGACTAGGGGCACCTTTTTACGACTATTGTAGAAGCTGTCAGGATGTTGAAGAGGAAGAAACCGTAGAACACCTTCTGTGCGGGTGCATAGCTCTGTGCAGGAGGAGGTTCAATTCGCTCGGAATCGACTCTCTTGACATCATCACGGAAGTTGCAAATATAAAACTAACCAAGATAATTTCGTTCATTAAATCCACAGGATGGTTTAGAGAGCACTCAGTGGGATAAGGATAAGCTTCAGTGGTATCACAATGGACCTTCAAATAACCTAAGTGCGTCGCAGGACAGCCACCCTACCTATCTACCTAGCGTAGGGGGTGGAACGACAGTGATAGCACATACGATACGCAACACACGATGTTGTATACCCAGGATCGAATCCGAGGCGAGAAATAGGTAAATTTTTATTTGTAAATTTATATTTCATATATATGAATCGGAATTTATAATGCAATGAATGAAAATAAATTATTTTGATTCTACTAGCGGCGAAGAGCAAAAATGTGTAAACTTTCAAATAATTTTAATGAAGAAGTATATGAGAATTATAATGATTGATCGTAGTTGGAGCAGAGCGCTATATTTTCATTATGTTCTTAGAATTTTTACAACAAGAATGAAGCTCTCCGTTCTCGCTACGATTTCTTATTTCTTACAGCCAGAGCAAAGCTCCTATATCCAATGACATGATAATGTTAATAAATGCGCTATCTACAGCGAAGCGGAGCGATTTACAGCATTTTGCCAGCGCATTGTATACGCATTAAAAACGCTCGGTTGCCCATTTGGTACGTTTAGCTTTTATTTAGTTATATTAGATATAAAAAATTTTGTACTTCCTATTACATTTGTATACATACACATATACATATATATAAGGAAAATCAATTGACACTCGTCTTTATAAAATAAAGTTTAAAAAAATACAAAAATATGTCAATATTTTCTTTATGAATTAATTGTGGCATATTTAAGAGGACAAAAATAAAAACTAAAGAAATTGTTCAAATAGCGCAGTATATAATTATGACTGACACTATTGTGAATGACATAAATATTGGCAGCATTGAAACGAATGTCAACAAAAAGAAATAGGCGATAACCAGAACACGCCAACGAGAAAGAAAGAGATGAATCTCGACTACGATAAAGGAAGATTCTGGAGGGTTGCCACAAGTATAAATAGAGCCAGTGTTGACAAATGCAAAACAATCGAGTCCCGAACGTGATTGCGCAAACATCGATACAGTATCAGGTATAAAAGATGCAAGCACATTAAAAGAGTTATTGTAAATAGTTGATTATAAACAGAGTTGATAAAATATACTCTTGCTATGTATAGTTGTACAAACTAAGTGTTGCAATTATTATTAACAGAAACCAGAGATCGAACAAGGTTGTTCAAATAGAATTATAGAATATCACAAGTCAAAATGAAAAAAAATTGTGCGTATAACAGCGTACACGAGATAGTAGTAAAAATTCTTAAAAAACCCAAATCAGCTATTAACACCATTTTGTATGAATTCACCTAGCAAATATTTCGTAAGTGGTTTAAGGATACCCAAACCTGAAAAGCTTGTGCAAAGTTTCAGATCACCCAATTCAATTTATACATATTTGTAATTTTTTAGGCACAACAACATTTGCATGAAATAAATTTTGTTTGTAAGCGAGGGACACACGGTGAGGAAAGAGTGGTTTTTGTTTCAGGTATATGAGACACACTTTATCCTTATCATCAGTAATCAGTGTTAGGACTATCTTACAATTGTGGCAAATCGACCACTTTTTCCTCATTTCTACCGCAGCTACTACAGTAAGCTTAAAACTTACCATATTTTATCATTTTTGGCCAAATATATATATATATATATGTATATATATATGTATGTATATATATAAATATATATATATATATATATATATATATATGTATATATATATATATATATACACATATCTATATGTATATATATATATATATATATATATACATATATATATACATATATATATATATATATATATATATATATATATATATATGTATGTATATATATATATATATATTGTAAATATTTTTTCAAATGCTCATGCTCAATGCTCAAGCTCATTAAAATAATCAAAAATTTGGTTAAAGCACATTGCTTTTCTTGAAAAAACTTATAAAATAAACATCATTTTGTACACAATTATAGTTTTAACATATTTTGACACTACTTAAATATGCGTTAGCATATACTGAGAACTGACATGGGAACAAATTTCATGATTTCCTTACTTGGTTAATTATACTATATATTTTTCATTTCAATTTGTTAGCCATTTTCTCATCTTCTCTCGCAGCTGAAGTATTGCGACATCACATCTAGAAAAAGCTTCTCTGATGGTCGCAATCTTCTTTTCTATTGGTAAAAGCACAAATGCAAAAACATCAGTTGCTGGCAGTCATGGATACTGTTTGAATATGCGGCGCATGATAATGTTTTTGCTTTTGCCTTAGTCCGCATTGACACAAAAACATTTGAACGAAAAACATTTTCAATTAACTTTTGATGTTTTGTTCGCGTTTGCTCGGGCAAAAAGGTTTCTCGGCGACTCCTTTGTATGTTTGACATTACGAACAGTGTTTGGACTGTAAGCAAATTTTTAGAGATAGATGGAATTGTGGTAGATTCTAAAATTTAATGGTAGATTTAATGAAGTAGAAGATAATGATATTTATGAAGTCGCTTTTGTTATTCATCAAAAAGTGTAATGTTTCACATTTATTACTAATTTTTTTTTTGTTTTTTTTTTTGTTAAATAAGCTTTTTTTTATTGAATCTTTCTAAAATACTTAGAAACTAACAATAAGTATTCAAATCTTACAAACTAACTAAAATTATGTGATATCCCCTACGTTCCATCACAATTTGTTGAGTCGCGAGGTATAGCAATTTCACAGCATATTTAGTGTGTCTTTCTTTTTAATCGACGATGAACCGTGCTCAGCAACAATTGCCTAGCAAGGGGATTGGGATTATTGTGTAATTTTTGAATGTAGCTTCTGCAGGACATTGCAACTTCCTCAGAAATTGTGGGTACATTTAGATCTCGATGGATGTTAACGTTCCTCATATACCAAGGCGCGTTTGCAATAGTTCACAGGCACTTGGATTGTATTCGCTGCAATTTTTCGATATTTGAGGGAGGTGCGGTGCCCCAAAACTGAATACCGTAAGACCAGATTAGCTTCAGGATTGCTTTATATAATAGCACTTTGTATTCGAAATTCAACTTTGATCTTTTGTGTAACAGCCACCATAACTGATCAATTTTAAGCTTGATCTGAGTTTCTTTGCCTCTATGTGATTTTTCCAGGTCAGCCTTCTGTCGACGTGAATACCCAAGTACTTTGTTGAGGAACATTGTGGAACTGATTGGCCATTAATTTTAAGTGGGGCACATGTATCTAGCCTTAGCGTGAAGGTTACATGTACGCTCTTTGATTCATTGACTTTTATACGCCATTTTGCTAGCCAGATTTCGAGAGAATCGACATGAGTCTGCAGGAGTTTAGTAGCTTCTATGGGGTTAGAGCGAGAGCACAATATTTCCGTATCATCAGCAAAGGTCGATATGAATGTATAGTTATTGTTGGGCATATCAGAAGTGTATAAGAGATACAGTAAGGGGCCCAAAACGCTTCCTTGAGGAACGCTAGCGTGAATATCCAATGGATTTGTTTTGTAATCCTTGTGATGTACGAGAAATTGTCTTTTCGTGAGGTAGCTACTAAGCAATGAGGAGACATTTGTAGGTAGTAATAGTTTGAGTTTGTAAATAAGGCCATCGAATACTTTAGAGAGTAGAGGCAGGAGGCTGATAGGTCTGTACGATGCAACTTTTGTAGGGTCTTTTCCTGGTTTTGCTATCATAATAATTTTTGAAGTTTTCCAGCATCTGGGATAGTGTTTAATACGAAGGATAACATTGAACATGTGTATGAGATGAATTACTGAAGCCGCAGGTAGCTCTTTTATCATTTTACCGGTAATTTTATCTGGACCAGGTGATTTTTTTTTTAAATCTTTATAAATTGCTTTGAATATGTCCTTATTACTAATGTGTAAACAAATATATTAACTTCACGCTTCATTGTTACTCATGTTAAAACATTTAAAAAATCGCTCATCAAAATTAAATCACAAATGTACAGCTGCGAGCAGTGAAATAGTATTACATACTTGCAAAATATATTGTGTCCTTAATTTTCGTATTACTCGTTATGGGGTTCGATTTTTTTTTGAAATTACAATCTGTAGTTTATAGCTTACATCTGTGCAAATTCGAAACCATGAAACCGTTATATTTTTTTATCTATAGCAGTAGGCGCTGCTGCATGTGAGATATATATATATATATATATATATATATATATATATATATATATATATATATATATATATATATATATATATATATATATATATATATATATATATATATTTTAGTACATATAAGTATGTGATTGTTTTTTATGAAATGATTGCTCTCTGAATTATAAAAACTGCTATAAATTTATATTTTAAGTTAACTATGTAGTTACGTAAATACGTTCCCAAAAATTTATCTTTTAATATAAGTACATACAGCTGCGAGCAATGAAATAATAATGGGCGTTTGCATAAAATTACTATAATATCAAAATACATTTGAGCTAGCCACTCCATGACCATAATTCCATTATCCCGTTGTCCTGTTGTTATACCCTTATAAGCGACATTTCGTCTTCAGCAAACGTTAACATCCTGCATTATTTTAACGTATGCATCCTGGTCCATTACCGTCTTTATCCAATATATTGGCCCCACACCGTTGTACAAAAAACACCCCCATACCATAATACTGGATCCTCCATGTTTTAGGGTCTTTGTGGTGTAAAGTGGATTGTACTCAGTATTTGGGGGCCGTCTTATAAACAACACAATTTTAGACTCATCCGTTCACAAAATATTTCTCCATTTCCGGATGGGCCATTCCAAATATTATAAGTCTGCGTAATACATGACTTTTTTCACTGCTCGCAGCTGTACATTTGCGATTTAATTTTGATGAGCGATTTTTCAAATGTTTTAACATGTGTAACAATGCAGCGTGAAGTTAATATATTTGTTTACACATTAGTAATAAATGTGAAACATTACACTTTTTGATGAATAACAAAAGCGACTTCATAAATATCATTATCTTCTACTTCATTAAATCTACCATTAAATTTTAGAATCCACCACAATTCCATCTATCTCTAAAAATTTGCTCACAGTCCAAACACTGTTCGTAATGTCAAACAGTAGGTCAAACATACAAAGGAGTCGCCGAGAAACATTTTTGACCGAGCAAACGCGAACAAAACATCAAAAGTTAATTGAATATGTTTTTCGTTCAAATGTTTTTGTGTCTAAATGCGGACTATGCGCCGCATATTCAAACAGCAACCATGTCTACCAGCAACTGATAATGTTTTTGCATTTGTGCTTTTACCAACAATAATAGAAAAGAAGATTGCGACCATCAGAGAAACTTTTTCTAGATGTAATGCCGCAATACTTCAGCTGAGAGAAGATGACAGTAAGGAAATCATGAAATTTGTTCTCATGTCAGTTCTCAGTATTAGTAAAAAAAAAAAAATAAATAAATATGTGGGACTTAAAGTCCCAAAGGTCATATTGACCGATCTTCTCTTTCATTACTGTTGTGTGTGTTAAATTTTGGACAGTATTAGAAGGGAACTACTTATTTTAGCCGGTTCCGAACGGCAGAACCCTTGTGACATCACTTTTTCTGAGCTTTGTCTCAGAGTTCTTTTAAAAGCTTTTTCATGGCAAGTTGTTACTGTCGGAAGAATTGCCAGTTGCTTGCCGACAGGTGGGTACCGTTCAAAAGAAAAATCTTTTCGATATTAAATTTGGTATGCATCAATCGGGGATTGAACCACGACCTACAGATTAGAAGGCCACCACACTAACCACTGAGACGTCGCATTCTATCAAATTCACTGAGAACCGATTAGAGGTAAAGTATGATCGCTACCTTAATATTATGCCGTCCGTGTGCTTTTGTATAATAGGCCCATTAATCGTTATTATCAATACTGCCAGTTTAGCATTTTTGTTTAGTTTCGTGTCTTTTTTCTAGCCCTTTCTTATTTTCAAACTAGTATTTTTAAGCATAATCCTCCACACACACAATACAATATATAGTATAAAATCAGAGCGACGTTGTTACAAAGCGGAGAGACTTTTTTATGAGAATTATCATCTAGCAGCATCACATTTGATCCAACATATTTGCCGCCATTATCACTCTCTTATGTTAAATAGTCGACTGTGTCGCGTGGAATATTTGTTCTATTACAGGATATACAAGTAAAAAGTTCGAGTATATTGGCTTACTGACAAAAGATTCAAGATTGCAAATCGCAAACAAAACTTTTACCTTATTGCACATTAGACACAGCTACAGTAAGGATGTTAGACTATTGTGATATATATTTAAACAGAAGTTCATCCAATTCATCTGATGAAGAGGAAATAGTTACATGTTAGATATAGTCCACTATGGAATAATATAATTTGAATTTTTAGGCAATAGGCTGTTTTTGTAGAATATTGAAATAGTTTGCCGCTGTCCTCTTTTAAATTTACATGTTATTTAGTTATTAAAACGAAAGCGCTTGATTTGATGTTTGTAATAATATTGTTAATTAATAGTTTTATTAATGTAGTTTTATTAGGTATTTGTACCTAATGTATGCTTCGATTGTTGAACTAAAATGCACCCATGTTAAAAATAAAATATAAACTGTTTATGAAATTTTGAAAAGGCTGCCCATTACCCTGTTTTTTTTTTTAACCATTTAGCTTATTTAGCGTTGTTAATTGGCCGATCTAGCTTTTTTATTTTTGAAGTCCTGGCAACTTAAAACCCCGAAGGGCTCATTGGCCGAGCTTCTCTTCCATTACTGTTGTGCGTGTTAAATTTTGGACAGTATTAGAAGGGACCTACTTATTTTAGCCGGTTCCGAACGGCAAGACCATTGTGACATCACTTTTTCTGAGCTTTGTCACAGAGTTCTTTTTAGAAGTTTTTTCATGGCAAGTTGTTAATGTCGGAAGAATTGCCAATTGCTTGCCGACAGGTGGGTACCGTTCAAAGGAAAAATCTTTTCGATATCAAATTTGTTATGCATCAGCCGGGGATTGAACGACATACACGACATATTAAAAAAAAATTAAATAATTTTATCAATAATTAAAAAAAAGAATTAATTTAGGATTAAAAAAGAATTACTAAAAGCTAAGTTACTATTTTAGTGAATTTTCTTTTCTTCTTGTAAGTGTTATGAGCAACCCATTTTCATTAATTGCGTTAAAAATATTTTCAAGTGAGTTCAATTGAACCACGAGTTCAACGATAGGTTTTGATAAACCTCAGGTGATTTACCCATGTATAACTAATATCAGCGCCATCCTAAACCGCAATCACCGTGCAGGCTCCTGCAATAATGATGCTGACATTGTCGTCAACTTCAAAACAATCTAATCCGAGCTCTGTTAATAAGTTAATTTAAACAGTTGAATATTTCCATACAATAACCAACGATTTTTTGTTACCATTAACTACAATTTCGGAACTTTGTTGATGCAACAACATAGCAACGAAGTACTTATTTTCTCTTCGCTTAACCCGCTGTTCCCGATGAGTTCCCGATGAGTTGTATACTCTCGAATTATCATCATCATTCGTATATTATTAGCTGATTGCTCTCTCTCTCAACATACACGCACTATCTATTGCCACAAACCATTGAATCATTATCTATTGCTTTGTATTGTTGTGCATATGTTGATTTCTTTTTCATTCTCCCTTTCTCTAAGCTATATATTCCTTCCTACTCATGTAACGAAAATAGCTTTAAAAATTTCACACTCTATTTGCAACACCACCGCCTAAGAAGTTTTACTTAAAAAAAAAAACAAATTACAAAAAGCACGTAAAATATTGAATCGATAGTTGGTTACTCATCTCTATTTTGACTGACACTATTGTGAATGACACGAATATTAGTAGCATCGAAACTAATGTCAACAAAAAGAAATAGGCGATAACCAATACACGACAACGAGAAAGAAGGAGATGAATCTCGACTACGATAAAGGAATATTCTGGAGTGTTGTTAACCGAGTATAAATAGAGCTGTGTTGACAGATGAAAATCAATCGAATCCCGAACGTGATTGCGCAAATATCCGTACAGTATCATAAGCAAAAGTTGCAAGTACATTAAAAGAGTTATTGTAAATAGTTGATTATAAACAGAGTTGTTTAAATAAATTGTTGCTGTATATAGTTGTACAAAATAAGTGTTGCAATTATTATTAACAGAATCCAGTGATCGAACAAGTTAATTCAAATAGAATTACACGTTCACAAAATAAAAACGTAACAATACGTACAAATGTCTATAGGAAGAGATCAATGTACAAAGCTCAACATCGTCATAATGCTTAAAATCCAATCATATAAAGTATAACATTTATCGTTTTATTGCTCCACTAGTTGCATATCGTAAATTTATAATAACACCATATACCCATATACTCGTATGTATAATATTATGTAGGTAACATTTCGTTTAAAAAAAAAACATCATCTGAATGCAACATAACATAATCATCCACGTAATTTTACATAAAAAGCAAAAAGACTTTGGTTATGCAGCGATCGTCAACAGTGAACCACATGCAAGCAGCGCAGTCAACGTAGGCAGCGTGGCTGAGGCGCCAAATATCATTAATACATATATATAAAGGGTTATCCATTTCGCGGTTTCAAAAGTATAGGGCTAGAATTCGACATCTGTCAAACTGAGTTGTTAAAACAATTTCTTTCTTTCTTTCTTTTTCAGTTCAAAGTCTGACATTTGCGAAAATGGATCGCTTAACTATCGCACAACGCATTAAAATTGTAAAAACCTACTACAAAAATGGTGATGGCTGGCGTTCCTCAAGGAAGCGTTTTGGGTCCCTTACTGTATCTCTTATACACTTCAGATATGCCCAACAATAACTATACATTCATATCGACCTTTGCTGATGATACGGCAATATTGTGCTCTCGCTCTAACCCCATAGAAGCTACTAAACTCCTGCAGACTCATGTCGATTCTCTCGAAATCTGGCTAGCAAAATGGCGTATAAAAGTCAATGAATCAAAGAGCGTACATGTAACCTTCACGCTAAGGCTAGATACATGTCCCCCACTTAAAATTAATGGCCAATCAGTTCCACAATGTTCCTCAACAAAGTACTTGGGTATTCACCTCGACAGAAGGCTGACATGGAAAAATCACATAGAGGCAAAGAAAACTCAGATCAAGCTTAAAATGAATCAGTTATGGTGGCTGTTACACAAAAGATCAAAGTTGAATCTTGAATACAAAGTGCTATTATATAAAGCAATCCTGAAACCAATCTGGACTTATGGTATTCAGTTTTGGGGCACCGCATCTCCCTCTAATATCGAAAAATTGCAGCGAATACAATCCAAGTGTCTGCGAATTATTGTAAACGCGCCTTGGTATATGAGGAACGTTAACATCCATCGAGATTTAAATGTATCCACAATTTCTGAGGAAGTTGCAATGTCCTGCAGAAGCTACATTCAAAAATTACACAATCATCCGAATCCCCTTGCTAGGCAATTGTTGCTGAGCAAGGGGCATCGTCGATTAAAAAGAAAAGACACACTGAATATGCTGTAAAATTGCTACATCTCGCGACTCACCAAATTGTGATGGAACGTAGGGGATATCACATAATTTTAGTTAGTTTGTAAGATTTGAATACTTATTGTTAGTTTCTTGTATTTAAGAAAGATTCAATAAAAAAAAAATAAGCTAACAAAAAAAAAAAATTTCCTTACAGTCGGCTGGGGCCGACCAAACTATACCCTGCATATGTAGATTTGTATATAAAAAGTTTACTCGAATATCCAACTTTTCTTTTATTTCCACTTTTCGAGAAACAATTTTTGCATATACTACTAATTTACACCCGAAATATGGTTGACTTTGACGAAGTAAAAGGATTTTAAGATAATTCCGAGGCTTAGTATGGGAGCTATATAGAAGTGGGCGTGGCTTACCACTTTCTAGTAAATCCAATTAATTTTTCAACGTTAATCCACACCTTAAATTTGGTGTCCTACGTTGAATAGTTTCTAAGTTATGGTGGTTAACATTTTTGTTTAATTTCCTCAACTTTGTATGGGAGCCCCAATAAGAAGTGGGCGTGGTACGCTGATTTTTCGCCAGATTATTTCCGACTACCATATTAACCTAAGTGTTAATTATGATTGTTCTAGACAGAAGGATGCAGAAGTTACAGCTATTTCAATTTAAAAGAAATTCGGTCATTTTGTATGGCGGCTACTATCAACAGTGGGCGTGGCGCGTCCATTTTCTGTGAGCCTAGTTGCTCGTACAATACTATTCCATACCTTAAATCTCGTTGTCCTACGCTGAATGGTTTGTAAGTTATGGAGCTTAAAAGTTTTAGTTTAATTCCCTTGACTTTGTATGGGAGACTCATGAAGGAGTGGGCGTGGCACACTGATTATCTGCCCGTTTTTTGCCGACTACGATATTAATTTAAGTGTCAATTATGGTTATTCTAGACAGAAGATTGCCGAAGTTACAGCTGTTTCAATTTAAAATTTGTATGGGGGCTAATATAAACAGTGGACGTGGTGCGCCCACTTTCTGCGAGCCTAGTTGCTCGTACAATACTAATCCTTAAATCTCGTTGTCCTACGCTAAATGGTTTGTAAGTTACGGAGGTTAAAAGTTTTAGTTTAATTCCCTTGACTTTGTATGGGAGACTCATGAAGGAGTGGGCGTGGCACACTGATTATCTGCCACATTTTTGCCGACTACGATATTAATCTAAGTGTCAATGATGGTTATTTTAGGCAAAAGATTGCCGAAGTTACAGCAGTTTCAATTTAAAATTTGTATGGGGGCTACGATAAACAGTGGGCGTGGTGCGCCTATTTTCTGTGAGCCTAGTTGCTCGTACAATACTAATCCACACCTTAAATCTCGTTATTCTACGCTGAATAGTTTGCAAGTTATAACCGGTAACATTTTTTTTAATTTCCGCAACTTTGTATGGGAGACCCAAAAAGGAGTGGGCATGGCACACTGATTTTGTGTCATATTATTTCCGACTACCATGGTAATCTAAGTGTTAATTATGGTTATTCTGGACAAAAGATTGTAGAAGTTACAGCTGTTTCAATTTTAAAGAAGTACAGACACTTTGTATGGGAGCTACGCTAAAAAGTAGGCGTGGCTCAACCACTTTTGGCGAAGTTATATAGTATTATAATATAAGTCTATGTGCCAAATATTGTTGTCCCAAGTGGTATATTATGTGAGTTATAGCAAGTTAAAGATTTTGAAAATTTCGAGGTTAGTCGCTTTGAATGCTTGGTGTGGGCGTGGTTATTGACCGAACATGCCCAATATCAATCCCCTCCGTACCCTTGGATCATAGATTACTTATGCCAAATTTCATCGAAATAGCTCAATATTTACTCAAGTTATCGTGCGAACCAGCCAGGTGACAGACAGACGGACGGACGGACGGACGGACGGACGGACGGACGGACATCGTTAAATCGAAAATTTAATCGACGCTGATCACAAATATATATCTATGTCTATATCTCCGGAGATTCCTTCAAGTGGACACAAACATCTGACCGAAATGAATATACCTTGCATATTGCATTATGCAGGGTATAAAAATGGTGATTCTTCAACAGCCACATATCGTGCTTTAAGAGGAGATTATGGTTTACATAATCGTCCAACTACGCAAGCAATTGGCAAAATTGTGAAGAAATATGAAGAGTCTGGATCGGTTACAGATATTGTAAGGCCTGTGCATCATCGTTTCGCTCGTACCATCGAAAATATCGCTGCTGTAAGTGAAAGTGTTGCCGAAGACCCGAATGTGTCGATTCCTCGTCGTTCTCAGGAATTAGGATTGTCTTACGGCACATTATGGCGTATTTTGCATTTGGATCTACACCTACATCCATATAAAATCCAGCTCACACAACAACTGAAGCCAGCTGACCATTCATAACGTCGTAAATACGTCGAATGGGTGCTTGAACAACAGGCGGTGGATGGCGATTTTTCGAACAAAATTTTCTTCAGCGACGAAGCACATTTCTCACTCGGTGGGTATGTTAACAAACAAAATTGTCATATTTGGGGTTCTGAGAATCCTCAAGTAATTGAAGAGAGGCCACTACATCCACAAAAAGTCACTGCTTGGTTCGCTCTTTGGTCCGGAGGTGTGATTGGACCTTACTTCTTCGAAAGCGACGATGGAACGACTGTCACCGACAATTCGGAGCGTTATGATCGTATGATAACCGACTTTTTTTTGCCTGCTATTGAAGAATATGACTTAGAGAATATGTGGTTTCAACAAGACGGTCCCACATGCTACACAACTCGAGCGAATATGGCTTTATTGCAAGAGAAATTTTCTGGCCGCGTAATTTCTCGTCGTGGCGTTATCAAGTGGCCACCAAGATCATGCGATTTGACACCGCTTGACTTTTTTTTGTGGGGCTACGCGAAAGACCGTGTTTATGCAGATAAACCTTTAACTCTTGAGCACCTAAAAACCAACATTCGTCACGTTATGGCTGAGATACCGCCCAATATGTGTCAAAAAGTGGTCGAAAATTACCTCAAAAGAATCGATGCTTGCAACAATTCGCGTCGTGGTCATTTAAATGATGTAGTATTTCACACATAATGTCAACGTTCAAACTTTATAATAAAAAAGAAATATCATGATAAAAAATATTTTATATGTGTTTTATTTACATTTACTTTTGAAACCGCAAAATGGATAACCCTTTATTATTTACATATGTAATATTTTTATTTACTTTTATTCGGTATACTTTCGTCATACCTTTGATCATCAGTAGGTCTCTCATTTTTTGTAAATAGCCATTATAGTCATTCTTTGTTTGATTGCTCATTAGACTACACATTATCGACAACAACACAACACCATTGTAATTGAAGGTGTACATAAAAAGCTGTACTTTACCTGCATACGTACATGCATATGTACATGCATCCAATTTACACAATAAGTAATTTGTTGCTGACATAACGCGATCCTTGCTAATTTCTTTATTTGAAATTTTAAAACAACGGATATTAATATAGAAGAGTTTAGCTGTGCATGCATATACGTAATTAAGTGGCTGTAGTGCGTGCACCATCTTGTATATGGCATACATTGGCATTATTAATCATATTTAGGTTGGTCTGATAAGCTGCTATATACGTGATATACATATTCCGTTGCAAAATCGCCGTTATTGAACCAATTATTTTTCTAAAAATACCGTTTACCGTTCTGATTTTTTACAAACGTGAGGCTCAATCAATTTTTTGTGTGGGCCCAGGCTATTGATCCTGCGCTTGAAGGTAACCGCATAAAGCGACTGGAAAGCCTTGAGCAAATTTTTACGACAGCCTTGAAGAGCTAAATTTCGATGAGATTGGGGACCAGCTTCGCATCAGTTTCAATGATTTGCTCATTTCACTACGGTTGCGCATACGGCATGAAATCAGCAAGAGTCATTCGCAAAAGCCACCATGCTCAACTTTGCGAATGGAAGGGCAAACAAATGTAATGCAAAGCCGACCTCGGTTGCCTGAGCTCAAGTTGCCTTAGCAACTTAGCAGCAACTACACAGAATATACAGATTTCTGTTCAATGTTTTCAACTATAATTGGTAAGGATCCCGATCTCAAGGTCGAAAAGATGCAGCACCTGCGTTTATCGTTGAGGGGAGCAGCCTTGGATACCATTCGTTCGTTGGAGATCAGTGGATCAAATTATATTGCTACTATAGAGCTACTCGAAAAACGTGTTAATAATAATCGTCTTATTTTCCAGGCACACGTCAGTGAGATTCTGGGTCTTCAAAGGGTGGAATGTTCTTCTGCGGTGAAGTTGCGTGACCTGTCGGACAAAGTTAACCTAAGAGCATTGCAAGCTATTGGCACACACTCTTCTCCAAAGAGTGAATACCGCACCGCAATTTAAGTGGGAGAGACTGCTCCATTAGACGTCATACCCTTTGTCAGAAACTAGAAAAAGTTGAGCATTCCATTCCCTCAAACACGCGCATTTATCAGATGGGCAAGCATACTAAAATTGCTAACCCCAGTAGAAAATCTTTTGTATACACTAACTAACGCTTTCTGCAACACCACAGACTATTCTATATATAGCTGCAATCGATTTAATAACCTGTCGCCACAACTACATCTCAGGGAGGCCAAAAGCTTGCGCTATGTCTAAATTGGCTTATGTCGCTCATGTGATGCTAAACACCATAGCCTATTACATTTTGAGAATCCTAACAGGCAAGGAACCGCATCAGTAGAGCAGAAAGCTCAACCGTCGCCGCAATCCACTTTGCAAACGCCATATAGTAATTTGGCTGCCCTTACACCTTCTTCGTTCGCTTATTCGGTTGCTCAGAATCGCAGTTATGATGTCGTGCTCCTGGCTACTACGGTTGTTAACGTCAAAAACAATGCAGGTACATGGGTACTATGCCGTGCACTGCTCGACTCCGGGTCACAGTTGCACATCATCACATCTCGTTACATTTACCGTCGAAAATGAAACCTACGGCCAGCTTGATCAGCTGGTTCATTGCTTTTGAGAGCTCGAGAGCTGCTACATCTCAATATTCAAACACACAAAAGAGGAGTTGGATTGCGAGGCGCACTTTAAGGTAAACTTCGTTCGACTCTCGACTGGCGATTATTCTGATCATTACCTCCCAAATCCAACATTATCTTATTGCGTGACTCCTATCAACAGGCATTTCGTCACGTCTTGAATCTACAACGCAAATTGGACCGTCAACCAGAATTAAAAGTCCGGTATCATGCATTTATTTTCGCATTTTCGCTAACGATTGCGCCAACAAAGCATTGCAAACGCTCGGTTTTGTCAACGATTGCTCGCTTCTACGATCCGCTTGGTCTTATTGGCCCGATAATTTCCACAACAAAGATATTCCTCCAGCAGCTGTGGAGGGAAGGCTCGACTGGAATGAAAGTTTACCCTCATCGTTGAATTCATCGTGGAATAGTTTATGTGCAGAGCTTGGGCGTATACCAAAACTTAGTTTTCCTCGATTATCAATGCGGCCATAGGATGTTGTCGAAGTGCATGGGTTCAGCGATGCCAGCGTCGATGCTTTTGGGGCATGTGTCTACGTCGTGAGGAAAAAAGACAAGCACATCTACCACATCTGGTAGATGCTTCGCATTGCTGGCGAAGCTCATTCATACTATATTCGAAATGGAATCCTTCATATGCCCGTTTTATTGTTGTTCGTATTCAACATATTCAACGTATTCTTATCATGGATCCGTATCCGTAAAGCAGATATCCAAGAGCTGACAGCAGTAAGGGAATGGCATTATGTGCCCACCAAACTTAATCCAGCTGACTTATTGTCTAGAAGTGTATTTCCCAGCGAACTCATAGAGTCATCACTTTGAATTCATGGTCCAGAGTTCTTGGCTGAAGGACGAAGTAAATGGCCCATGCCTTGCAATATGGTCAATCCACTGCCGGAACTGCGAAAGAAGGTACTACTTGAGGTACCTGGGTTCATCGACATTACACTGGAATGCAAATATGCCACTTCGTTTACAAAGCCGCAGCACGTTTTTGTGTACGTCTATAAGTTTCATCATAGCATTCGATGCTCTGGGTTGACCATTGATTACATTCGACAAGGCACAAAACTACTTTTGCGCACAATACAAATGGCCAGTCTTTGGGTGGACTACAATGCTTTGCAAGCCGGTCAATGCGTAAAATCATCCATTTGTATTACATCTCTTTCACCATTTATCGACGACTATGGACTGTTTCCAGTTGGAGGGAGGCTGAAGAACTCAGCCCTAGATTTCGACACAGAACATCCAGTAATATCTCCTCGACGTCATCCGGTAACTAACGCAGTCATTATGTTTTTTCATAGACGGAATTTACACGCTGGACCTCGCGCCTTACTCGCTAATATACGTCTGTAGTACTGACCAATTGGAGGTCGCGAAATTGTCTCAAGTGCTGTAAATTTTTTTTTTCAATTTCTTCTATTTATTGTATCTTTCTTACGAAACTAACAATAATTATTCAAATCTTATATATTAAAAAATACATTTTGTTGATTCTACACCAATGTGTACATCATTCAAATAAATTAAAGCAAACAAATGTAACATGTGATGTCATGAAGGACATATATAATAGTAATGAGAGATTATGTGATAGATATATTTAAAACATTTTTCCTTTTTAGTCTTTTAATATATTTAAGCTTAAGGAGCTCTCTCGCTAGAGTATTAGGATGATTACTTAGTCGTTCAGAGTAACGTTGGCAATGTTTCCCTAAGGCTATTTTAATAGTGTCAATCTGTAGGTCCTTGTGTATATTTGTGTTACTGATGTACCAAGGAGCTCGGCAAAGACGTCTAAGGATTTTAGATTGAACACGCTAAATTTTCTCAATATTAGAGTTTGAAGAAGTGCCCCAAAGCTGAATGCCGTAGCTCCAAATTGGTTTAATGGTGGACTTGAATATAAGCATTTTATTATTAAGTCACAATTTCGAGGCGTTTCCAATCAACCAATGAAGTTTGGCTGCTTTTAATTTAGCATGCGATTTCTTTGTTTCAATGTGCTTCTTCCAGGTTAGCCTTCTATCGAGATGAAAGCCTAGATAGATCACTTCGTTTTTTTGTGCTATTTTTTACCATTAATTTGTAGTTGAGGGCATGTTTTTCTGTTCAATGTAAAAGTCATATGGACGCATTTTGATTCATTGATTCTAATACGCCATGTCTCCAGCCAGTGTTGTACTCTTTTTAAGTGACTTTGAAGTTTTTCTGACGCTTTATTGGAATTATCATCGACGCTCAAGATTGCTGTATCATCTGCAAAAGTTGATGTGAAAAGATTGCCATTTGTTGGTATATCTGAAGTGTAGATTAGATATAAAAAGGGACCTAAGACGCTTCCTTGCGGGACCCCAGCCATTATCGTACGGGTTTGAGTTAAATAGATCTTTGTTTAACCATAAATTTCCTATTCAACAGATAGCTCTTTAATATTTTGCAAATGTTATCAGGAAAGAGACAACCGATTTTGTGAAGTAGGCCATCATGCCAAACCTCATCAAAAGCTTGTGCGACGTCCAGAAATACTGCTGAGCAGTACTGCTTTGCTTCGAACGCTTTTGTAATGTTAGATACTATTCTGTGAACTTGTTCTACTGTACCATGTTTTGCTCTGAACCCAAATTGATGCAACGGTATAATGTTATTTGCTTCAACAATTGGCTGTATCTTCAACATCAATAGTTTTTCAAACACTTTGGATAAGATAGACAGCAGGCTAATAGGCCTGTACGACGATACATTAGTTGAATCTTTTCCAGGTTTTGCAATCATAATTGTTTGGGAAATTTTCCATGCTGAGGGGAAATAACAAAGGCGTGGTATTGCATTCATTATGTGTAACAGCTGTTTTACTGCAATTTGAGGTAGCTCGGCGATTATTTTGACGCTTATTTTATCATACCCTGCAGCTTTTTTGACGTTTAGTTCATTTATGATTTTGTTAAGTTCCTTTAAAGAAAATCTCACTAAGGTAGTAGAGCTGTTATTGGTCATGATTGGTAATCCTCCATCTCTTGTAGACTCATTTTTTTTTAAAACGACTTCTAAGTGATTTGCAAATGATTCTGCTTTATCTTGATCGCTTCATGCCTATGATCTATCTGGCATTCGTATTGGAGCCTCTCTTATTATCGGACACTTTACACCTTTGACTGCTTTCCACAGAGAATAATCTGTATCTTTTGTTGCAGCAAGATTACTAATATATACATTTAAACGTCTCTCTTCGGCTTCTTTTAAGAGTTTTAGTGCACTCTGCCAATTTTTGTTTTAGGTTTGGTGATCTATGCTGCTGCCATTCTCTCCTGGCATTCCTTTTAATTTTAATTAATTCCTCAATATCGGCATTTGTATGCTTTTTATAATCTTGGAATTTATTTTGAGGTGTTGCAATTTTAGCAGCTTCATGAGCCAACTTGGTAAAATTTTCAACTGCACTGTCGACTTGCTTTACTGTCTTAAGAGTTATTTTAAGGCCAATGTGAGAACTAATATATTTTTTATAATTTAGCCAATGAGTGAATTTGTTTGTAAGATACTGGCTTGATTCACTGAAACTAACTAAAATATTTAGTAAAATGAACGATGGAGAATGATCAAATGAAAGTTCAAACATGGCCATGCCTTTAAACGGGTTCTTTTTAGACTTTTAGTTACTGCAAAGTCAATAAGATCCGGTACTTTTCTAGGATCCGAAGGCCAGTAAGTAGGTTGGCTGGTAGATATGGCATCATATCCGTTGCTTGATATTGTCTACCTTTTGGAGATATAAGCCTGGAACCCCAATAAGTGTGTTTAGCGTTATAGTCCCCCGCCGCGATAAACGTATGCCCTAAAGTTGCAAAAAATTCGGAAAATTGTGATTCTGTAATATTATGTCTAGGAGGACAGTAAACAGAAGATATTGTTAATTTTTGGGTACTTGTTTCTATATAAATAGAGGTCGAATGAATATATTCTTTGCAAAATTCTTCTAATGCATAATGTTTTATTCTATTTTTGATGAGGATAGCTGTCCCTCCTCTTGCCTTATTTTCAAGGTGTTTGGTATCATTGAAAAATTATTAAATTTTCTGAATGAGTTTCTGAAATAAGCATTACATCAACTTGATTTTTATGGAGAAATACTTCCAGTAAAAAGTAAATAAATGCACAATTTGTTTTCGAGCTAACCCGTACTTAGCGGAGCATGTCATGGCGGATCTGCCTAACGATCGAGTCAACACATCGTACGAGTTTATGGTCACAGGCGTTGATTTTTAGGCCCATTCTTTTACAAGAGCAAAATACATAACAGGCAGGCCATAAGGTGTTACATCTGCATCTTTATAAATTTCGCTACCAAGGCCGTTCATATGGCGCTAGTCATGGATCTCTCTACGAAGGACTTTCTAAACGTACTCAAGCGTTTTATTCTCACGCGCTGTCGGTCAGCACGAATATGGTCTGACAACGCTATTAATTTTGCGCGAGGAATAAGCATGCCGATCTACGACGCCTTTTTCTTAGCGACGACCATGTTAAGGCTATCCACGAGTTTCGCTTGGACTATACCATCGAATGGCGATTTATACCACCTCGCTCCCACACTTTGGTGGATTGTGGAAGACATCCTTAAAAACAGCGAAGCATCACTTTTTTTGAGCAGTTGCATCTTCTGTGTTGAACTTTGATGAGCTATGCACAATCGTTTGCCACACAGCGGCTATCATTAATTCTTCCACTTTCAGAGCATCCTAATGATCTAGACGTGCTGACGCCTGCGCATTTCATTGGGTTGGCTCCCTCCTCATTGTTTGATGAACCTGATCTAACAAGACTTTACCTCAATCGCTCAGACCAATGGCAACATGTGTCGTACTACCAACAAATCTTCTGGGCTCGTTGGCGAGAAGAGTACCTAACTCGCCTTCAAGCAGCGTTCCAAGTGGCGCCTACAGAAACTAAGCCTGTCTGTTAATGACGTTGTTCTGGTGAAGGGCGAAAATTTACCACCGTTCAAGTGCCCATTGGCGAGAATCGTCAAACTTGTGAATGGTTCAGATGGAGTATCAAGGGTTGCCGAGCTTAAGGCGGCAGCTGGATAATCCGAAGAGCTGTCAGAAAGTTCTCTCCATTTCCGAAGCATGATGAAGTTAAATTACACGTTCACAAAATAAAACGTAACAATACGTACAAGTGTCTATAGGAAGAGATCAATAAACAAAGCTCAACATTGTCATAATGCTTAAAATACAATCATATAAAGTATAACATTTATCTATTTTTTGCTCCACTAGTTGCATATCGTAAATTTCTAATAAGATGTGCCGTCACAATAGTTCAGCTGCGAGAGAAGATGACAAAGTGGCAAACAAATTCCTCCATGTATATAATACAATATATTGTATCAATTCAGCGTAACGCTTTGTTACAAAGCGAAAAGAATTTTTTATGAAAATTTCCATCTAGCAAGGTGCCGTAGCTCAGTGGTTAGTGCGTTGGTCTTCTGATCTGTAGGTCGTGAATTCAATCCCCGGCTGAAGCATAACAAAATTTAATATCTAAAAGATTTTTCTTTCGAACGGTACCCACCTGCCCTCAATAATTGGCAATTTTTCCTGCAGCAACAATATCCCAAAAATGTTTCTTAAAAGAGCTCTGTGACAAAACTAAATTAAAGTGATGTCACAAAGGTTCTGCCGTTCGGAACCGGATAATATAAGTAATTCCCCCCTTCTAATGCTGTCCAAATTTAACACGCACAACAGTATTGGAAGAGAAGCTCGGTGGTATCAAAAAGGGCCTTTCGGACCTAAGTATGTCATCTCAGACAGAGGGCAGCCACATAACCTAACCTAACCTACCATCTAGCAGCATTACGTTTGATCCAACATATAAGGTGTAGTAAAAAGAAATCCATTTCCAATAGATGAATTTAGTAATCTGTATCTCGCGTTGTATAAGTGCGATCAGGTTACGCTAGATAGCGTTAGAAAGATAGGATTTCGTATTAAATAAATTTTTCAGAGAGTTTTGTGATTGCTTGACTCAGTATTGTTTGACCACGCCTCAAAAATGGACAGCAGCAAAGAGAAAATATTTTAAAGTTTTTCTTCGATAAAGGCGAAAACGCAAGCCACACGGCTGAAAATATGAATAGTTTTATGGTCCTGATTCTGTAAGAGCCAATCACGTGCAAGTTTGGTTTCGTCGATTCCGTTCCGGTAATTTTGATGTCAAAGATGCACCACGCTCTGAAAGGCCAATTGTCGAAATTATCGATAAAATAATGGAAATCGTCGAGTCTGACCGTCATGTAAACACTGTTTCTATTGCCCAGATTGCTGTTTCAATTGCTAAACATTGTACATAAAACCGTTTGGAACCATTTAAATAAGGCTAGATACAAAAAGAAGCTCGATGTATGGGTGCCACATGAGTTACCACAAAAATCCTCATGGACAGAATTTCCATCTGCGAATCCCTGTTGAATCGCAACAAAATCGATACATATCTGAAGCGGATGGTTATTGGTGATGAAAAGTGGGTCACTTACGACAACGTCAAGCGAAAATGGTCGTGGTCGAATCGTGGTGTGCCAGCGTAAACGGTGGCCAAGCCAGGATTGACGGTCAGAAAGGTTTTGCTATGTGTTTGGTGGGATTGGGAGAAAATCATCTACCATGAGCTGCTCCCCTCCGGCCAAACTCTAAATTTGGACCTGTACCGTCAACAGTGAAGAAAGCAATCGCCCAGAAGCGGCCAGCTTTGGTCAATAGGAGAGGAATTGTGTTCCATCAGAACAACGCTAGGGTACACACATCGATAGTGACTCGCCAAAAGCTCCGGGAGCTTGGTTGGGAGGCTTTTATGCATCCATCTTATAGTCCGGACCTGGCAACAAATTTAACACGCACAACATTAATGGAATAGAAGCTTTGCCAAAGAGCCCTTCGGGGCTTATAAGTGCCACATATTTATTCATTTTTAATAATAAAAAATTAAAAATAAATATGTCGAACTTAACGCCCCGAAGGGCTCATTAGCCGAGTTTCTCTTCCATTACTGTTGTGCGTGTTAAATTTGGACAATATTAGAAGGGACCTACTTATTTTAGCCGGTTTCGAGCGGCAGAACCTTTGTGACATCACTTTTTCTGAGCTTTGTACTTTTTTGCCCGATACGAGGAGCAACGAAAAAAATAAAACAACTGGTTTGAAGTTCAGTCATCAAAAAGCGATCTTTCTTTATTTACTACATTCTTAAATACTATTATTTTGTTTATTGCTGCATTTTTGTTATTGGAAATGAAGCTATAGAAATACAAATTGATTGATTAAAATAAACACAATAATTTTTAAGAAATTTGTTTGGTGCATTTCGTTAATTGTTGCATTTTTGTTAGCGGAAATGCATTTGAACAAAGTGTAACAATTCTTTGGAAAAAATACAATTAATAAAGTTAAAAATATATTAAAATTCTTTGGAATTAAGCTTCTTTGCATTTTGTTAATTGTTGCATTTTTGTTAGCGGAAATGCACCTGAACAAAGTGTAACAATTCTTTGGAAAAAATTTAATAACGTTGTAAATATATATATTAAAATTCTTTGGAATTTGCAGCGGATAATTATTAACATTCTTAAGAAGTAAAACAACATATGTATATGTGTATGACCAAATAATGTTAAGGGAATAGTGGGTGACACTATAACACCCCCACCGTTTGTTTCAGGCTCCGACGAAATTATATTATTTTTATTGGGGTATTTATAGTGGTTTCATTTTTTAATTGTAGGTTTGGAATATATGTTGTTTGTCTGTTCTTAAAGATGTATATAAAAATGACTAAGGTACATATTAATATGATAATTGAGATATCTATGCTATAACTAATTATTTTTGAGTTTTTATCTGTATGCAGTACTTGTTGCAGTGTTTTTTCGTACTCTATTTGTTTTAGATATAAAGATTCAATTTTTATGTTTGCTAGTGTTGTATTACTAGTGTCTTTAATTTTTGTTATAAGATTAGGTAAGATAATTTTATCGTAAACCTTTATTTTAACATTGGTAAAGGTTTTATTCAACATGTTTATTTCACAATTTTCAAATTTGACTAAACAATTTCCTGTAATTCTCAATTTATCTTTGTTGCAATTATGGGATATTGTACTGTTAAAGTGCTTAAGAACTAATATTCCAGGAATTATTTCGATTATTTCGATTATTTCTTGTATATTTGATGTTTGCATTTTGCAGTTAGCTTCTTCAAAGTTTAGTATATTATTCAAACAATTATCATTAATTTTTACAAGATTTCTTTTTAGATTATCTTAATATACGTACTATAAATATTGTTTTCTAAATCTATGAGAACATCAGAATGGTTGAGCTTTATGGATTTATTATTTTTGTCAGGAATTGGTACGAATGTCACCATGGATAGTGAATCTTGCGAATATTGTGGTATAGAGAGAACTATTATAATGTTACCTCCGTGAATTGCTATGGCTACTTTAATGTTGGTATAACTGTCGAAGTCTGTGATTAGGTCAAGTTCGGTTTGAGTTAGAATATCTGTGGGGATGATTCCCAGTTTCCCGGAGAAAATAATCTGTCCGATGTCGTCTACATGATGCCGTAAGAGTGAGATGTCATTGTTAATCTGGTATATGTGTTCTATAAATGTTATCTCGTCCTCTATGGTTGAAATTTTATTTCCTATAATATTCTTGAATTTAGTTAAGTAATCCCCGATAGTGTTTTGCTGATAGTTTATGTGGTTAGTTATGTTCTGGATTGGGGCGTTCATGACATTGTTTATATAAGTTAGTTTGTTCATTTTGTTTGTTAAGTTTTCGTCGCTTGCATGTAGCAATTTAAGAGCTTTACTTATTTGTTCTTCATCGTCGCTGTCCATTGTACCTGCAATCATTTTAAGGCCTTTACCTATAATCTTTAAGAGAGCACGTTTCTTGCGGAAATGTGGGTTAAGATTTTCTATTTTTGCTTTTAATAGCATAAAGTTCTTGTTTACTGTATTTATTAATTTTTTTGATTCGCTACTGGATGTCTTTAGGATGTCAATATTAGTTTTGACTATTTCCATAGTTCGCTCATATTCTGTGGTGTTTATTATGTGCAGTACCTTTATGTAGTGTTCTACAATTTTGGTTTCCCCTGTTTTTATTGGTATGTATCCGTTATTGTTCGATAGGTCTTGTAAGTCGATAGTTTGAGCCTGAAATGTTGGAACAATTGTTACCATTATCATGATCCATTTAATCATCTAGAACAGAAAATTTATTTAATTGTAGCCTTGATTTTGGGATTATTCCTGTCTTGGTATTTCTTCTTAGGTCTAACGTGAGTTTTATAATATTTATGTCCGGTTCCTGTCGTTTTTTATGTGGTCATCGTCTATCTTTTCTGCATTAACCTTCCTGTATTTTCTGTGATTTTTCCCTCCTCTTATCTCTTTAATATAATTTGGTCCGCCTTCTAATTCTATATCTTTCCGGTTTTCATTTAACTTCTGAATATATTTTTCTTTCTTTAAAATCACGAATTTCTATGTATCTATCCTCATGTACCTTGCCATTTACAAAATCAATCGGCTTGATGCCGGTCGTGCTATGTATGGTGTTATTGTAGAAACCTATTATTCTTATCATTTTATCTTCCATACTTTCGTTTCTGTTTTCTTTATCGTGCCTTAGCAAGCGTATGTGTTCATTTATTGTGTTATGTAGTCTTTCAATGTCGGCATTAGACGTATAGTTACTGTTTGAGGTATAATGAATATCTATATTCTCTTTTTTTAAGAATTCCTGCATCGGTATAGCTTTAAATCCTAGTTCGTTATCCACAATAATTTTATTAAATTTCCCATAAGTATTGATTATCAACAATAGTTTTGTTTTAAATTCTGTCCAACTTCTACCGTTTATTTGAAATGCTAAAGCGAACTTTGAAAATTTATCAATTGCTGTCATAAAAAGTTTCTTGCCTAAAGTATAAAATACGTCTATATGTAATATTTCGAGAGGTTTAGATAGGGTTTCCGTAATTTTATAAGGGATCTTTGGAGGTTTCCTGTCATATTTTTCTAAGTTACAAATTTCACAATTGTTATAAACTGGGTTATCCTTTGCTTCAATTTCGGATTGTAAATTCGCGTAATTAATTCTTTATATACTGCCTGGATTCCTCTATGGTTTTTGTCCAGGTGTTCGTTTTCAATAATTTCGGTTAATCGATTTTCATCTTCTATGTCTTCTGTTCTGAGTGTACATCTAAGTACCTTAAAATTTGTGTTATTTGAAAACAGTTCTTCATACACATTTTTAAACATTGTATAAAATTCATCTTCAATAAAAATAGCATTCAGCTGTGTTGGATTAAAATGGTTCTTTAGTATTGCAATGGCTGTTTCCCTGTCCATTTCCTTCATAAAAATTATTTTTCTTTTATTCTTAAAAACAGATTTATTTTTTATTCTTAATGATCCAGAGGTTGTTTTTATTATAACCACTTGATTTTTAAACATATTAATTGGTGAAGTAGTACTTTTTATTGTTACATTATCACATTCTAGTGTATTTATGCTGGGTTCGGTTTCAATCCTTGACAAAGCATCGGCATTGCTATTCTTTGTTCCTTTTTTGTATTTAATTTCATAATCGTATTCAGATAGTTTTAATCTCCACCTAACGAGTTTTGAATTGGGTTCCTTTATAGAGAAGAGCCATGTCAGTGGCTTGTGATCTGTCTCTATTATAAACTTACGACCAAAAAGGTAGGGCCTAAAATATTTTGTAGCCCATATGATAGCCAATAATTCTTTCTCTATTGTACTATAGTTTATTTCGTGTGTATTAAGGATGCGGCTTGCATAACATATTGGATGATTATCTTGCGAAAGCACTGCCCCCAAAGCATAATTACTTGCGTCCGTTGTCAATGTAAATGTTTTAGAGAAGTCTGGATATGCTAGTATTGGATCATGTGTTAGTAGAGTCCTGAGGGTATTAAAGCTTTTTTCGTACTCCGGATCATTTATGTTTATTTTTGAATCTTTCTTTAAGTATTTAGTCATTGGCTTAGCGATAGATGAGTAGTCTTTTATAAACTTTCTATTATAGCCTGTAAGTCCTAGGAATTGCTTGATCTGTTTTGTCGTTTTGGGTACTGGAAAGTTAACAACACATTCTATCTTTTTAGGATTGGGCTTGACTCCTTCCGTTGTAACTATGTGCCCAAGGAACTCTGTTTCCTTTTTTAAAAATTCTGATTTATCCAGTTGAACTTTCAGGTTTGCTTCCTGTAGCCTTGCGAATATACAGTGGCTCACAGCTTATTTCGTACAGTGTATATATTTTTATGTACATGGCTGTAACATCGAAACTAAAAAACTTATCAATAAGTTTTGAATGTAGATGTCTATGTATGTGTTTAGTAAACCTAATAAGAAAACGGGGAACCCCAAAAATTGTTCTTTTTGTCATGCAAGAGAGAAAAACTATTGATCAGCTGATTTTCAGCTCACATCTTATTTCGTACACAAACTTCAATGTAAGTAAGTTTCATTCTGCCGCGCAGTTACAAAGTTTTTTTGAATTGTATGAGTTTTTGGACCTTTTTAACTATTATAACAATTTTTATTATTATTATTTTAAATAGTTAAAGTGCTGTAAATTAAACATTTAGCGTTATGGGTCGTCGTACAACGATGGAACAGCGTAAACTGGTAATTAACCATTTTAGGAAAGGTCAGAGTGTGCGAAAAATTGCTGAAATGACAAATTTAAGTGCCTCAACTGTCCAATACATCATTCAACGCTTCGTTCGCGAAAATCGGTTGGAGAACAAGGGCAGAGAAGCACCTAATAAGATTTTCAACGCATCAGACGAGCGTTATATTGTACGAAAAGTTAAGAAAAATCCAAAGTTATCCGCTCCGAAGTTGGCTGCAGAGGTTCAGCGTGAAATAGGAAAATCATCCAGTGCTGAAACTGTCCGACGTGTGCTGCGCAATCATGACTTGAACGGTCGAGTAGCCCGAAAGAAACCATTCATTTCAAAAATGAATATACAACGCCGACTTGACTTCGCCAAAGAGCATATTATTAAGACTCCTGCGTTCTGGAATACCGTTATTTTCGCGGATGAGTCTAAGTTTAATATTTTTGGCTCGGACGGAATGTCATATGTTTGGCGTAAAGCGAATACCGAGCTAAACAAGGAGAACCTTAAGCCCACAGTGAAGCATGGTGGCGGTAGCGTGATGGTTTGGGCCTGTATGTCAGCAGCCGGAGTAGGTGAATTGGTTTTTATTGAGGAAACAATGGACAAAATGAAGTACCTCGAGATTCTGAAAAACAATTTACTTCAAAGTGCAGACAAACTGGGTTTGCGGGAAGAATTTCGGTACTACCAAGATAATGACCCAAAACATAAATCTGGGATTGTGCAATCTTGGCTTATTTGGAACTGCCCACACTTGATGTCTCCACCACCACAGTCACCTGACATGAATGTGATTGAAAATCTTTGGTCTATTTTGGACAATAAAATAAGAACACACAAGATTTCTAATAAGCAAGACCTAAAGAAGGTACTGATGGAAGAATGGAAAAAAATCACACCAGACATCACTCAAAAATTGGTGGATTCAATGCCAAATAGACTCCAGGCTGTCATTAACGCTAAGGGATGTCAACTAAATATTAAAATCAACTTACTTTGTTTTTAGTTTGAACTTAAAGAGACTGTACGAAATAAGCTGTGACATGAATTTTCCTATTTTTTTCTTATTTTATTTTTTTATAGTGTCAAACACTAAAATTTTGAAAAAGTAAATTTTGGAAAATAAAAAACAAACCTTCCTTTCTAAAATGGCATTTATATTTTGTTCAAATTTTTGCTATATTAGGAATTACGACTGCAGCAATTTTTAAACTGTCACTGTACGAAATAAGCTGGGAGCCACTGTAAGTTTAAGTGAATTTATGTGTTCCTGTAAGGATGTTGAAAATATGATTATGTCGTCTAGGTATACTAAGCATATTTTGTTGATGTAGTCTTGGAGTATATTATTCATTAGTCTCTGGAATGTTGCAGGAGCTGTTTTCAGTCCGAAAGGCATTCGCAGAAATTCGTAGTGTCCTCCTTCAACACTAAATGCAGTTTTGTGAATATCTTCTTCCTCTATCTCAATTTGGTGAAAACCTTTTGCTAAGTCGAGTGTGGTGAAATATTGGCTTCTTCCCAATTTTTCAAGTATCTCGTCTATATTTGGGATTGGAAACTTGTCATCGATCGTTACTTCGTTCAGTTTACGATAATCGATTACGAGTCTCCACTTTCGTTTTCCACTAGCATCGGCCTTCTTTGGCACGATCCAAATTGGAGCTGAATATGGGGAATTGCTACTTCTAATTATCCTATTTTTCAACATCTCTTGGATTTGATCTGCAACTTCTTTTTTATGTACGTATGGGTACCTGTACGATTTTGAGAATATGGGTATATTGTTTGTAGTCCTAATTCTATGTTTTATTGCGGAAGTAAATGAAAGTCAAATGAAAGTCTATCATTTTCCTGATAAAAAATATTATGATATCTATTTATTATTTGTAATAATTGTGATCTTTCTTCAGGGTTTAAGTGTCCTATTCTAATTTGATCGTTCAGTGGTTCAAATTCTTTATTTTCGATTATACTGAAATTTTCATGATCTACCTTCTGCGTAGTCAAGCGATTAGTTTCAGATAATAAATTTATCTCTACCTCCCCATTTTCTACATTCAAAATACCTTCTCTTAAAATATTTCCGCCGTTTTCTTCCTTATAATATATTAGATCGGAGTTGTCTGGTGCTATTAACCTTTTTTTATTTAAGTTTTTATTTTCGAAGTGCATTGGTAGTTTCCTGCTACCTATGGTTATTTCCTTTTTCCTATAATCGATACAGGCATTTAGTGGTCTCAATATGTCGTTACCTATTAGACCATCGTAAAAATTATGAAATTTTATAATGTAAAATTCTAGTGTATTCTTTGTTCTAATGTCGCTAAATTCTTCAAAAATAGGTACTATGGCTTTTTCATTAACGTGAATTTGATGTTGAAGGGTTTTAATTAAAAGTGGGTTTGTTGAATGAATTCTTTTTGGGTCACATATCCCCCGATTTAAAATTGAGTTTGTTGCGCCTGTGTCTATTATAAGTTTTATAAAACCTATCTTTGTTTTTATTATTATAAATGGTAATTTATTCTTGAGGCTGATTCCTGAAAATTTTCAGCTACTTCCACTTTTTCTATGTCCATTGGTTCAGGTTGGTTTCTAAAATTTGATCTGTGGAATGGAGAAATTTGAGGCTTGGAGTTTTGTGGGTTTGCTTGCTGATATGGGCGGGGTTGTTGGAATGGTTGCTGGTAGTCTCTTCCGCTATTTTGGAACATTGGTTGGAAATTCCTTCTGTGGTTTTGGAATGGTTGTTGGGGGTTCCTGTATTGTGCGTTATTCCTATTTCGACTATTATCTTTTTTATTGTATTGTGTGCTATTTCCATATTGATTGCTACTCCTATTATTTGAATGAGTTTTAAATTCTGGCCAGTTCCCATTATTGTTCCCAGTATATGCGTACCCGGCTTGAAATAGTATATCCATAGCTTGTTCTAAATTTTCTGGATTCCTACAGAATAAGATGGATTTCATTGGCTCAGGAATTTTACTTTTGAAGATGTTGAGGGCGGTGTGTTTGTTATTTATCGCACTCTGTCTAGTTGCTTCGGTTTCCCCCAGAATGACTACTAGTTTGTTATTCAAGCTGTGCAAATTGTTTTTTACGTCATTATAAAAATCTAAGGTGTTTGTTCTAAAAGTCATGCTTCGTAGTTCGTCAAAAAGTTCTTCGCAGGAACGTCTGTACCCAAAATTATTCTGTAATGTATTTTTAATATCTGTCCAAGAAATCGCGTGACAGTTTATTTCGATTGCCTGCCTTGCCTTTCCTTTGAGTTTCGATTTTATTACGTCGGAAAAAAGTAATTGAGATAGTTCGTCATATGTTCGTAAGTGTGGGTATATTCTGTCAATAAGTGTAGTGAATGTCTGTAAATCTTTTGAGTCACCAGAGAATTCAGGTAAGGTGTTTAGGTATTTTAAAGGGTTTATAGTTAAGGGGGTCTTCTACCTTGTTGGTTCAAAAAATTCGATTTTTTTTTTGCAATTTTCCAACCCAGAAGGTGTTAGGAATATACCCTTAAAAGGATATAACTGAAATCTTATTAGTTCGAGTTTTTCCGAGCCGTCGAAGACAGTTACGCGTGCTCTTATCGCAGCGCTCTTCGCGACCACCTAAAAGCTGGCCCATCGCGTTTTTCTAAAGTTATCTAACGTTCTATCGAATACCTGATGTATCTGTATCTACATATGTAATCTCTGTTATGCATGATAAATTTTTCGGTCCATTCAGTTTGAAAGAAAATTTAACGTCGGAAACATCCCGCTTGTTATATACATGAATATCTTTAAATGCGATTTCCCAAAAGTTGCGTTTTTGTAACTGGTTGACATGATATCTCGAAAACTAATTGATTGATTGATTGAAATTATATATCAAAATTTGTGAAAAACATGTGGCTATCGTCTGACAGATACTTTTTAGATTTTTTTTATTTAAACAATTTTTACAGATGTTTTTAACCCCGAAAACATTAAAAAAAAAAATTTTTTTTTTTAAGTTGCCTGTTCTGCGAAATTTTCAAATTTTGAAAATGCCATCTGTCAAACGATAGCCAAGGTGATAAAAAAATTAAATCATTTTGGTTTTTTTGTTTCAGACGATTTTCATGAGCTAAATCGTGTCAACCATTTGTGTATGCATTTTTTGCAAGGGACACTTCAAGGTCAAGTCACGGTCAAATCGAAGACAGTAAATTTTCAGTCAAATTAGTGTTAAATGTATTTAAATAAACAAGTTGAATGCAACAAACCGCACCTCGATTGCGTTTTTAGTTTTCCTATAACTAATATTCAAAAAACAGTGTCAAAAACGAAGCCACAAGGTAGAAGACCCCCTTAATATGTTCATTGGGCCTTGAGCCTGTTCTTGTTCTGCCATTTTTAGTTTTTGTTAAAAAAAAATGTTCTCCGTTTTTTTCTATACCCTAATGCGTTCTTCTCTTTTAGTTTTATATTTTAAAAAATTTTTTCTTGCTTTAATTTTTATCAAGGTTATTTTACGTAGAAATTCTTGCAACTTTTTGATTTCTTGTTCTCTGGACGTATACAGTAATTTTCTTTCAATTTCTGTCTCTATGCTTATCTTCTCATTTATATACATTTAATTCTATTAATTAAATCAAATTCTTACTTTCTGATACTGTTTTTTGCTGGTGTTGAAAATTATATTGTTGTCTGCTTGGCTCTGCGTTTCCACCGTTGGTTTTAGAGTTGATTAGGATGTATTTCCAAGGATGTATATTTGTTTTTGTAGTTTAAAATTTCTTCACTATTGGATTGAAGTCTGCTGGTTTTCACAAATTAACTGATGAATTATTCTCTGATACCGTTGTTTGATAGTGTTGAAAATTATATTGTTGTCTGCTTGGCTCTGCGTTTCCACCGTTGGGTTTAGAGTTGATTAGGACGTATTTCCAAGGATGTATATTTAAAATTTCTTCACTATTGAATTAAAGTTTGATTGAGTTTATAAGGATATATCTTTATATCCTGGCTTTTGTATGAATATATCTTTGTATTCACTTCTGTGTTTTTAGTATTGATAAGGATAAATCTTTTTATGCTTTTCTGAACTTTTTTTTCGTTGTGTTTGTTTTTTTCCAAGGATATATCTTTATATCCTCTTTTTTTTCCAAGGATATATCTTTACATCCTTTTTCCCTTCACTGATATTGAGATATCAAGTATCCTCTTTTTATTTTGTAATACAAATTTCGCGAAGATACCCGGGAATCCTACCGACTGCGCCACTTTTTTGCCCGATACGAGGAGCAACGAAAAAAATAAAACAACTGGTTTGAAGTTCAGTCAACAAAAAGCGATCTTTCTTTATTTACTACATTCTTAAATACTATTATTTCGTTTATTGCTGCATTTTTGTTATTGGAAATGCAGCTATAGAAATACAAATTGATTGATTAAAATAAACACAATAATTCTTAAGAAATTTGTTTGGTGCATTTCGTTAATTGTTGCATTTTGTTAATTGTTGCATTTTTGTTAGCGGAAATGCACCTGAACAAAGTGTAACAATTCTTTGGAAAAAATTTAATAACGTTGTAAATATATATATTAAAATTCTTTGGAATTTGCAGCGGATAATTATTAACATTCTTAAGAAGTAAAACAACATATGTATATGTGTATGACCAAATAATGTTAAGGGAATAGTGGGTGACACTATAACACTTTGCCTCAGAGTTCTTTTAGAAGCTTTTTCATGGGAAGTTGTTACTGTCGGAAGAATTACCAATTGCTTGCCGACAGGTGGGTACCGTTCAAAGGAAAAATCTTTTCGATATCAAATTTGTTATGCATCAGCCGGAGATTGAACCACGACCTACAGATCAGAAGGCCAACACACTAACCACTGAACCACTGATAGGTATATATTAATTATTAGTTTTATGAAAGTATTTTCTCATTTATTTTTACCTAATGTATGCTTCGATTCTTGAACTTACATGCATGCATGTTAAAAATAGAATATACATAAACTGTTTATGAAATGTTGAAAAGGCTGGTAGTATGTAACCTTTTTTTTAGGCCATTTAGCTTTTTTAACGTTTCTATTTGGCCGATTTAACTTGTTTATTTTTGAAGTTCAGGCAACACTGTAATAAATATGTCTCCCATGTAGATGTGAGCGCGTAATAACACGAAAACAATAACATTTTCAGCATGTGTCTGACTGTGAGGCACGTGTAACTACTGTTTGTATATGCGCACATACATTCTACAAGGTGCTACAATTATGTATTAAGACTTCAACCTTCCTCTACTAACTGTCAAAATTTCATGGCATTTAGTTAACATTTAATGTTTATTGACATTCATTTTACAATACACGTGTTCGTTTGATGTTGAAATTTTAACATGAAGCAAAGAGCGGTCATTAAATTCCACGCAAAAATTGATAAAAGTGCATCAGAAACATTCGGAATAATGCAGCAAGCGTATGGCGATGCTTGTTTATCAAGATCAAATGTTTTTATATGGCATAAACGGTTTGTGGATGGCAGAGAGTCGCTGGAAGATGAAATAAATGAAATAAAAGAAGGAAGGCCAATTTCAGTGCGGAAGCCGGAAGCGATCCAGGGTGATTTTATTACAGAAGAAGAAAATGATGGAAGAGGCCTTAAACATCAACAGAGAAACTATCCGACTCATTCTTCACGAGGATTTAGGCAAAACAAAGCTCTGCGCCAGATTTGTTCCACACACATTGACCGAGGACCAAAAATGAATGAGAGTCAGTCATTCTAGAGACATAGTTGCTGCAGAAAATGATCTAAACTTCCTGAAAACAATTGTTACGGGTGATGAAACATGGTGTTTCCAATACGATCCAGTAACCAAGCGTCAAAGTGCGGAATGGAAATCAAAAAACTCACCACAAGCCAAAAAAACACGAAAAGTTCCATAAAAAATCAAAACAATGCTCATCACATTCTTCGATGGCAAAGGAAATTTCCATCGATGTGAAAAGTGTATTGAATCAGGAGGAGAATATTTCGAATAAGTATACCGAAAAATTAGCAGATATCGTGTTTTATTTGTGTTTCCAAGAGGCAGTCTGAATACATAATTGTCGTACCTTGTATATCTTTTATATCGTTGTGCATACGTATTGTATTGTATTTTCCTAATATTTTATTCTCGCATTAATCGTTATCCTTCGTTTATTATTCGTTGGTTGCTCTCTCTCTCTCTCTCTCTCTCTCTCTCTTTCTATCTCAATACACACACAGACTATCTATTTCCATGAACCATTGAATCATGATCTATAGCTTTGTATCGTTGTACATACGTTGCTTTCTTTCTCATTCTCCCTTTTTCTATGCTATATATTCCTTCCTACTCATGTAACGAAATATGCTTTAAAAATTTCACACTCCATTTGCGACACCGCCACCTAAGAAGTTTTATTTTAAAAATTGGCAGTGATATTACATTTATGAATTTAGAACACCTTTTCTTTACTAAGAAGAAGAATAAGAATTACCCAAGTCGTGTTTTATTATCAAACAATTAACTCTTTCGCTATTTTGTTGACATATGGCAACATGCAACTTTGAATGTTCTTGAGGCCTGTATGATTGCAGAATTATATTTGTTTTTTGGTGATTACAATTACATGAAGACATGTTAAGACAACAGTAAATTGATATAAAAAAGTTTTATGCTCAGACCTAAAACAAAAAAATATTTACGTTCTGTAATTTTGTTGAAGAGAATTTTTAATTTAATTTTTTAACTTACACTTTTTAAATAATTATGGCTAAAAGTAATTAATCAATGCGTCATTTTCATTTTTGTATAAAAATTGTATTGCTAGAATAATTAGTACAGCCGCAACAATTTTTTAAACAACGCTTGTTGCCGTATGGCAACAAATTACTTGTACAGTCACAAATCGTTCTTTTTAAAGCAAGCATAATTGATTTCACTTGAGCACTTCGTTGTGTTAGGTCGTGTGGCTGCTTTGCTAAAAATTGGACATTTGCTATAATGGCAAGAAAATTTAAGGACATTGAAATCGTAAAAATTATGAGAAATTTCGAGAACTCAGATTTATCTGATTTAGATGACTCAGAAGAATCCGATGTTTTAAATGATTTGCTTGACACATTTTATAAAACTGATACGTTTATGGAGAAGAACTTTCTCTCTTGCTTAAATGTTTAGCTTTAGAGATCATTATTGGAACCATTTCTTATCCACGGTTGGAAATGTATTGGACAAAACCCACTGAAATTCCAACGTTCCCTAAAAATATATCAAGACTCCGATTCCATTCTTTGCGTAGTAATATAAAGTTCACATCAGCCACATCTGATAATGATAAACTTAAATATGTTTACTAAAAAAGCCTACACACTTTCGAAAGACGAAAATCTTTGTGTGAAATGATGATTCCGTTTAGAGGTAGAATATTAAGACAATATATGCCCAAAAAGCCCATCAAGTGGGGTATAAAAGTATTTTGCCTCTGTAACTCAAGTGGTATAATATATGATTTCGAAATTTATCAAGGAAAAAACACAGTTTTATCTGCCATAAAATTAGGATTCTGTTCCGATATTGTAATCCATCTAACAAAAACTATACCAGAAAACAAAAACTACAAACTTTTTTTTGTTTTGATAATAACTTTTCGACACATAATTTATTATTATTTTTACATCAAAAGGGAATTTGGGCAACTGGTACGATTAGAGGCAATCGAATTGGTAAAATTCCTCTACGAACTGAGAAAGAGTTGAAAATGGAAGGGCGAGGAGTTTCGATTTCCGCGTCGAAAGAGGAGAAAATCTCTTTCTTATAAGATGGCTGGACGGAGGCATCGTTCAACTCGTTTCGTCTTTATATGGAAAAGAACCTCTGAAAACAGTGTCACGATTTCGTTCTGAAACAAAGGAAACTATTTCTATATCAAAACCCAACGTTGTAGCTATGTACAATAAAAATATGGGAGGAGTTGATAAAGTAGATTTCCTTCTCTCACTGTATAGAATTTCAATTAAGTCAAAAAAGTGGACCCTAAAGATATTCGACCACTTTACTGATATGTCTATATGCAATTCATGGCTAAATTACAAAAGAGATCATGAAGAGTACAAGAAGGATTCGCAGAAGTGTTTGAATCTGTTATATTTTCGCAATGACGTTGCTGATTGTCTCATAGCCCTTTCTAATCAGCACGTATGTACTCGTAAAAGCGGGCGCCCAAAAACTGCATCAGGTGAGGACAACATAAGCAGCCCATCAACTTCTCGGGAAAAATTCGAAACAGCCCCGTCTCTTTTTTTGTGGTTCGATGATAATCAGCATTGGCCAGAATATACCAAGAAAAAACCAGATGGAAATTCAAAGGATGCTCAGGATACACAAGATACAAATGTTCAAAGTGTGGAGTTCACTTGTGCATTCCCAACGAAATTCGCAATAATTTTTCAGGAATATTGTAAGATGCTTCTACGATAATATTTTGACTGAATGAATATTTTATTATATAAATAGTTTAGTTTTTACATATGTATAAAATGTTTGTATAATTTTAAGTTTATGTATTTTTAATATTTTAATTTAATTATTTTTATTTAAAACTAAATCAGCGATTAATAAAAACTAACAAAGCGAACATTTTAAAATACTGCCTTCTTCTATACCGTTGAAAGAAATTGTTGCCATATGACAACAATCCAAAAAACAAGTTTAGGTGAAAATTTTTTTAATATTATTATGCAATGTTGTTATCATATAAATATTCTCTATATGTATATGATAACAACATTGCATAATAATATTAAAAAGCAAATTGAAGAATTTTGAATTTTAACATTCCCCAATAAAAATCTGTAGCGAAAGGGTTAATGAACGATTGGTTTGTATTGGGGAGGAACGGAAATACATAGAATTTAAGTAATGTATGTATAATTTATGTATAATTTGTGTATAATTTCCTACAAGATTCAAAAGTTATTTTCAAGCCTGCACTAAAAAGAAAAGTTTTTTCTGTGGAGTTGTGTTATCTACTTATTGGACAATAACAAAATATAAATATACTCACACTTTTAGTTTCATTTTAGCCATCAAATTACATACGTTTCCAAAAATTGCTCTTTCGCTCGACTGTTGTCATCATACCGAGTTGCGCAACGAACCCAGCCGTGCTCAAGAAGAGGTCCAGCAGCTCCGTCAGGGTATTGAGATGCACGCTGTTAATGACGCTATACGGTTCAGCGTCGAAGGTACAGTTTTCACGCACACATTTACCGCAAGTGATACTGCAATTATCACAAACGTTACCACAATTGCGTCGTCAGCATCACTTCCGCCATCGTCACTGCCCTCAAATGCGATGGTATGTTTAGAAGGATCCGCCGCTAAGCTGTATCCGTTGCCTGCCTTCAATGGCAATCCAAAGGATTGGCCGCTCAATTAGCCTGCTAACTGAGCTAAAAAGGGTCGTGGTTTATCTAATTGCCTTCGTCATGTGTTATCAATGGTTGTGAGCATATGGATCATAGATTACTTCATCAAGAATATAGTACAAATGTAACGCCGCCTACGGATGGAGAACACATATTGAGCTGCCACCAAGACAAAATAACCAGCCTATTTAAAATAAAAAATTAAATAAATATATGGCACTTATAATCCCCGAAAGACTCCCTGGTCGAGCTTCTCATCCAGAACTGTAGTGTTAAAATGTTAAAGTGTTAAATTTTGAACAGTATTAGAAGGGGCCTCTTATTCTAGCCTTATTTCTTATTTCTCTCCTCTCCTTTTATTTCTTATTAGAAAACAAATTTTTACTGCCGGAAGAGTTGCCACCAGGTGGGAACCGTTCGAAAGAAAAATCTCTTCGATATTAAATGATTGTTTCAGCCGAGGATTGAACGCAGGAACTACGGATCAGAAGGCCAAAGAACTAACCATTGAGATATTAAAATACTGCGTTTAATTTTATCTGGTAGTATGTCAGTGTACGCCATGTTCGACGAAGGGTCATCAATGGCATTTTTTGAGGACGCGGTTGCCGTACAATTGGGGTTACGAGGGCGCGCCAGGCCACTTATCTCGCAGTGGTACGGTGACAGTCAAATTACTGAGAGCTCATGTAAGGTCTCATGCGAAATTCAAGGGGTAAACAGTCGTCATAGTTTCCCACTCAAACATATACGTACAAAAAAGAATCTAAACTTGTAGAGACAATCGTTCAACAAATACAAATATAAGATGTACAACCCATGATACTACTCATATTAGTAGGACAGATGAAGTTGGTTGCGATCAACCAGTAATTACTTAGACAAAGTTCTGCTGGGTGATATTAGGACCACATCACCAAGACTCCCTCACCATGCCGAGGGTTCTTCATATAAGTAAGTAAGTCAGAGTCATTAATGTACCTTAATAGATTGGTAGAAGAGTACTTCTGAATTGAAAGTTTTTGAATCAAATGTATGGAATGTTTTGACTCAGTCGAAAATCAACCAAAAAGATACTTGCAGAAGCAACAAATGACCCTCGGCCAGAGGCATGAAGTTGATCTATTACGCCGGGATGATTCGGTTGACCTCCGAAGACGTACCGTCTCTTACACAGCCGTCATTACATATAGCACATCGTTAAACAAATTCGCAAGGGAATTATAGCAATAGTTGGAGACATACAGGAGATGTTTTCCCATATGAAGGGACGAGATGCCGATCACAACGATTTCTCTGGAGAGATAGAAACTCAGAGAAACCCGTACGTATGTATGGCATATCGTCAATAATATTTGGAGCCATTTATTCGCTTTGTTGAGCTGAGCATATAAAAACACAAATGCTGTCGAGTTCAAGTCAACGATGCCCAGGGAGCACGTCGCGCCATAGAGACTACGTATGCTGATGATTTAGTTATCAGTTTTAATAACACCGGGGAAGCCATTGAAGTTGCTAACGAAGCTGTCGAAATCGACGTCGCCGCAGGTTTCAAACTATACAATTTTATATCCAATGAGAAAGATGTTCAACGAAGGTTAAATGGTGAAAATGGAACGCCAATCAGCAACAGAAAAAGGTCTTGGTATGTATGGAAATACCGTTAACGATGAGTTAAATTTCATTTTCATTTCCACATAATCGCTCGTGATGTACCCGACGGTACGTGAATTATAATAAATCAAGAGTGGTGGGGTATAACCATATGCATGTACGACCTTTTGACCTGTTGCAAACGTCATCATATGCTTAAAATTATTACTGTAGAAACTGCATGTGGATTGGGATGAAGCCTCAGCCATTATTCGAACGATGGTTAGCGTGTTACTCTGCAATCTTGCCTGTCGCCGATGAGATACATCTTCGTTGACGCTAGTTCTTGCGCTTATTCAGCTGCCACGTATCTCTGCGTAAGGAAGGGAGATAATAAATACGCTACTATGGTGTGCGCGAAGTGAAGATGTGCGCCATCGAAGGGTATCAGTGGCCCATATACCCACATATATATATATATATATATATATATACATATATATATATATATATATTTATATATATATATATGTGTATATATATATATATATATATATATATATATATATATATATATATATATATATATATGGAGGACGACGCAAAAGAGGAAGACCAAACCTCCGGTGGAAAGACCAAGTACTGGAGAACCTGACGGCGCTTGGAATTTCTAACTGGCGCCAGCTAGCGAAGAACAGAGATGGCTGGCGAAGCATGTTATTTTCGGCCTAAATCGATATTCGGTTGTTATGGCCACATACAGTGGCTCCCAGCTTATTTCGTACAGTGACAGTTTAAAAATTGCTGCAGTCGTAATTCCTAATATAGCAAAAATATGAACAAAATATAAATGCCATTTTAGAAAGGAAGGTTTGTTTTTTATTTTCCAAAATTTACTTTTTCAAAATTTTAGTGTTTGACACTATAAAAAAATAAAATAAGAAAAAAATAGGAAAATTCATGTCACAGCTTATTTCGTACAGTCTCTTTAAGTTCAAACTAAAAACAAAGTAAGTTGATTTTAATATTTAGTTGACATCCCTTAGCGTTAATGACAGCCTGGAGTCTATTTGGCATTGAATCCACCAATTTTTGAGTGATGTCTGGTGTGATTTTTTTCCATTCTTCCATCAGTACCTTCTTTAGGTCTTGCTTATTAGAAATCTTGTGTGTTCTTATTTTATTGTCCAAAATAGACCAAAGATTTTCAATCACATTCATGTCAGGTGACTGTGGTGGTGGAGACATCAAGTGTGGGCAGTTCCAAATAAGCCAAGATTGCACAATCCCAGATTTATGTTTTGGGTCATTATCTTGGTAGTACCGAAATTCTTCCCGCAAACCCAGTTTGTCTGCACTTTGAAGTAAATTGTTTTTCAGAATCTCGAGGTACTTCATTTTGTCCATTGTTTCCTTAATAAAAACCAATTCACCTACTCCGGCTGCTGACATACAGGCCCAAACCATCACGCTACCGCCACCATGCTTCACTGTGGGCTTAAGGTTCTCCTTGTTTAGCTCGGTATTCGCTTTACGCCAAACATATGACATTCCGTCCGAGCCAAAAATATTAAACTTAGACTCATCCGCGAAAATAACGGTATTCCAGAACGCAGGAGTATTAATAATATGCTCTTTGGCGAAGTCAAGTCGGCGTTGTATATTCATTTTCGAAATGAATGGTTTCTTTCGGGCTACTCGACCGTTCAAGTCATGATTGCGCAGCACACGTCGGACAGTTTCAGCACTGGATGATTTTCCTATTTCACGCTGAACCTCTGCAGCCAACTTCGGAGCGGATAACTTTGGATTTTTCTTAATTTTTCGTACAATATAACGCTCGTCTGAAGCGTTGAAAATCTTATTAGGTCCTTCTCTGCCCTTGTTCTCCAACCGATTTTCGCGAACGAAGCGTTGAATGATGTATTGGACAGTTGAGGCACTTAAATTTGTCATTTCAGCAATTTTTCGCACACTCTGACCTTTCCTAAAATGGTTAATTACCAGTTTACGCTGTTCCATCGTTGTACGACGACCCATAACGCTAAATGTTTAATTTACAGCACTTTAACTATTTAAAATAATAATAATAAAAATTGTTATAATAGTTAAAAGGGTCCAAAAACTCATACAATTCAAAAAAACTTTGTAACTGCGCGGCAGAATGAAACTTACTTACATTGAAGTTTGTGTACGAAATAAGATGTGAGCTGAAAATCAGCTGATCAATAGTTTTTCTCTCTTGCATGACAAAAAGAACAATTTTTGGGGTTCCCCGTTTTCTTATTAGGTTTACTAAACACATACATAGACATCTACATTCAAAACTTATTGATAAGTTTTTTAGTTTCGATGTTACAGCCATGTACATAAAAATATATACACTGTACGAAATAAGCTGTGAGCCACTGTAAGTAAGTAAGTATATATATATATATATATATATATATATATATATATATATATATATATATATATATATATATATTGGGAGCGCAAATTAAAAATGCGGGATTTACAACAGATGGCGTAGTTCGGGATATAAGCATCAGACAATACTGAAACTATATTCATGTCATAACCTCAATCCATAGCTTTCATTTTCAGTATGTGTCATTTGCCCGGAGTGTAAACAACATAGTTTTTTTTGGCTCTCAATATGTCAAGTTTTATGCCCACAAAACAGCATTTGCGGGAAGTTTTGATTTACTTCTTTAATTTGGAGAAAAGTGCAGCTGAATTTTTTCGCTTGGGATGGTCGTAGTGGATCCACTTTTCATCACCAGTAACGATGCGATGCAAAAAACATTTCCTTTGTTGTCTTTGGAGCAGCTGTTCGCAAGTGAAAAATCGCCTTTCGACGTCTCTTGGCTTTAACTCGTACGGTACCCAATTTCCTTGCTTTTGAATCATTCCCAATAGTTTCAATCGATGTGAAATGGCTTGGCGTGTAACTTCGAACAATTTGGCAAGTTATTCTTTCGTTTGACACCGCAATGTGAACACATCGTTGAAGAATGGGAAGAACTATCCGATATTTGATAGTCCTATATCAGAAAAGTCTGCGTTAGAGGTATCAATGTTAAAGTCGTCACCAGAAGTACAGTACGAGCCTCAACAAGCTGTTGTAAACGCTTTTTTATATGACAAATTTTTTTTCTTTCATATTTGTATTAATTTGTATATAAATTGAGCAGCTTAATTCAACAGACTACTTCAAGAAAAGAGGGGGAATTATTGTGCGTTGTTTCATATGAAATACAAAACTCCAGGGTACTGTGCAAGTGACATCAAATTTATTTATGTGAATAATAACAGCTGATTGGTTTTGTCATGATATAATAACTCAAGGTAGAGACATTAGGGAGAGGTCTCATGAATGAAGGAGAAAAAGTAAATGAAACAACAACAATCACATGGGAAAAGAAGAAGAAGAAGTTGAAAAAAAGAACAAAAAACACACTAGCTTGACACTATACGAAACCAGTTTCTGACATATGGCGCATCCAAGAAGAATTTTTTGTAGTTGCTTTACCTTCATAATAATACCATGGATTTTGTTCCATAGCAGCTATGCTTTTCATGGTAATAAATAATATCATATTTCCAGTATTTCAGAGTTTAAGAGAATTATAATATTGAATGAATTCATCATATTTTTAAGCGTAGCAAGAATGGGATTGATATTTTATAATATCAATCAATATAATATAATATAATTTTAAGCTTTTGAGAATGATGAATGGTTCGCCTGTCATTCTTTAACGAATTCGAAGCAAAAGAGTGCAGCCTCGTTGATGCAGCTTTTAAATGAATTAAGGGTGAGTGAATTCCGTAATGATTCAATTCTTTTACAGCTCTGCGTGATATATATTTAAACAGTAGTTCATCCAATTCATCTGATGAAGAGGAAATTGTTACATGTGACATATAATCCACTATGGAATAATATAATTTCAAATTTTTCCTCAAAAAGTTGGTTTTGTAAGATGTTGAAATAGTCTGCCGCTGTCCTCTTTTAAATTCACATGTTATAGTTATAGCCTAGACAGACAGCAGCGTTAATCTGAATTACCGGCGCACTTAATCCGAATAAAATATTAACATGACAGACGGTAGTATTGCGGATTAACTAAACGTCTGATTGGTGTTTTATTAGGTCTGCTCACTTACATTACTATCACTATCAATATCTGTCATCGAATATATGTGTAATTGAAATCAGGCTTGTGCTTATTTTATTTGAAATATGATAAGAATATATTATATTGTTACGTTTTTATTCTGTGAGCGTTTAATTCTATTTGAATTACCTTGTTCGATCACTGGATTCTGTTAATAATAACTGCAACACTTATTTTATACAACTATATACAGCAACAATTTATTTAATAAACACTATTAACAATCAACTCTGTTTATAGTCAACTATTTACAATAACACTTTAATGTACTAGCAACTTTTGCCTCTGTATAGATGTTTGCGCAGTCACGTTCGGAATTTGATTGATTCTCACTTCTCAACACTGGCTCTATTTATACTCTGTTGGCAACACCCTAGAATCTTCCTTTATCGAGATTCTTCTCTTTCTTTCTCGTTGGCTTGTTCTGGTTATTACTTATTTCTTTTTGCTGACATTCGTTTCGATGTTGCCAATAGTGTCAGTCACAATAGTGATGAGTAACCAACTATCGATACTCGTTACAATATATATATTCTCAAAGTTCATAGGTGGAACACGGGGCCATAAATTTATTTAGATGAAAATGTTTTCTCATTTCAAATTTCAAATAATTATTTGAAATAAAATATTATTAAGTTAATTTTCATGAAGTGTTCGTTATTTAAATATTTATTTTAATTACAATTTTATTGCATTCATTTTAAAATAATTAAATAAAATAGATTGTTATACTCAGATAAACAAATTTTATTTGATCTTAAATAATCAAATAAAATATTGTTTCAAATTCAAATTTTGAATCGCAAGAAAATAAAATTTTGTTGGAAAATTTCAAGGTAATTTGAAATAAGATATTATTTGTGATAAAAGTTTATTGCTTTTTCAAATAGTTATTTGAAATAAAATATTTTTTTCCTTCTGAAATAGCAAATTATTTGAAATATTATTAAATAATTTGAAAAATAAAATATTATTTCAAATTGGTTTTATTTCAAGTTAAATAAAAAGTTATGTTAGGTTTAGGTTATTGTAGCTGCCCCCTATCCAGAAAGGCCAATTGTGATACCACCGAGCTTTTCGATAAAAAATTTTGTTGTGCTTCAGTTGGGGTTTGAACCCAAGACCTAGAGATCAGAATGCCAAAGCGTGAACCCGAACTTATATATAAATGGTAGGTTGATGGCGTTTTAGCTAGATATCGTGTGAAACTGCCTCAATCTGGTAAGGATAGCGCAATCCTTGTCATGCAGTTTGTTCTTCGTACTATGTGAACATACCCTTATTTTACCGAAGGTGTCATCATATAGCCATAAAAGCTCTCTCCCAATTAAAAATTTAAAAATCCTTCTGATAAGGATTACCCCTCTTATTGATGATCACCGCAAACGAAAAAAGCACCATGCTTACGGATATGCACCTGGAATAACCGTTCCCTCTATGAGGAGGGGGCCTCTATTCAGATGGTTGATGTCCTCGTCAGTAAGACACTGCGACACCCAGTCTTACAGCTTGCACTTGTGAACGAAAGGCTGGCAACAATCCGCATAAGAGCTAATTCTTCAATACCAGCCAATTCCCACACCTCGACATCCATAAAGCGACGTGGTAGCTGTCTTTAGGTCAGCGAACACAACACAAAATTGATGACGTCGTTATCGAAGAAATGCATACTACCATGGAAATCGTGAAATCAATCCGTAGTGCCAACTTCGACTGGGATCAGTACCTTGTTGCAGCTAATATGCGTTTAATAGTGCGATTAGTCAACACGAAAAGCAACAGAAAATGTGTAAAGTAAGTAAAGTCAATACGGATAGCTAAGTTCATATGCTATATGTGTAAGGAAGAGATAGCTAGGTATAATATAAAATATGATTGAGACAAAAGAGAATGACTCTCATTTTCTGACCTACGCTTCGTTGAAAATCTAATTTCTATAGATTCTCACGTTACGGAACCTACTGATACGTGTTGACTAATCGCACCATAAGTTTTACAAACAACAATTAAAATCCCACACAGACAAAACTTAAGGTCAGTAAGCTGCGATCACCAGAGACAGCAATTGGATGTGCTTAATGATATATGCGAATGGAAGACGCATATATCCCACTCCATGGCTACTGTTACCGATGAGATAATCGGATACTATCGGTCACTGAGGAATGAGTGGTATGGTCAGGAGTGACCCGACGCTACCACAGAAAGACGCTAAATAGAAAGGAAGGTGCTAAATATAATTTGCAATTAACACAAATAATTTGAGTATTAATTGAATCTATGTTGTGGATTGAACCACAGGTATATGTAAATGTGCGTGACATTTGGTCAGATCCCGCTTTACTATACGAAAAAGAAATAATTCCAGTGCGACCAACATTGATTAGAATTACTATATTTTAATTGATAAATATCAAATATTTAACAACCAGGAAAACCAAATAAATAAATTTTCTTGCATTGAAAATAGATTTCTGCTATTAACACTTCACACCTCTGTTGGTTCATTCGTCATTTATCGTTATTCCTTCCTCCACGTCTGGCGTACTTCAGCTGATTCCAATAAAAAACCTTTTTGGCTGGTGCAGGTCCTTCCATTCGTTCGACATGACTGAGGGAGCGCAGCCTCTGATGCAGACCTGATCGCAAATTAACAGCTTGTGTTATTTTCTCCATAACAAGATTGAAGAAGTCAATGAGTTAAGCAATGTCATTCTGCAAAGTCAAATAAAATTTGCAGGAATACTGAAGCAGACAAAGTTGTGTAGTATCTGTCGATTTATTTTTCTGGGCGATGGTGGAGTTATTAGGCCTAAAGTCACAGTGATGAGCTCCGATCAGGGCACCGAGTATAAGCTTCAATCTTACACACAATATGCACAGTAAGACCTTATGTACGGTGCTCAGGAGACTTACATTTTTTATGGAAGTTGAAGTTGTGAGGTTTCCTTTCTCGGACGCGGAGCGTGGTACACTAATCCTCTAATCGAAGGGTATGCTTTGTCCGACCAGGCAGGCAGGCCATCATTACCTGCAGCCTTGTTGTTCTTCAACTGATTTGTTCTCGTCATAGTGGAGTGGTGGAAAGCCAACACCACAATCTGTAGTTAGGATGTTCGGGCGATCTCCTCCAATTGCGGAATGGTTAAACGCATCAGCTTTCAGTAACTGGAGATGTATTCCATCCATAGACTCAGTTATTTTGATTTTTCATCAAAATTTTCTTTTTATAAAAACCTATTAATTCCTACTCTTTGTATTCGAAAATTTTGATTAAGTGACATATTGGCTTCATCATGTCTCGTTGAAATGGAAAATGTTCCCATAAATGGAAAAAATCACGTGCAACATGATCACGATGAAATAAAAAAAACGAAAAATACAAAAAATACTACATCCAATTCACAACAATGACAGTGAACATGAACAGCCTGTAACAAGATTCAGTAACAAAAATAATAACTCAACATAATGCAAAATATATACTTATTTTACTATGCCCACAAGGAAATGTATGCAACTACCTTCGAAGACGTCTAATAAATATGTGAATATCATTGAAGGTAAACCAATTCGTTTTCAATTTACTCACCAATGAGTGTGGTATTGGGATTCTTGTAATCTGTATTTTAAAATATTCTAATAGCCTAGACAGACGGCAGCGTTAATCCGGATTACCGGCGCACTTAATCCGAATAAAATATTAACCTGACAGACGGCAGTATTGCGGATTAACTAAACGGCTGATTGCTGTTTTATTAGGTCTGCTCACTTACATTACAATCACTATCAATTTCTGTCCTCTGTCACTCTCGATATGAGAAAATCAACAAGAAGTACGTGAACTGAAAACTATCAGTAACTTGTAAATTGACATTCACAGTTCGTAATAGACAGATGGATTTATTTGTTCGCCAACGCTTTTCTTGTTGAACACTGTTATCAATTGTTGAAAGTTTTTTGTTAGTGAACATACCTAATATTTTGTAAAATGGATCGAGAAAAATTCACAATAGAAAATTTTCAGCAGTGTTGCCATCGCAAATTGCCCTAATACTCTTTTATTTTGAGAATTAACTCATAGAGTTAATGCGGATTAGCTGCAGTTAATGGCCGTGTTAATTCGAATTAACTAGGTAATCCGGAATTAGGATGCCGTCTGTTTAGTCTATTAGATAAAATATACGCTACTATGGTGTGCGCGAAGTGAAGATGTGCACCATTAAAGGGTATCAGTGGCCGCAAGAGCTACCAGAGCTGACTCCTGACAACTGTACTGCTGAAGAAACTCTAAAGCGTGTCATAATTCTATTTACTAATTTTTTTTCTAAATATTACTAAATATTCATCTTTTTTGAAGATTAAGATTCTCGTAGCAGGGGTTTGACGCTTTCTTCACAACACCAAGCCTGGTATCCGTCGAGGGGTTAACTGAAAATCATGGAGCTTACCTACGCCGAGAAAAAATTACTCATAAAGTACAATTTGAGTCATTCCCTAACGAAATCAACACAATCAAGCAGAAGGAGTTTCTGCCAAAATCAAATTAACTACATAAACTTACGCCATTTATAAACACCGATTGTTTGTTGAAAGCGAATGGTAGAATTGACGCTGCCTACTATCTGCCTACCACCGCTCGACGCCAGGCAATTTACCTCAGAACTATTATGTAGTACGTCTTATTGTGAGCTATTATCAGCTACATCATAGAAACGATCACCTAACAATCAACGGAATATGTAAATAATATTGAATTCCTTGCGCCAGAGAATTTTAAAGGGAGTGGGATGTCAACACTGGTAAATCATATTGTTCTTTCAAAACTGTGTGTATAAAACATGTCAAGACAACCAAATTTCTCACACAATCAGTTAAATGCAGTAAATTACATATATTAGAGGAAAAGCTTGTTTCTCCATAATAATCTGCAAGCGTCTTAACAAAATTTCAATATTCCATTTAACGTTTCAATATTCGCTGAAAAATGTTTAGGATTAGGATAGGATAGTACCTGTCATCGTTTGAAGCGTTTCTAAAAACAAATATATAAAACCCGTATATAAAATAAGCTGTCGGAATTCTATAGCCTTCTAACGTAGCAATTCTTGAAACCTTCTGGGCTTCCGTACAAAATCTTTTGGAATATAAGATTCTAAAGAAGTTAACAGAGATAGCTCAATATTTTGTTGGGATCCAATTTTAGCAGCGCTTTTGCCATTTAATATAATATTAATCATGCATCCCAAGGAATTTCATTATAATTTTTAAATTTATTTCCTTATGGCAGTGTATTACAACGGTAAATGAAAATCTTTATCGCCCCTGTTGGCAAAATAAGTGTATTTCTTGCGCATGCGCACTTCTCACATTTTGCACTCAGAATTCAATAATGTTGATTAAAGTCAAACACATCAGGCATATAGATTAGTAAGAATGTAAGAGTATTACATATAGAGAATGTAATTTACAGTCTTGTATTAAATGTTCGTTTGTGTTTAGGTATAGAAAATAGTGACAATAGATCGTATTATATGGTAGTCAAGGTTAAAATCACTTTAAATTTAAAATGGGTAAAATGATGTTAACTTTGACTATAACTATGGGCCAATATTTTGCGTTTGGCTATTGAAAACGTTCATTATTTTTATTTTTGTAGAATAAAATCTGTATAACAGTATTTATGTCCAGAAGTTAACCCATTCACGACCAACGTGAGGTGTATGTCACATTAAAATGCAAGTCCTTGCTTTTATAAAGATAATGCTTTCCAGTTGGCCTTTAGAGAAAAAATCCACAAGTTTTTTTTACCAATTTGAGAGGAAAACTTCATTAAGCATTAATTTCATTTTATTTTGTAGCCTCTACAACCCACTTTTGTAGACGCAAAGACAGTTTCTAGCCGGCTAATATTTTCTCAGACAAAATTACTTCCACAAAGCCTTTACGAAGCAAAAAGCCAAACAAAAAGTAAGTATTTTGTACTGACAATTACGATGAACTATATTTCTCTTTTCGTATTATTGGAGAACGGACGATGCTAGAAGGAACCTACCTAGGCCTCGCTCATCCGAGGTGGAAATTGTCCAGGCTTCAGCGCCATATGTTAGGACAGGCATGATGAGAGACTTGTAGAGTGTAGTTTTCGTTCATCGAGAGAGAGGCTCGACTCCTCAATAGCTTACTCAGTCCAAAGTAACACCTGTATGCAAGAGTTATCCTACGCATGATCTCCAGGCTGACGTCATTACAGTTGCTGATGATGGTTCCAAGATAGACAAAGTCCCTTACTACTTCAAAAGCGTAGTTGTCAACAGTGACGTGCTGTCTAAGATGCCGGGACTCTTTGTTTGATGACAGTAGATACTTCGTGTTGCCCTCGTTCACCGTAAGACCCATCCGATGCGACTCTCTTTCCAACTCTGAGACTGCTCTCGTGTTCATGCCGATTATGTCAATATCGTCGGCATACGCTAACAGCATGACACTTTTGTTGAAGATAATGCCATTGTTGTTCTTCAGATTTAAAATGGCCGTTTCAATCTCGTCATAGTCGGGTAGTGGAACATCAACACCATCATCTGTAATTGGGGTTACCGGGCAATCTCCTCCATTGGCGGAATCGTTTGTAGCATCGCCATTCAGTAACGTGGAGAAGTGTTACCTCCATAGGCTCAGTACACTCTGGACATCTGTAACCAGATTCCCATTGTCTCACCAAACCAGCCTCAAACAAATAGCATTTGACTTCAGTAAGAAAAGCCCTAATCCCTAATCCCTAATCCTCAAAATTTTATACAGTGGCTTAAAATTTGTTCTTTTCGCTAAAAGATCGTATTATGAAATTTGAAAAATCATATCTAAAATTACATTTGTCGTCGGAGACCTATATTAAAATTTTCCGACGAATATTTTCTCGGAATATTTTAACCCTCTAGCTACCATTTGTATTTGTTTTTTTTTTAATTCCTTAAAAGTCCACTTTGGGGGGAGATCAAGGGTTAAACAAAAATATTGACAAACAAATTTGACAAAAATATTCACCGAAAAATTCCATTACGGTCCTCCGAAGACCAATCACTTGTATCAGCTATAACTCGTGTAAAAAGAATTAAAATTTTAAGTAATTTTAATGGAATTGTGAAAGTGAAAGTTTATTTGCCACAATTCTTGTTCACAACGGAGTTCTCTAAAAATATCAACAAGTTTTCTTATATATGCGGCCATTTGACGCCATCTCAACGCGTGAAGGTAATTTCAGTCAAAAATATTATGATCAGAAATTTATTTTTGATGTTCCGTGGGTACCACAAATAATTTGCGATGGTTACATTGCCAACACAGATCGATGCCGTTTGGCAATTCCTTGGCAATGCTATGGTATTGAGCATCACTGATTGAACTGTTATGCCTGTACGAATAGCGTGCGCGGATTACAGAAAAAAAACATGTCAAACTTTCAATACCGAAGTGTTCCCAGCGCGCAAGTTCCACTGCTGCATTCTGATGCCATTCCCCGAAGAGACCCCAGCCCAGATGTATCTTCAGCTAACGAAGCCTTTCTGTCTGAAATGGAAGCACATTCTTTGTACCATGGTGGTCCATCAGATATTAATTCACCATTTATGATTACACAGGAAAAATTGGATTTGATCGTTACTAAACTACTATTGACGAAACTGAAATTAGAAGAACTTGGTTAATTTATAAGACCGCACAATTTGTTGGCACCAAATACTAAAATTAGCGCATATTTAAAGCGGATTTGGAAAAACATAAAACGAAATCAAAACTTTCCATTGCTGTTGCATATTCTACCGAAACAAAAAAAAACATATGACACATTAAGAACTATTTTGGAGCCTATTGGTTATATATATATATATATATATATATATATATATATATATATATATGTGTATGCCGTGTGCCGTAGCTCAGTGGTTAGTGTGTTCGCCTTCTGATCTGTAGGTCGTGGTTCAATCCCCGGCTGATGCATAACAAATTTAATATCGAAAAGATTTTTCTTACGAACGGTACCCACCTGTCGGCAAGCAATTTGCAATTCTTCCGACAGTAACAACTTGCCATGAAAAAGCTTCCAAAAAGAACTCTGTGACAAAGTTCAGAAAAAGTGATGTCACAAGTGTTCTACCGTTCGGAACCGGCTAAAATAAGTAGGTCCATTCTAATACTGTCCAAAATTTAAGACGCACAACAGTAATGGAAGAGAAGCTCGGCCCATGAGCCCTTTGGGGCTTTAAGTGCCACATATATATATATATACATATATATATATATATATATATATATATATATATATATATATATATATATATACATATATATATATATATATATATATATATATATATATATATATATATATTGTTACATTTTTATTCTGTGAGCGTTTAATTCTATTTGAATTACCTTGTTCGATCACTGGATTCTGTTAATAATCACTGCAACACTTATTTTATACAACTATATACAGCAACAATTTATTTTATAATCTCTATGTACAATCAACTCTGTTTACAATCAACTATTTACAATAACACTTTAATGTACTAGCAACTTTTGCCTCTGTTTGCGCAGTCACGTTCGGGATTCGATTGATCCTCACTTCTCAACACTGGCTCTATTTATACTCTGTTGGCAACACCCCAGAATCTTCCTTTATCGAGAATCTTCTCTTTCTTTCTCGTTGGCTTGTTCTGGTTATTACTTATTTCTTTTTGTTGACATTCGTTTCGATGCTGCCAATAGTGTCAGTCCAATAGTGATGAGTAACCAACTATCGATACTCGTTACAATATATATATATACATATATATATATATATATATATATATATACATATATATATATATACATATATATATATATACATATATATATATATATACATATATATATATATATATATATATATATATATATATATATACATATATATATATATATATATATATATATATATATATATATATATATATATATATATATATATATGAACGGGATGTGGAATATTTTTTTACAATTTTCTCTGAAGTCCAGTTCCTTTCAGTTAACAATCTATCGTAATACTATTTGTTACTTAAATTTGTATGATTTAAAATTGGTATTATTTTGTTGGAAATTTCAGTGTTTTTGTAAAATTCATTGCTTCATGGAATCAAGGTTCTTGTGTGCCTACCCAGAAGTAGCTGCGCTGGAGAATACTCTGAGTTCTTAATGGACATTTTTCTTTATTCTAAAGCTGTGGGCTTGTGGTAGTAATTTTAATTTCAATTCCTTTTGTCCATTGTTGGAATTCAAAGACTTCCAAGACATCTATTGCTATTTTCCAAATGGCCCATTTGGCACTTAATGGCAAAAAAGTGGCTCTTTCGGGTTGGAGGATCTATATTTTTAATAGATGTTACATTTGACAATCACAGATTCTATGTGTTGATTCATATTGGGCCAAAATAAAGCTGCTTAGCACTATTTTTAGCTTTTTCAGTGCCCAAATGAAATCTGTGAAGTTGCTTAAATATTATTCCGCGAAGAGTTTGTGGTATAAAAATACGATCATCTAAAAATATCAGACCGTCTTCTTCAGACAAACTCATTCTGTGCTTCTATAAAATTGTAAATTTCTTTCTAATTTTGATTTATCTGGTGGCCAACTATTTCATACATAACCCATAACTGCTTTCATATCGCTATCTTTTTCTTCCTGTATAGTACTTTTTTTTCTTCCCTTACGTTGATAATGTGTACCATGTCTTCTAGAACTTTAATATCTACCTCTTTTCTGGCAATCTTTGAGATACTATGCGATAGTCGATGTGCGAGATATAGATATTTCCCTGGTGTGTATGTGAAACTTAAATCGTATTTTTAAAGTTTTAACTTCATTCGCTGTAATTTTGCTAATGGAATTTTGTTGAAATCTTTTTTCATAATAGACTCATGCTCTGTTATACTTTTCTTCCATAGATACAGTTGCGAAACTTTTGGCACGAAAAAACTACAGACTGCATTACTTTTACAGTATCTGCATACCTCATTTCCGACTCTGTAAAGTTTCTGGATGCAAAAATAATCGAACTTTATTCTCTAATAGAGAACTTTCCAAACCAGAAAAAAAGTAGAAAAAAATTTTCTCTTCCGTTAAAGCGTCTTAAAGTCGGAGCTTGTACAATTCAATTTTTTATGTCCTGCAAACAGCTTTCATGTATTGATAGCCATTCATAAATAACTGATTTTTTAATTAATTCTCTTATTCAACCCATCAACCACTGCTAATATTTCTTACAATTTGGTGCTTTCAATATTGTATGTCCTAAAAGACTAGCTTTATGTTACTTCCATTGAATTTTCGTTTTATTAAATTTAATATGATTGTTTCTTGCCCTTTTTTATTAGTAATTCTACAGTTTAGTCGTGTTCTGCGATAAGTATATCGTCAATGTACATAGAAACATTTTGAATGTCTCCAAAATGTTCATCATTAGATTTTTGAAACTCTAAACCTATAACAACCAAATGGCGTGCTAAATGTGCATAACACTTTAGATTTTTCATTTAAATCGATCCACCTTTTAGATCGAAAACTGAGAAAATCTTCTTGTTAAGTCAATTTGGTTTGATTTGTTGGTATTTCATAAAAATGATTTTTATATTGTCATTGAGTTCTTTCGTTTTAATGCAGATTCGTAATTTCTTATTCGGTTTTTCAACTATTACTATATTCGAAAGCCATGAACTCGGATTTTTGTTTTTGTTTTTTTTTTTCAATAATACCTTTTTCACACAAGTTTTAAGTTCATTTTTCAAAGAATTTTTCAGGTGGTCTGATGGTGTTTTCGCAAGGTAACGTGTCTAACTGCCTCAACCGCGTGGGGCTAGCGCGATCCTTGTTGAACTCATCGCAAATCAACTCACTGGCTGTCATACAGTTTGTTCTGAGCACTATGCGATGACACCTTTATTTGTTAATGAGGGGTAGTCATGCAGCTTGCTTTGCGTAAAATGTGATGGCGCCTTCATTATTAATGGGTGTCTTCCACGTGGCGACCACCGGGCAACGTCCTCCTGGCACCCGCTGTGAGGCGGCTGAAATGAGTGACGAAAATCTCCTCGGTTAGAGGTTGTCGTTGGGTTGGAACCCGGCCCGGATATGCACCTGGAATGTCCGGTCCCTTTATAGGGAGGGTACCGCTATCCAGCTGGCTGATGTCCTCGAAAAATACAGAGCTGACATCACCGCTCTCCAGGAAATGCGATGGACGGGACAGGACTGCTCCAAAAGAGCATACTGTAATATATACTTCAGGATGTGGATTTTTGGTCAGCAAGAGACTCCCACACCTTGTCTAACATTTCACGCATGCCAACGAACGGCTGGCCACAATCCGCATCAGGGCAAAATTCGGCCGTCAGCCTTATATGTGCCAACGCTCCGACGGATGAGAAGGACAATGTGACCAAGGAGAGCTTCTTTCAGCGCCTCGAAGAAGCTTATGACCGCTGCCTCCGCCAAGATATCAAAATCATGATTGGCGACTTTAATGCCAGGGTGGGCAAGGAAGGTACCTTTGGTCCAACTGTCGGAAAATTCATCCTCCACCAGAACACCCCCGATAACGGAATGAGGCTGATCGACTTCACCGCAGCACGGAACATGGTAATTGGTGGTACCAGATTCCAACATCTCGATATCCGCAAAGCGACATGGTTGTCCCCATATTAACGAACAAGAAATCAAATTGATCATGTGGAGATTGACGGAAGGCATGCTTCCAGTGTAATGGACGTGAAATCGATCCGTGGTGCCAACATCGACTCGAATCACAACCTTGTTGCAGCTAAGGTGCGCACACGTTTATGTGTCGCAAATAACAAGATAAGTCCCACACAGATAAAGCTCGACGTCAGTAAGCTGCGATCACCAGAGACAGCAGATGTATTTGCCACTCGACTATCGGATCTGCTTATGTAAAACACTCCCCCACTTAATGATACGTGTGCACGGTGGACACATATATCCCACTCCATGACTATTCCTGCTGAGGATTTAATCGGTTACTACCGGCCTCTGAGGAATGAGTAGTATGATCACGAGTGTCGCGACGTTATCGCAGAGAAAGACGCCACCTACAGAAAAATCCTGCGTGCAGGCACAACGCGAGCTATTATGGAGTGGTACAGAGATATAAGGAGTGCGGAGAGTCGTCTTTTCAGGCGCATGTTAAGGGAGTTGGAAAGACGCGAGTGTGAGGAGATAGAGATGTGTACCGACAAGAATGAGACTCGAGAATTCTTCGAAAATATCAAGCGCCTCAGTGGCGGTTTAAACCCCGGAGTCTCTTCTTATCGTGATGGAAATCGGAATCTGGATACAGATGTCCAGAGTGTACTGAGCCTATGGAGAGAACACTTCTCCACGTTACTGGCGATGTTACGAACAATTTCGCCAGTGGACGAGATTGCCCGATAACCCCAATTACAGATGATGGTGTTGATGTTCCACCACCCGACTATGACGAGATTGAAACGGCCATTTTAGGGCTGAAGAACAACAAAGCTGCAAGTGCTGATGGCCTGCCTACCGAATTTTTTAAGATCGGAGGCGATGAGCTGCTCGCCTGCATGCACCAGCTCATAAACAGAATATGGTCGGATGAAAGCATGCCTGATAATTGAAGGCTCAGTGTTCTCTGTCACGTACATAAAAAGAAGACCCCATAATTTGCGCCTACTACCGTGGAATAAGTCTCCTGAGCATCGCATACAAGGTCCTATCGAGCGTATTGTGTGAAAGATTGAAGCACATGCTCAACAATCTGATTGGACCTTATCAGTGTGGCTTTAGACCTGGTAAATATACCATCGACCAAATTTTCACACTGCTCCAAACCCTGGAGAAGACCCAAGAAAAACAGATCGACACACACCACCTATTTGTTGATTATAAAGCCGCTTCGACAGCCCGGTAAGGGATTACCTCTACGAAACTATGTCTGAGTTCGGTATTCCTGCAAAGCTCATTTGACTTTGTAGAGTGAGACTCCATAGCTCCCGTTGTGCAGTGAAAATTGGGAAGGACCTCTCCGCACCTTTTAATACCAAACGAGGTTTCAGACAAGGTGATTCGTTATCGTACGACTTCTTCAATCTTGTTATGAAGAAAATAATAAGAGCTGCTGATCTACGACATAACGGCACTATCTTCAACAAAAGTGTCATGCTGTTGGCGTATGCCGACGATATTGACATAATCGACATGAATATCTAGTGTCAACAAACAAAGAGTCCCGGCGTCTTGGACAGCACGTCACTGTTGACAACTACGCTTTTGAAGTAGTAATGGACTTTGTCTATCTTGGAACCAGCATTAACAACAGTAATGACGTCAGCCTGGAGATATTGCGAAGGATCCCTCTTGCAAACAGGTGCTACTTTGGGTTAAGTAAGCAATTGAGAAGTCGAGCCCTCTCTCGAAGAACGAAAACTATACTCTACAAGTGTCTCATCATGCCTGTCCTTACATATGGCGCTGAAGCCTGGACAATTTCCACCTCGGATCAGCGAATGCTTGGAGTTTTCGAGAGAAAAGTCCTACGCAAGATCTTTAGACCTATGTGCCTTGGTGGCGAGTAACAAATAAGGTACAACTATGAGCTGTATGAGCTGTATGCCGATATTGACATAGTAAAGCGCATTAAAATTCAGCAGCTGCGCTGGCTAAGTCATGTCGAGGAATGGAAGAACACGCTCCAACTAAGAAGGTGTTATATTCGGAACCCGCTGGAGGACGACGCAGAAGAGGAAGACTTAACCTCCGATGGAAAGACCAAGTACTGGAAAACCTGACGGCGCTTGAAATATCTAACTGGCGCCAGCTAGCGAATAACGGTTGTTATGGCCTCATAAGTAAGTGAGTTTCAAAAAGACCCCTACCGATAACGGTATACGATGGCAGTTTCGATCACGGTACTGCATTACCTAATCCTAACAACCTGATTCTCATGTTTATTAACCAAATCATGTTTACGAAATTTATTATGTTGTTAATTCTCTTAATAAGACATAGACGAACGCAAGTTTCCTTAAATCGGAGAACAATTTATTTCATCTTTAAATTTAAATTTCTTAAGTTACATTTCAGGATCGCATATCCTAAATTTTTAGTTCTTGTACCGTTGTGTGCTACTAAACTTTCACAGCTTTTGTGATTTGTAACAAATTTTAATGCTTTTAAATAGCTCATAAGAACAAGCTGCTCCAGTTACTAATTTAAATATAATTATTTTCTCTTGAATTTTAATGTTTTCATACCAACTTCTCGAACCATTTATACTTTTAATTGTATCAAAATATAAATAAGTTTCATTTTCTCTCTTGCTTTCTAGATTTATTTACCGACATACGATGTTTTTTGCTTTTGTAATTGTTACAAAAATCTTTACATTTACCTCTTAAATGTGTTCTACCGCAAAATTTACAATTTATGTTTTTGCAATTTAAATGCCTTATGCTGTTTTGGTTCACTTCTTTGCGCTTTAGTGTTTGGATTCTTACCTTCGCCCTTACCGGATTGCCACTTACCTGGATTCTTTCTTATCAAGTCTACTACCTCACTGCTGGCTTGCAACAATGTCACCTGTTAGTTTGAAATCTACGCAAAACGTGCTAAATCTACTGCCATCTCCATTGTTAAATCACGTGTGTCTAGCAATTTCTTTTGGAATCATTTATAATTTGTACCTAATACAATCCGGAAATGAACCATTCGAGTTTCGCATAACGCTGGACTTGCGCAACAGTACGCCTATGTGCTAAATCCTTAAGTGCGTCACCACTATCCCTACGGGAATGCTTCAACGTATTACTTCGCATGGCTGGTAAGCTTTACAGCATCGTTAATTTATATTTGGGCTTAATGCGTCTCTTCTCGCTAACTCAATTTATCTGAGTTACTTCTGCCAATTGTGTAATGACTCTAGCATGTACGCCACTATGATATTTGCGTCTAGTAATCTACCTCCTTTGGTAAATCGTGGGCAGTAAAAATCGACGTGCTCCGCATCCTCCTCTATATTGATGCACACTGGGCAAAAGAGGCTATCATAGTGCCCAAATCTATGCATGTACTTTCTGTGCCATGTTCCGATAACAACTGGGTCGCATGGTAGTTTGCGTCATCAAATCCTCGATTTAACCATACTTGTATGTCGGCAATAGGCTTGTACGTCAACTCCCTTTAGACTAGTCGTTCCTCCCCTTTTACTTTCGTTTTATATACCTTTATTTGAGTTGCGCACCTGTCATATATTCTTTTCATTACGTCAGCAAGAATACCCGCCAATGCATACCACATCGCTTGAGGAAGTAGAGGAACAAACGAAAGGGGTGAGCCGCTTTTTGATTTCATTCTAAGTGCCAATTAATAAGAAGGTAATATTGGCGACATGTCAACATTTATTACCAATAACCATCAGGAGTTTCTAGATCTTACTCTAGCATCTAAGTCTATTGCGGATATGATCACAGAATGGAGAGTTTCTAGCGAACACTCATTCTCTGATTACCGATATATAAATTTTAACAACAGCAAGAAACAGGCTCCAGGTCCGAATCTCTTCCAAAATTATCAGTCGATGGACTGGAACATGTATAAGCTTATACTTAAGAAAACTTTAACAAAAAATCTCTGCATAACCAATCAGAACAGATAATTTGGATCAACTGGTGGAATCTCTAGCATAGACACTCAATCAGGGATTAGATAAAAGCTGTCCCTTTAGGAGACAGAGAGGAAAGCAGAAATCACCTTTGTGGTCGACTGAACTAATGGTACTAAGAAAAAATTTTCATAACGCCTTTGACAAAGCCAAATCCAGTAGAGTAGCCCGAGTTACGAACTTACAAATATGAGAACTTACAAATATGCGCACTTCTTTAAAAATAAGAATAAATATGTAGCACGTAAAGCCCCAAAGGGTTCATTTGGCTACCTTCTCTTCCATTACTGTTGTGCGTGTTAAATTTTGGACAGTAGAAGGGACCTACTTATTTAAGCTGGTTCCGAAAGGCAGAAGCCATGTGACATCACTTTTTCTGAGCTTTGTCACAGAGTTCTTTTAAAAGCTTTTTTCATGGCAAGTTGTTACTGTCGGAAGAATTGCCAATTGCTTGCCGACAAGTGGGTACCGTTCGAAAGAAAAATCTTTTCGATATTAAATTTGTTGTGCATCAGCCGGGGATACAACCACGACCTACAGATCAGAAGGCCAACACACTAACTACTGAGTGAAATGAGTAGCACCAAAACAATATACAAGTTGGTGTTGCGTTCATGCAGTATTCTACATATTGGAAAGTGCTTGATTACCATTTGAACGGCTGAAAACTTTGTCTTCATGTACTATTATAAAAATAATAAACAAAAATGAGATCACTGATAATGAATACATATTTACGATATTTGTGAACTAATATAAATTTTATCAATGAATTCTATATATTTGGAATATAATATGTTTTGTAGAATTTTTACAAGTTTTCGATATATAGGTGTATGTCTGTGGAGTATATATAGGTATACAAATTCAATATTTATAAATATATGCTCTTAGTATATATAAGATTTTTAACAACGTATCATTTTCAATATTTAAGATTTTATAAATTTACAGTATTTTGACAAGAAGCATAAAGCATTTCTCCATATATCCACTGCATGTACTGTACCAGGCAATCAGAAATATCAGCAAGTAATGTCACTAGTTCAAACTAGTGAAGGAAAAGTAGTGTATAAATATGTAGCACTTAAAGCCCCAAAGGGTTCATTTGGCTACCTTCTCTTCCATTACTGTTGTGCGTGTTAAATTTTGGACAGTAGAAGGGACCTACTTATTTTAGCCGGTTCCGAACGGCAGAACACTTGTGACATCACTTTTTCTGAGCTTTGTCACAGAGTTCTTTAAGAAGCTTTTTCATGGCAAGTTGTTACTGTCGGAAGAATTGCCAATTGCTTGCCGACAGGTGGGTACCGGTCGAAAGAAAAATCTTATCGATATTAAATTTGTTATGCATCAGCCGGGGATTGAACCACGACCTACAGATCAGAAGGCGAACACATAACCGCTGAGCTACGGATCCCATATATATATATATATATATATATATATATATATATATATATATATATATATATATATATATATATATATATATATACAGTGGCTCACAGCTTATTTCGTACAGTGTATATATTTTTATGTACATGGCTGTAACATCGAAACTAAAAAACTTATCAATAAGTTTTGAATGTAGATGTCTATGTATGTGTTTAGTAAACCTAATAAGAAAACGGGGAACCCCAAAAATTGTTCTTTTTGTCATGCAAGAGAGAAAAACTATTGATCAGCTGATTTTCAGCTCACATCTTATTTCGTACACAAACTTCAATGTAAGTAAGTTTCATTCTGCCGCGCAGTTACAAAGTTTTTTTGAATTGTATGAGTTTTTGGACCTTTTTAACTATTATAACAATTTTTATTATTATTATTTTAAATAGTTAAAGTGCTGTAAATTAAACATTTAGCGTTATGGGTCGTCGTACAACGATGGAACAGCGTAAACTGGTAATTAACCATTTTAGGAAAGGTCAGAGTGTGCGAAAAATTGCTGAAATGACAAATTTAAGTGCCTCAACTGTCCAATACATCATTCAACGCTTCGTTCGCGAAAATCGGTTGGAGAACAAGGGCAGAGAAGCACCTAATAAGATTTTCAACGCTTCAGACGAGCGTTATATTGTACGAAAAATTAAGAAAAATCCAAAGTTATCCGCTCCGAAGTTGGCTGCAGAGGTTCAGCGTGAAATAGGAAAATCATCCAGTGCTGAAACTGTCCGACGTGTGCTGCGCAATCATGACTTGAACGGTCGAGTAGCCCGAAAGAAACCATTCATTTCGAAAATGAATATACAACGCCGACTTGACTTCGCCAAAGAGCATATTATTAATACTCCTGCGTTCTGGAATACCGTTATTTTCGCGGATGAGTCTAAGTTTAATATTTTTGGCTCGGACGGAATGTCATATGTTTGGCGTAAAGCGAATACCGAGCTAAACAAGGAGAACCTTAAGCCCACAGTGAAGCATGGTGGCGGTAGCGTGATGGTTTGGGCCTGTATGTCAGCAGCCGGAGTAGGTGAATTGGTTTTTATTGAGGAAACAATGGACAAAATGAAGTACCTCGATATTCTGAAAAACAATTTACTTCAAAGTGCAGACAAACTGGGTTTGCGGGAAGAATTTCGGTACTACCAAGATAATGACCCAAAACATAAATCTGGGATTGTGCAATCTTGGCTTATTTGGAACTGCCCACACTTGATGTCTCCACCACCACAGTCACCTGACATGAATGTGATTGAAAATCTTTGGTCTATTTTGGACAATAAAATAAGAACACACAATATTTCTAATAAGCAAGACCTAAAGAAGGTACTGATGGAAGAATGGAAAAAAATCACACCAGACATCACTCAAAAATTGGTGGATTCAATGCCAAATAGACTCCAGGCTGTCATTAACGCTAAGGGATGTCAACTAAATATTAAAATCAACTTACTTTGTTTTTAGTTTGAACTTAAAGAGACTGTACGAAATAAGCTGTGACATGAATTTTCCTATTTTTTTCTTATTTTATTTTTTTATAGTGTCAAACACTAAAATTTTGAAAAAGTAAATTTTGGAAAATAAAAAACAAACCTTCCTTTCTAAAATGGCATTTATATTTTGTTCAAATTTTTGCTATATTAGGAATTACGACTGCAGCAATTTTTAAACTGTCACTGTACGAAATAAGCTGGGAGCCACTGTATATATATATATATATATATATATATATATATATATATATATATATATATATATTTTACATTTGTACATTTATTTAAGAAAAACATGTACAATAATAAGCTAGGACTTTTCCCATTTCTCTGGCAATTTGTGGATTCCATCCCGAAAAAGCTGCGCCACGAATGAACCAAGCCAATTCTTAATACACTGTTCTGATGTGAACCTTATTCCAGTGAGGGCGTTCTGCATCGATCGGAATATATGGCAGTCGGACGGGGCAAGGTCTGGGCTATAAGGCGGGTGAGCCAAAACTTCCCAGCCGCTGTTTTCCAAATAGTTTTTGACCGCTGTTGCAACATGGGGCCGAGCGTTGTCATGATGGAAAATTATGGACTCATGTCTGATCGCATATTAAGGGCGCTTTTCGGCTATTGCTCTCTTCAAACGGATTAATTGTGTTCGGTGGCGTTCTCCATTGATGGTTTCACCCGATTTTAGCAGCTCATAATACAGCACACCCTTCTGATCCCACCAAATACAGAGCATTATCTTCGCGCCATGGATATTCGGCTTTGCTGGTGATTTTCTGGTTGGCCGGGTTTCACATATGATTTTTTGCGCTTGGGGTTGTCATAATGGATCCATGTTTCATCACCAGTAACAATCCGATGCAAAAATTACTTCTTTTTGTGGCGTTCCAGCAGCATTTCGGACATGCAAAATCGCCTTTCAACGTCTCTCGGCTTCAGTTCATGTGTCACCAAATTTCCTTGCTTTTGAATGTATCCGGCCGCTTTTACCACATAGCACACACTTGACACTGCTGCATGCAGCTTCGCATCCTCCAATCCTGCAACACCTCAAACATCTTTTATCCGATCTACACGATCTTTGCGTGTGACCAACCCTACCACAGTTGTTGCACTATCTCACTGGTGGAAAATAATAGTCCATATTTAAAACTGTATAATCTATGACCGCTTCCTTGGGGATTCCATGGCCACAAAAACCAATCTTCACCGAGAAGGTGGGGAAAAACCTGTCTCTATTGTCCCTATCACATTTGGTGTACCGTTGCACCAACGCAACCTTGATATCTCTTTTCAAATTTTTTAAAATATATTCATCGAACATATATAGTGGCACATTTCGCAAGACTCCGAAAATTTCTAAGAATCTTCTTGAGAGAAACGCACGTATTTTTTTCCCGCCACTATTTCATTTAAAATGAATTCATTTGCAAATTTAGCGTTTTTAAACATAATCTTGTACAGTCACACTCCTATAGGCGTGATTTTTTCAATTCCTTTATGGAAAAATCTCTAATTTTTTCAAACAAAAATAAACCATTTTTTACTGTTTTGTTGTTCATGTTTTGAGACTGAGACGTGTCAACTAAAACCGCCGCGCTTCCAGAATGATCATTCGGGTATAGAGATAAACTATTATTTTTAGAATCATCAAATTTTTTATTGATACCGTTATCGTTACTTATGTCTTTACCCTTTTGATAAGGCGTAGCACTGATTAACTGGTCACCTTCAGTCGCCATTTTCTTTTCATTGAAATTTACCATTTCATTAATTTTGTTCGCGTTTTGCTCAATATCTACAACAGACTGTTTTCTACAAATACCTGCAGTTTTTCTTGATGACTCCTGGGACACCAAGAACTTCTCAAACTCGTTTACATCGCACAACCACGATGTAGACGCCGTTGCGTCACACCTCTTCTTTGCATCTTTGGCCTGTAATATATTGAATTTGTTAAATGTAGTAATATCACACAATATAATCAACTTAAATTTACCCTGGATTTATTATTTTTTCTTTTTAATCCCGCAAACACTTTAAACAGTACCCAGTACCAGTTATTTCCAAAACAAATTATCCAAATTTCCAAAAATCACTAGCTTTTTTAATGAAGACACACAAAAAAATCAAAATGGCGTCCAATGGCTTCACTGACTACACACTTATCAGGGGGGTAAACGGTTGACTGATGCGAAGTGTTATATACTGATAAGGTCGCTGTCTCCAGCTAGGACCTCTAGCCTCTCCTCATCAATTTTCTGCTCTCACCTGCATATGGTGCTCCCTGCTAATCCTAGCAACCTGAGCAACATGAGATTGGTTAACCAACCCCAATGGATTGTCTGGTAGGAGACAGACGAGGGTTAGAAGACCGTTGCTTCAGCAACGGGCGGAGGGAGTAAACCCTCTTAGTATTAAAAAATCTTCCCTAACCCAGGGTGTTATGCGACCCGTGCCCAGTGGGTGAGTTTGGCAGCCAGGGGATTACGTTAGGCTATCTTTGTACCGAGCCATCCTGATACCAGGCCGCCTCAGGATGTAACGGTGGCCTTGCCATGGTATGAGGCGCTGCCATGGTTGACCGGAGATTTCCTCGATTATCCTCTTTGGTCGTCGCATATGGTGACTTGTCACTGTATACAGCCCTGCCTTCTCTGAGAGCTGGCAGGGCAGACGACCGTACGAAACAGTTGACATGCCAAATACAAAAACAAAAATTCGTATACCGTGACGGACGGACGGAGGGGGTTGGGTACCACCTCGGAAGAGGATCTTCTAGCCAGGAGACGGTTACTAGTGAGGCTGTGTATCACAGCACACTAGTAATTAATCAACCAGAAAAAGCCGCTGGGGCCAAGGTGCCCAAGCGTAAACCCAAACAACCATCCTTGTATAAGCAGTACCAGTGGGCTCTGCACATCCTCGGTAGGATAAGCAAAAACGAGGCCTCACCCAAAAGATGAGGCCGACAAAATCAGGTATGGGAAGGTGGTCCAAGAATATAAGGAGTACTTGGCCAAAAAACCCAGGGTAAACGAGGCAACAAAGCGGAATCGGTCTCACGACGAATCCGGGAGGCGCATACAAAAAGCAAATTAGCCGACGGAAGCAGTGTTGCTGTCCGTCCTCCAAAAACTTCTCCTAAACCACGTAGCTACAACGTGATCATCTGCAGATCGCGTTGGTGGATGAGACCACTGATCGCGGGAAGCCTGTGCAGAACACGTGGGGCGAAATCGAGGCACGGCTGTATCGAATCGTCGTCGATCACGTGAGGTCAAACCCGGAGTGTGGGCCACCATGTTTCGATTTAGCGGAGGTTGTCCGCGGTTATAGGGACGTCAAATGCGGCGATCAGTACTTCTTAACATTCCTTAACAGAGCGGATGCCAAAATCCAAGACTCATGGGAAGGCTTGAGACCATCCATCCTCGAGATACCTCGCCGGCCCAGGGCGCGTATATGGATACCAAACATGGAGTTTGATGGCAACCAGCTGATTAAGTATCTGCAGGCACATAATCCCGCCATACCGATGACTGACTGGTCAGTCATCAAAGCGGAGGCTCCGCAAAAGAATAGTGCGTTGTTCCTTCTGCTCATTACAGAAGAGAGCCTCGAACCGCTAGAAAAAGCGGAAAATAAACTTTGGTTCGGCATGCGAAAAATCAAACTAAAAATATTCTGCTCTGCAAACCCGGAGGAAGAGCGGGAGGATATATCCGAGGGCGCCGTAAAGCTGTTGGAAGGGGTACAGCTGGACGACGTCACTGAAACAAACACCGACGTTTAACCATGGTCATCAAGGTTGTCCAAATTAATCTCACAAATGAGATAGTAACGAACGAAAAAATTGCATGGGCGATTAAAAGTTTTTCACCCTTGAAGTCATCAGGTCCCAATGGGATCATGCCCAAAATGTTGCAGGTAACATTGGACTGTGTGCTCCCATGGCTGGTGTAAATCTTCAAAGCGTGTCTGAACCTGATATATGTACCTACTAGCTGGAGGCTAGTAAAGGTGGTCTTCATACCAAAGGTTGGCAAAAGAGGACATGAATCAGCGAAGGATATCAGAACCATCAGTCTAACCTCTTTCGTCTTAAAGAGGTGGCTTCTGGATATATACTTAAGGAATTCTCTGGAGAATTCCGTTATATCCACTGCCCAACATGCATACCGAAAGGGTAAGTCGACAGAAACGGCTCTCCATGAGGTAGTGCAAACATTAGAGGCATCTCTGGACAAAAAACAATACACCATGGCTACCTTCTTGGAAATAGAGGGTGCATTCAACAACGTTAGCACAGAATCTATCAATTGGGCGTTGATAGAAATAGGAGTGGACAACTGTGTTACAGATTGGATCATTTCTATGCTAGTGACTAGAGTCATAAGTGCTAACATGGGCAATATCTCAATAACAAAGCTAGTCAAAAGGGGAACCCCACAAGGGGGATGATTTCCCCCTCTTTTGCCTATGTGTAATAAACACCATCCTAATAAAACTGAATAGAGGAGGTGTCAAAGCGGTGGCGTATGCCGTTGCTGTGGTGTTAATGGTGTCACAGTCAGTGGGATCACGCAAAGGGTGTTAGACGAGCTCAGCTCTTGGGTTATCAGGTGTGGCCTAAGGTTGAATCCGGATAAAACAGAACTGATGATTTTCACAAACAGAATCAAAATACCCAAATTTGACTTACCTAAATTAAACCATCAAACGTTAACTCTTTCTTCCAGTGATAAATAATTGAGGGTTATTTTGGACTCCAAACTTAGTTGGAGGTTAAACACTGAAAACCGGGTAAAGAAGGCTTGCATTGCCCTCTATACCTCCAAAAGAATAATTGGAAGGAAACGGGGTCTCCAACCAAAACTTACTTTATGGATGTACAAAGCGGTTGTACGTCCAATTTTATCGTATGGCTCGGTTGTTTGGTGGAAAGCCTTGGATAAGGCCTACACCATTAATAAACTTAGCAGTATACAAAGGTCAGCATGTGCAGCGGTAGTCGGAGCTATAAAATCGTGTCCCGTGCTCTTAACGCTTTAACACACATGCTCCTTATAGATCTATATATTAAGAAAACGGCAACCATGACCGCAGTGAGGCTAAAGGACGCGAGTCAATGGAAGAAGAGAATATACGGATATGGATGCATACTAACAAGGGAAACGCAATATGGGTCTGACAGGACAGATTACATCATCCCGAAGATGAATTTCAATAGAAACTTCACAACAGTTTTTCCTTCGAGGAAAGATTGGACTAAGGGATGTACGCTAAACAGCTTCGACACCACAATCTACACGGACGGCTCCAAAATGGATTGTACCGTAGGGGCAGGAATATATTCCGAGAGATTGAAAGTGGACAAGTCTGTGCGCCTCCCCAACCTGTCTAGCATATTCCAGGCGGAAGTGTTTGCAATCGGGGTAGCTTGTAGGATACTAATTGCAGACTTCAGATTCAAGCTCAACATAGCTATACTATCAGACAGTCAAGCGTAATTCAGGCCTCGAACTCAGCAGTCCTATCCTCCTTTCTAGTGGAACAAAGTAGAAGGAGTCTCAATACACTCAGCGAACGGCACAACGTTTCATTAAAGCCGACGAACTGGCAAGAAACGGATGTGCTATGCAAGAGGCTCTTGCAGAAGCGGTGTTCATAACGCTGAGTGTAGCTAAAAGAGCCATCAATATAAAATATCTACAAATAGCGGATTGTAGGTGGAAAAGCCTTATGAAGTGTAAGACTAGTAGATCACTATGGCCTACATACAATCCTAAACAAACAACACTACTGATAAACAGGAACCGTAAAGACGTCTCTAGACTGACGGCAGTCATTACTGGCTTCTGGCTCATCGGAGAACAGGCGGCCAAAATGGGGATGTCCCATAACGATTTCTGTCACAGTTGTAACCAAGTGGAAGAAAAGGAAACGGTCTTCCACTTCCTTTGTAAATACCCTGCCCTCTGGAAGCAGAGAATGAACACCCTAGGCAAACCAGTCTTCAATAACACTGAGGAGTTGGCGGAAATAAACTTCAACGACCTCTTAAGGTTTCTAAGCAGCACGAACTGGATTTAACCGTGCTGCACACATAAACTACCTAACGAACAGTTGGAAGCGAGAATGTGGTAAAAAGATGCTCCTTTTTTGGGTCCATCCAATAACCATTCACGCTAACAACCTATGCTTTGATGCATGTTTAACCCCCTACATGAGTCGGTAGGCTCATGTCGAAGGCACGGCAGCGGAGGAGCTCCCAGTGAGCCAACGGTATCGTCCACAGACTTCCAGGAAGTTTACTACCACTATGTGTTTAGTCCTTAAATGGACGGTAGTTCCTACTAAGCTACTTAGCTTTGTGCTTATAGCTATCGCGGGAAATCTACCATCTTGAATAAAAGTTAATTTCAACATGGATCAAAACGTCAAGATTGGAAAGTCTCCAAATGGTAACCGTGTATCGAGAAATCCCCCTGCCCCGGCAGCCTGCACATCGGATTTGGAGGTGCAAAATTCATGTTACGTTAACACGAGTTCTATAGCAGAAATCACAAAAAAGGATCACAATAAACCATCGAAATAAACAACAAAATGCATTCACCTTTAAGACGCGCTATACGATTGCCACATGGAATGTAAGGACGCTCTATTAATGAAGTAGAATACACCATGCCGCGGGGGAACTTAAATGACTCCACATCGAAATAATGGGCCTCTTAGAGTGTAGATGGAATGGATTTGGAGAACACCAACTAACAACGGGTGAAAAATTTTTATACCCTGGTAGAGAACCAAACGATACCCATAATTATGGGGTTGGCTTTCTTTTGAGCAAAAATGCCAGCAAGTCGTTCAGCAACACACATGCAGAATTTAGTGCCGCTCTTCAAGGAATTGATCCATCCGAAGCGGATTCCCAGGCCGGAAGCATACTGGGCTACCGGCCAAGAGGAAAGAAAGATTGGATCAGTGAAGAAACCTGGAAAGTAATCCAGAGCCGAAGAGGTGTGAAACGAGTTAGAGACCAAACAACAACACCTGAGCTTCTAAGCGCTGCAGCACAGCGCTACAACCAGATTAATAAAGAAGTCAAAAAGATGTGTAGACGAAACAAGCGTAACTGGACTGATCGTCTAGCTTTGGAAGCAGAACTAGCAGCACAACAAAACAACATCAAAGCGCTGTACAACATCTGACGCAAAATTACCGATAAATGCAGTGGAGCTTCACGTCCAATAAAATCAAATGACGGAACCCTGCTAACGACAAAGAATGAACAGCTCAATAGATTCAGGGAGCAGTTTACTGAAATACTCAACCCTTCCAACATCGACACGTCCGACAAAGTCGCGCCACAAACTGGCATCACACAAATACAGCCACAAAACAGAATAAGCTCTGCACCACCATCGTTACATGAAATCGTCTCAGCAGTAAAAAGCTTAAAAAACAACAAATCGCCGGGATACGATAGAATCCAGGCTGAAGCTCTGAAAGTGTGCCCAGAACACGCGGCGAAACTCCTCCTTCCCATATTCAATTCTATTTGGGTAGAAGAGAAGATTCCCGAGGACTGGTTGCAGGGTATTTTGGTCGTTCTCCCAAATAAAGGCGATCTCTCTCAATGTAAAAACTATCGCGGAATTATGCTCATGGATCACGTCCATAGTACTGTCCAGTGTACTTTTAAGCCGCATTAAATCGCAACTTAACCAATCTTTGAAAAAACAGCAACCTGGCTTTCGCCGAAACCGTTCATGCGTTGATCAGATCAACGCCCTACGCATCATGGTTGAGTTAATGAATGAATGGCCGTCGACTCTTCAACTTATTTTTGTTGATTTCAGCACTTTTGACAGCATACAACGCGAAAGTATTTGGGAGGCGCTCAGATCTAGAGTAGTTCCTGAGAAGCTGACAGCACTAAGCAGAGCACTATATGCAGACTTCAAGTGCAGAGTGCTCCACAATGGCAAGCTCTCAGACAGCATTACAGGCAGTGCAGGTGTTCGTCAAGGATATTTACTCTCACCGATTCTTGTCCATATTGTTATTGATGACAATCTGCATAAATCCATAGATGGCAAGAGAGGGGCATCTACTGGAACTTCACCGAACATCTTGAAGATCTCGCGCATACAGATGATATGTGCTTGTTATCTGTGAAGCACTCCGACATGTAAGCAAAGCTCCACGACCTGTGCACCGAGTAGGGTAGAGTTGGCTTAAAAATCACATCGACAAAACAAAAGCAATGAAAATGAACACCAAAACCAACGACAATTTTATGATACATGGCAAAGAAATTGAACAAGTCGAAGATTTCACCTACCTAGGCAGTATAATATCCGCGGAGAATAGTGCAAGGAAGGATATTTTGACCAGAATAAACAAAGCAATAGGCGCGTATGCACAGCTGCGCCAAATCTGGAACTCGACGCAAATATCCTTCCAAACAAAAATTAGACTATTTAAATCCAACATTGTTTCAGTACTGCTCTACGGATGCGAGACCTGGCTTGTAACCGCCCATCCTACTGGAAATATTCAGAGCTTTGTTAACAGATGCCTACGGCGTATTCTCTGGGTGTGGTGGCCGAATGTCATCAGCAATGGAACCTATGGCCAACGATATCAAATTGCGAAATGGAGATGGATAGGCCACACATTGCGAAAAGATGCTACAGAAGTTTGCCGACAAGCTTTTGATTGGAACCCCTAAGGAAGCCGTAAGAGGGGTCGCCCTAAGACCAAGTGGAGGAGATCCTTACAAAAAGAAATCGACGAATACGGAATGTCGTGGAACGAATTAAGGATACTATAAAAAAACAGGACCATATGGAAATGCTTTATTGAGGCCCTATGCTCAAGTGGGAGATACAGGAAATGATGATGATGATGATGATGATGACATAGTGGCTCTAGTGACATTGGCTGAATTTATTATCGCCTCCAGGCGAAGCTTATCATATCACGCAAATCGAACACTTCCGAATTTGGCTTCTTAGATTATAACGCTTTAATGACGTCTCTTCCGTACATTCCAAATGGCGGTTCGCATCCGGTTCTCTCATAATAGATCTAGCGTGGTAGTTGTGTTTTAATATGTAATACCATACAATACAAACCTTATAAAATTATTACAAATTACTGTTTTCCAAAGAATCTAACTTTTTCGTCCTCTTTTCACGGCGTTCTATCAAATAATGTATTTAGCTCATTTTGTTAAACGACGAGAACGGTCTTGAGTTAAAGATGCAAAAAGCATTCGAACAGCTGAAAGAAAAACTCTGTTCAGCACCAGTATTAGCGTATCCAGTGCCTGAACAAATATTTGTATTGCACGCAGATGCAAGTGGCTTTGGAAGAGGCGGTGTGCTCACCCAGATCATAGATGGGCAAGAAAAAGTGATAGCATACTATATCAAAATCCTGTCAAACCAGTAAGAAGTAAGATTTGCTCACAATACTGAAATGTGTAAAGTGTTTCCATAAATACTTGTACTGTCAATCATTTCATCTACTAACTGACCACGCAGCACTAAGGTGGTTATTACAAGAACAAGGAACGTGGATGCTATATTTCGTCGTCCTTGCAAAAATGGAATGTAAACATGGTTAATAACATAACATAAATGGAAAGCAAGGAGCACATCGTCGACATACGACTTACGAATATCTTGCCAGAGGAGTCATGGACCAACAAACGAGTGCAAGAAGATCAGTGGAAAGACCCAGATCTGGTAAAGATTATGGAGTGCAATAGCAAAGGCGTCCAATAGCAAAGGCGTCCAATAGCAAAGGCATACGCAGTGCAGTGTCAAACCCTGCACTTGAGAAATGAATGTCTGTTCCGAGCATGGGAAAGAGATGATGCAAAAATCACTGATGATCTTCTAATGTCACCCAAGACAAAAATATATAAAGTGATATCTGAGTATCACAATGCTTCCAGTGGAGGGCATTTGGGCATCACAAAAACCGTCGACAATATAAAGAAACGATTTTATTGGGTTGGCTGCCATAATCATGTCGCCGATTGGATTCGGAAGTGAGAACAATGTGCAATGGCCAAAAGTCCCGCTAAGAAAAGTCGAGGGAAATTGCATCAATACACTGTGAGTTCTCCATTTGAGCGAATTGTTATGGACATAGCTGGACCATTTCCAATAAGCAACGCAGGAAACAAGTATGTTCTGGTGGTTATAGCTTGCCTGAAGTATACTCCATTCCAAATAAAGAAGCTAGTACAATTGCGGATGTATACTCGATTTGTTGTGCCGATGGAGTTACAATCACAACAAGGTCAAAATTTCGAGATGTTTGTGGTATACACAAAACTCGTACAACTCCTTTGCATCATTGGAAGAACATCTGAGAAAGGTTGTAGATAAATACCAAAAAGACTGGAATGTGCATATACCAATGCTCCTCATAGCATACCGATACGCACAACATGATACGACGGCTACTACTACATCATCAAAGAGCGGTCGCAGATGATAAGCTACAAGAAAAAGGGTTTAATGAAGGAGAGCTTATAATGTTTCATAATCCACAACTATAGAGAGGCCTGTCCCCTAAACTACAGACTCATTGAGAAGGAACATATGAGATAATAACAAAAATTATTGAAGTAGTGTATCGTATTCAACGGGTAAACCAGGAAAGTTTAAAGTAGTGCACTTGGAGCGAATTGTGCCATATCAGAGGAGTATAGAGACTTGTTTGGGACGAACAAGGTTGAGAAGAGGACAGCGTAACCAGTACCGATGGTTAGTTATTCCTAATTAATAGTGAATGGCGAACGAATAATGATAGCATCGAAACGAATGTCAATAAAAAGAAATGGACGATAGCCAGAAAAAGCCAGCGAAAAAGAATTAAAAGAAACTCGACTACGTTACAGGAAGATTCTAGAGTGTTGCACAGAATATAAATAAGGGCACTTGTTAACAAATGCAATCAACTGAGTGATTGATACAGTATCAGAAGCAAAAGTTTCAAGTACATTAAAGAGTTATTGTAAATAGAGTTGATTAAATAAATTGTTGCTGTATACATGAAGTGGTGGTCAGGTGGTGTTTTCGCAAGGTAACATGTCTAATTGCCTGAACCGGATGGGGCTAGCGCGATCCTTGTTGAACTCATCGCAAGTCAACTCTCTGGCTGTTATGCAGTTTGTTCTGAGCGCTATGTGATGACACCTTTATTTGTTAATGAGGGGTAGTCATGCAGCTTGCTCTGCTTACTATGTGATGGCACCTTCATTATTAATGGGGGTCCTTCATGTGACGACCACCGGGCAACGTCCTCCTGGCACCCGCTGGGAGGCAGCTGAAGTGAGTGGCGAAAATCTATATTCGAATTATAGGGATGGTGCCTCTATCCAGCTGGTTGACGTCCTCGAAAAATATAGAGCTGACATCAACGCTCTCCAGGAAATATGATGGACGGGACAGGACTGCTCCAAAAGAGCATACTGTAATATATACTTCAGGATGTGGATTTTTGGTCAGCAAGAGACTCCCACACCTTGTCTAACATTTCACGAATGTCAACGAACGGCTGGCCACAATCCGCATCAGGGCAAAATTCTTTAACGTCAGCCTTATATGTGCCAACGCTCCGACGGATGAGAAGGACCATGTGACCAAGGAGAGCTTCTTTCATCGCTTCGAAGAAGCTTATGACCGCTGCCCCGGCAACGATATTAAAATCGTGCTTGGCGACTTTAATGTCAGGGTGGGCAAGGAAGGTACCTTTGGTCCAACTGTCGGAAAATTCATCCTCCACCAGAACACCCCCGATAACGGAATGAGGCTGATCGACTTCACCGCAGCACGGAACATGGTAATTGGTGGTACCAGATTCCAACATCTCGATATCCCCAAAGCGACATGGTTGTCCCCATATTAACTAACAAGAAATCAAATTGATCATGTGGTGATTGACGGAAGGCATGCTTCCAGTGTGATTGACGTGAAATCGATCCGTGGTGCCAACATCGAGTCGGATCACTACCTTGTTGCAGCTCAGGTGCGCACACGTTTGAGTCGCAAATAACAAGATAAGTCCCACACAGAGAAAGTCAGTAAGCTGCGATCACCAGAGACTGCAGATGCATTTTCCACTCGACTATCGGATCTGCTTATGAAACAATGTCTGAGTTCGGCATTCCTGCAAAGCTCATTTGACTTTGTAGAGTGACATTCCATAACTCCCGTTGTGCAGTGAAAATTGGGAAGGACCTCCGACCTCTCTCTCTCTCTCTCTCTTAATACTAAATGGGGTTTCAGACAAGGTGATTCATTATCGTGCGACTCCATCAATCTTATTATGAAGAAAATAATAAGAGCTGCTGATCTACAACATAATGGCACTATCTTCAACAAAAGTGTCATGCTGTTGGTGTATGCCGACGATATTGACATAATCAGCATCGACACGCGAGCAGTCAGTGCAGCATTCTCATAGTTTGAAAGAGTGTAGCGTCGGATGGATCTTGCAGTGAACGAGGGCAAGACGAAGTATCTAGTGTCAACAAACAAAGAGTCCCGGCGTCTTGGACAATACATCACTGTTGACAACTACGCTTTTGAAGTAGTAAGGGACTTTGTCTATCTTGGAACCAGCAGTAATGACTCTTGCAAACAGGTGCTACTTTGGACTAAGTGAGCAATTGAGATGTCGAGCCCTCTCTCGAAGAACGAAAACTACACTCTACAAGTCTCTCATCATGCCTGTCATTACATATGGCGCTGAATCCTGGATAATTTCCACCTGGGATGAGCGAATGCTTGGAGTTTTCGAGAGAAAAATCCTACGCAAGATCATTGAACCTATTTGCATTGGTGGCGAGTACCAAATAAGGTACAGCTATGAGCTGTATAGGCTGTATGCCGATATTGACATAGCGCATCAAAATCCAGCGGCTGCGCTGGCTAGGTCATGTCGAGGAATGGAAGAACACGCTCCAATTAAGAAGGTGTTATATTCGAAACCCACTGGAGGACAACGCAAAAGAGGAAGACTTAGCCTCCGATGGAAAGACCAAGTACTAGAGAACCTGACGGCGCTTGGAATTTCTAACTGGCGCCAGCTAGCTAAGAACAGAAATGGCTGGCGAAGCATGTTATATTCGGCATAAATCGATATTCGGTTGTTATGCCCACATAAATAAGTAAGTAAATATATGTATACATACAGTTGTACAAAATAAGTGTTGCAGTTATCATTAACAGAATCCAGTGATCGAACAAGGTAATTCAAATAGAATTAAACGTTCACAAAATAAAAACGTAACAATTGGTGTTAGAATTCTGTTAAGATGGTGAAAATTTACCAACTAAAAGTGGGCCAGCTTTAAAAACTGTTGCTAGAAATGAATCTATAATCAGGTGCAAAAGCGTAACTGCTGGTGAGGCTAAGGCAAGCCATGGGTATTAAGTAGAAGGACATGAGTTATCGAGTGGTCAACTCATAGAATTCATGAAATCTATGATGCAACAGCAGCAGCAAGTGCAAGGAATTAATGCGAAGTTACAAGAAAATGAATCTCGCCATGAGGGCGTTATTAGTGAATTGCGTATGGAATTCAGAGACATTCGGCTCGCCATTCGAAACTTGTTCGGGACGAACAAGGTTAAGAGGAGGGTAGTGTAACGAATATCGATGGTGAGTTATTCATCACTAATTGTGAATGGCACGAATAATGATAGCATCGAAACGAATGTCATCAAAAAGAAATAGGCCATAACCAGAACGAGCCAACAAGAAACAGAAGAAACACGATTACGATAAAGGAAGATTCTGAAGTCTTGCCACAGAGTCTATATAGGGCTAGTTGTTGACAAATAAATCTATTGAATTCCGAAAGTGATAGAGGCCACATAACACCATCAAGTGATCGGGACATCACATGATAGCAAGTTAAATTAAAGAGCGATTGTAAATAGTTGATGAAATAAATTATTGTTGTATATAGTTAGTACAAATCAAGTGTTGCAATTATTATAGACAGGATCCACTGATCGAACAGGGTTGATTCGAGTTGAATTAAACGCTCGCCCTCTGCTGCGGGGATCCGAATTGTACTTTGTTGCAAATCTTGCATCGGGAAAAGGGTCTTTACCACCTTTTCTAGCAGAATCTGGCAGGTAGGTGCTTGTCCTTTGCCTCCCCTAACTTTTGCCATAACTATCTTGTACGCATCGCCCCACGGATTCTCGTCAACCCTCTAGCAAAGCTCTTTGAAGCTATCAGCCCTTCTCCTCTTTATCGCCTTCTTTAGCTCCTTGCTTTTCTTCCTATATGCCTCGTGCAGTCCTGCTTGTTTCGCTGAGCGCTGGGAGATGCGCCTCGTTTTGTGGCATTCACTTCTTAGGGTGCTGATCTCATCATTCCACCAATACACAGGTTTTCTAGCGATGTTCTGCCTTTTCCTACACATGGCAGCATCGCATGTTCGACTGACATATTTTACTAGCATCTCCGCCTGCTGATCCGTATCTTTCGCACTAGCCGGGTTCCCTTCCAGCATGTCCCGGAAAAGTTCCTCATCGATGGTTTCCACCTTCCATCCCTTGTTCTTCGTTTTCCTTAGCGCTCTTTGCCTCTGCGCAGGTACGCCAACGCCCACCATAATTGCAAGGTGGTCATTGTGTGTGTTTTCACACACCTGCCAGCTTGTTCATCGCGCAAATGCGTTGCCGATAGAAGTGATATCGAATAATAATCCGCGACCACTCTTTTCAAAAGTGCTCTTTCCACCAGTATTTAGCAGAACCACATCCAATCCAAGGTTCACGCATTAAAATCACAAAAAATCACGTTCGGCTTGGTAACACGAGCGTCCTGCACCACTAGAAACTTTTCGTATTGGCTCGCGTGCAGTACGATTTATCGGAGAGCGGCTTATTCTATAAGGTATTTCTTCCACAGGCCCAAATGGCTGCTTTACTATTCCTATCAAAGACCCAGGTCTGATATACTGTCTGCATCAGGAGTTCTTGCGCAGCCTCATAGTGTTTTAGGTTGATACGCTCCACCCGTGTGCGTATTCTGGACATCTGTATCACTTTTGTGTGTGTGTATACATACAGTATTTGTAAGTATAAGTATTTGTTTTAATTATTGCACGGTACGTTGTACTCTGCTAATTGCCGAATTCAAGAGAGTTGATTAATATATGTTACATACATATGTATTGAATTAAATAAAGTGTTCAAATACAGAGTACTTGCAATTATTACACAGTACGTTGTACTGCGTCAATTGGTAAATTCACGATAAATTGCCAAACTGAGAGTTAGTAAGCCGATAGTGAAAATTGAGACTATTGTTATATGTGTGTATTTTTATGAGAACAAAAAGGATAGACTGCATTATATTGCTTTGAAACCAGTAACTACCCAGCACAAAATTATGCATAATTTTAAAACATTCGATGCAATACCTTTTTTTTAAACAATTCACAAAAATCACCTTTTTTCAGGCGGTCAAACTAGCTGTGCCCCTTAAAATTAAATTATGAAATTAAAAAGTTAAAAATCATAAATGTTAACATTTTAAACTTAAAATAATGAATAATTTGTGAATTAAGAATAGAAAAAACCAATTTTTCGAAGTGCGTGAACACGATCCTGCAAAATCTACTCGACCGATTCTTTTCAAACTCGAAACATACTTTCTTGATTTAAAATGCCTCACCCGCCCGTTATTTACATTTTTCTATTTTCATATTAAGGTAGTTTGTCACCTAAAAAATAGCGGAAAACTTAGAGCAAAATCGCGTTTTTTACTTAAATAGGCCACGAACTGTTGAAAAACGAAAATGATAACTCAACAACGACGGGAGGGTGAGAATTAACTCATAATTTAAGTAAATTTAACAACATTTTTGATTTCAGATAATTCTACGCCGAGTTATCGTGTTCACCGAACAACGTATTTTTCAAAATACTTTTTGGGAAATGCTCTGTCACCGGCTTATTTTTCAATATTCAATTACGAAAATTTAACTAAACATTCTCCAGATGATGCTTTATAATTAAAAAGAAGTTTGAATAGATTTGCTTAAGCTAGATCTCCGTAAAAAATCAGAGAAAAAAGTGTTTTTTATTTCAAATTATCCCTTACTCCCCCCTTAAGTACATTTAATACTCGTATGTATTGTAACGGAAGTTTTAACATTTTTACCTTCTTCCACTAAGACACGCTTTTTGATGGTAACCCTGCTGAACTTAACTCCGCCCCCAAATTCCGCCAATATGTGTTCAGCTCCCCCTTGTTTCCTTTGTAGGAACCGCGTGCAATGTCCGGTTGATTGGTTGGTTGAAGTGGTGACTCATCCATGAGTCCAAATAGCGCTTACGCACCGTTTTGTTACCACATCCTCGCTTCCAACTGTTCGTTAGGTTGTTTGTGTGGGCAGCACGGTTAAATCCAGTTCGTGCTGTATAAAAACTTTAGGAGGTTGCTGATGTTTTTTTCAGCCAACTCCTCAATGGTGTTGAAGAGTGGTTTGTCTAGGGTGTTCATTCTCTGCTTCCAAAGGGCAGGGCAGTTACAAAGGAAGTGGAAGACCGTTTCCTTTTTGGTTACATTTCCATTTGGTTACAAATGTGACAGAAATCGTTATGGGACAATCCCATTTTGGCCCCCTGTTCTCCGATGAGCCAGTAATGACTGCCATTAGTCTAGAGACGTCTTTACGGTTCCTGTTTATCAGTAACATTGATTGTTTATGATTGTATGTAGGCCACAGTGACCTACTAATTTTACATTTCATAAGACTTTTCCACCTACAATCCGCTATATGATATTTTGTGTTGATAGCTCTTTTAGCTACGCTCAGCGGTATGAACACTGGTTGTGCAAGAGCCTCTTGCATGGCTGATCCGTTTCTTGCCAGTTCGTCGCCTTTTTCGTTTCCTTCTATGTTCCGGTGTCTCGGAACCCAGATCAATAAAACGTTGTGCCGTTCGCTGAGTGTATTGAGACTCCTTCTACTTTGTTCCATTAGGAAGGAGGATAAGACTGCTGAGTTTAAGGTCTGAATTGCAGCTTGGCTGTATAGCTATATTGAGCTTGAATCTGAAGTCTCCGATTAGTATCCTACAAACTTCCCCGATTGCTGTTTAGCAGACATCCCTTAGTCCAATCCTTCCTCGAAGGAAATACTACTGTGAAGTTTCTATTGAAATTCATCTTCGGGATGATGAGGTCTGTCCTGTTAAGACGTATATTGCGTTTCTCTTGTTAGTATGCATCCATGTCCGTAGGTTCTCTCCTTCCAGTAACCCGCTTCCTTTAGCCTCACTGCGGTCATGGTTGCCGTTTTCTTGATGTATAGATCAATAGGGAGCATGTGTGTCAGAACGTTAAAAGCATCCCCGGGACACGACTTTATAGCTCCGACAACCGCTGCACAATGAGCAATGTCCGAGTGCGATTGCATCGTGTTCAGTAGTATTTCAAATTGAAATTAAATTATTGTTTTTGACCTGAAAGTAAGAGTAATGCCATTATAATATTTATAATAATAATATATAACAACATTTATTCCACTTTCAACGGAAAAACTGAATTACTTACAGATTTTTGGCGGAATAATTTTCAATAAACATCAGCTGCATTCTTTCTTAAGCGAGTTGCAGAAGAACACCTACTCGCATATAATTTCCCTTTTACTTGCTTATAATTTCCCTATAGTTACTTAAAAACGCTGGTGTTATATACGGTTATTTGTGAAATTTGTAAACGAAATCAAAACAAAAAAGAAACAATTCTGTGTAATCTGTGGTAAATATATTCATTTATTTACTTGCTTTATTTGTAAACTATTATATGTAAACTATGCCAGTGCATAATCTCTCTAGAATTTAGTGCAATAAACAAAGCATTGGCATTCCAATACAAATCTTCCTTCGTTTCCTGTGAGAGATTTTTGTGTACAGTTATGTTCAGCACTTATTATATACCATGTACAAGAGGTATTACGTGTTATAAATGTATGTAATGTGAGTTGTCTTCTTGTTATACGTGATTTGTGACATCGATTTTTGCAGATGGGAGGTAAATTGTGTAGCGGCGAACATTCCTATTTGCTCTCAGTTCATGCGGTACTCTGGGAAGCAAGAAATAATGTTGCCCCCACAAAGACGACATGCAAACTCGCTGTGGCACTCTGAATGAGTATGCGATATTTCCAAGCAGCTTATGCAAATCCTGTACTGACCCACAAAGAGTATTTTCTCTTCAACTGCAAGTTTTGAAAACTCTGTGGTGCATGCCTTTACATAACATGTTTTCGTGACAGTAGAATTCAACGAACTCACATTCTCAGTTGTTGTGAGGGAGTTATGGGAGACTGTAGCGTGGTTTCCGTTATTCATTTGTGTCGGGTGCATACAGCTCGACTGCTGGTGCGGGAGCATTGTACGTAACTCCCCCAGGGTTTGTTTTAGGGTTCTCCTGAATCCTTTTATTTAAAATTACAATCACAAGCAGAGCTACTAACAATATTACTAATAATGTAATGTTAAAATCATAAAAAAAATTAATATGTGGCACTTAAAGCCCCGTAGGTCTCATTGGCCGAGCTTCTCTTCATTACTGTTGTGGATGTTAAATTTTCGGACAGTATTAGAAAGAACCTGAAAGGATCTGAAAAAAATAAAGGAGTTGAAGTACCATTAAAATGTTTCCTATGATGTCGGGTGCCGTAGCTCAGTGGTTAGTGTGTTGGCCTTCTGATCTATAGATCGTGGTTCAATCCCCGGCTGATGCATAACAAATTTAATATCGAAAAGATTTTTCTTTCGAACGGTACTCACCTGTCGGCAAGCAATTGGCAATTCTTCTGACAATAACAAATTGCCACGAAAAAGCTTCTAAATGAAATCTGTGACAAAGCTCAGAAAAAGTGATGTCACAAGGGTTCTGCCGTTCGGAACCGGCTAAAATAAGTAATGGAAGAGAAGCTCGGTCAATGAGCCCTTCGGGGCTTTAAATGACACATATTTATTTTATTTTTTTTTAATTTTTTAGCTTAATTTTTATTTTACAATTAGCAAAGTGTATAATAAAGTTATTTTTCAATATGAATTTTCCTTCATCACAATCCTGGATAAGGCTGTTATTATGGGTGTTCTTTATTAGTAAGGTGTCATCGCCTATTCCTTGAATTATTGTACTTAAATTCACAATCATTAGTAAAGATACAATTCTAGCTTAACTTTAATTTTTTAAATACCGTATGTTCTTTATTAATTATTACAATCGATTAATCTTCTTGATCTATTTGCAGTTTTTCTTTATTTGGCAATGGGGTATTTAGTTTTATATATTGTTTAAAAAACTTTTTGGAATTTGTATTGCGAATGTTATTGCTTCATCTTTGTATGCCAAAGCTCCTGCTCTAGCCAGTTTTAGTTTAAAATAATTTATTTTGTACCTCTCAATTTCTTCTTTTGTTATTGTAATATTCCCAGATGTTTTCGATTATTTATAGCGACGGCTATATTATCCTGTATTTCTTGAATTTTTCTTTCGTTATACCTTAGTTTGTTCATTTGGTCATTGTAATTTCATTAAAAAGAAGTTGTTACTTATTTCCTGTCTTATATTTTCCTGGATATCTTCCACCAAATTTGTTATCTCTTTTTGGATGTATGATGTATGTGTATGAGAGAGATGCCGGTGGGCTCATACCTTGGTTGAGTTGTACCGATGAGATTTTTCCTCTGCTGCTTCAAACACCGACTGCTTCTTGCTTCATAAGAATTAAAATTGTTTAAGATTAATCGTTTTTACATAGTGAAATAATAAATAATAAAAATATGAATCTACGTGACCTAAGCAGAGGAAAATAAAATGGTGTTGTTGTTGATGTTCTGCTGGTAAGGTCATTTTTCGTCTTCATCTTGTCCAATTGCAAACTATTGCTATAGATAACTGAAGGCAAATCTTGCCGTTGTTGTCGCTGTTGCTGCTGAATTTCTTCCATTTGTTCTGATGGTTAATTGTTGTTGTTGTTACGGTTGATGTGATGGTGGTGATGCTGCTACTTGCTGTTGCTGTTGTATTTGCATCAGCACACTTTTTATCACCTTTTAAATGGTTGAGCCTTTCGTTTGTGGCCCATACCATTGTTCAAAATATATGTTTAAATCAAATTTTGAATAAGTGAATAAGTGAATTTTCACAAGTAAGCAGTCAGAAAGTGTCTGTACATGGCGTGGAAGGGAAGCGCTTGGGCAATGCGAACCTGTTAAATACCACAATGCCGACAGCAGCACTGAAGAGGTGAACAGATGCCGCCTGTAAATAAGCATTTAGCCCAATAACAGCGTCTGTACTTCGTGTTAGGAGTGGCCGAAAAAACTCGCCAACACGCACTGGCAAGCGTGGCGTTTCAATGCTAAAAACCCTCAAATAGATAAATTCCAATGAAATGTCAACTCTACAAAATATATTACCCCAGGCAAGTAGGACATACAACCCGAAATCTTGCACTGAATTTGTTTCAGTCTGTCCCTTAGATTCTGGGGGGACAAAGATTTGATAAGCATAAAGAAGAAGAAAACACCAAAGAACAGAAAAATTATGAATATTGTAACGTATAATGTCAGATCGCCACCCAATACCGAGAAACTTTTAGAACTAGAGGAAGAATTCGATAAAATAAAGTGGGATATAATGGGACTCAGCGGAGTAAGAAGGAGAGGAGAAGCACTAATTTCGCTTAAATCAGGAAATGCATTCTTTTATAGAGGCAACGACAACTCGTTACGTGGAGGCGTTGGATTTCTAAATAACAAAAAGCATGTAAAGAATATTGTTTGCATAAATAGTATATCAGAAAGAGTAGCATATCTTATATTGACTTTAAATAGCCGATACAAAATGAAAATAATACAACATATTCTCCAACATCAGATTATGGCGACGAAATTGCAGAAAGCTTTTACGAAGATGATCAATCAGGGATACAAAAGGAACATTGTCATTATACATTTATAATAGGAAATATCAACGCCAAAGTTGGAAAACAGAACGATGAATCCGAAGCTGCTATTGGAAAATTTGGGACGGAAAGCCGAAATGATAGAAAGCTGATGGTAGAACAAGAAACGAAATAGATTTTGTCATAGCAGATCGTAAGCAGCTGGTGTAGGAAGCGACCATAGAGCGGTTAGAGCCACAATACAAATAAACTTAAAAAGCGAGAGGAAAAAACTATTACATTTGTCAAATGGCAACAAGTGGGTGTGGACTCGTGAGCCAGAAAAATTAATTGTGAAAATATAATATGTGTTTAGAAAATGGAAATATTCCAATCAAATGGCAAAATGCGGTGACTATAAAAACAAAAAGGGGAACATAACAGACTTTGAAAACTATAGGCCGATAAGTCTGTTATCGCATCTCTAAAAACGTTTAACAAAGATGTTAACAAAACGCTTGGAGAACAAATTGGACCTTAATCAACCCCGAGGACAAACGGACTTTCGAAGAGGTTTCGGAACAAATGAATATCTTCATTCAATAAACTTTATTGTTGAGAAAATTGTATAATATAATAAACCAATTGTTCTAACTTTCATCGATTTTAAAAAAGCTTTTGATGCAGTAGAATATCAAGCAATAGTGCAAGCACTTAGAGATTGCAGAATAGATTTTAGATATGCACAACTGACCCAAAACATCTACAAGTCAGCTACAGCAAATGTTATGATGCATGAAAGTACAGACAAATATAGGATACAGAGAGGAATTAGACAATGAGACACAATATCCCCTAAGCTTTTTATTCTGTGGAATATGCTTTCAAAAAACTAAATTGGGAAAATAAAGGAATAAAGATTGATGGCGAATACTAAGTCACCTGCGCTTTGCGGATGATATTGTCCTTATAACTGATAATTCAAAAGATGCGAAGGAAATGACGGGCGGCAGGCAGTGTTGGTTTATATATAAACATCCAAAAAACGCAATTTATTTTGTTACAAGCGGAAACATCACAATGGAGGAGGGAGGTGAAATTGAACAAGTTTTCAAATACAAATATAGGATCTGTAATATTGTATTTATAAAGAGTATTTTTTATGTGTCCCCGTTGTTCTATTATGCTAGTGCTGTTACATTCCTCTTCGTTATATCAGTTCACTTTATGTTTGCTATATGAACGTTTGTCAGGGTTTTCAATCGGAAATAGGGTTGGCCTTTATGCCGTACTCTTTTTATTGGCCCGTCTCTCTCTTTTCGGTGTATTATTTCCTATTTTGGTTTTGCTTATATATCGCTTATAGTTTGGATGGACAAATTTTATATTTGGCTGACCTCGGAGAACATTTGATGATTGAGTGATGCCGATCATTATAGTTGCCTATAAAGATTTGTACCCTCATTTCTGTTGAGTGGCTCTGATCGTCAATTCCTGTTAGTTTTTCCAACAATGTTGTGTAAAGCCTCTCAATGACTGTGTTTCCTGTGTGATTATTGGGTTTGGTAAGGTGGACATCGATAGCTTCGGCGTTTAAGTGTTGAATTAATTGTTTTGCCCTGAATTCATTACCCATTATAATCTTTTTTAGCTTTCCGAATTTTGCCAAATGTTCCATCATTAGAGTTTTCTTTGCTCTCCAGTTCCTATCTGTTATGTTATGTGGTGGAAAATTTTGTTCATTTATCAATTACTGTGACGAATGAATGTTCGTTAAAATGATATATGTCGATGTGGATCACTTCATTTTTGTCGATGTCTGTTTCGGTTAGATTGAATTTTGGTATAATTGGTTTCATATCATATTTAATCTCCTGACATTTTTGACAGTTAACTATCAGAGGTATATGTTCTTTAAATTGTGGGTAACAAATTTTGTCCCCAAGTGTATTAGAGGTCTCGTTAATTTCATTTCTTCTTGAAATATATTTGATGCTCTCTTTGTACACTGTATAAATTGTAATTTGCTATTGTAAGAGCAAATTACAATTGAATTCTGTGATAGTCGGATTCTTCAGTTTCTGCAAAAATTCTTTATCTGTCGTAGCGTATATTTGATCATGGCTGTTATGTGTCCTAGAAATATAGCACACTGGATGTCCATAATCGCTAGCGTCTGTGGTAATTGTGATTCTTTTTCGTAATTAGGTTATTTAAAAATGGGATGGGACGAAAGCAGTGTTTTAATGTTTTCAAAACCAGCTATAAAATGGAGGTCGTTAGGGTTTATTTTATATTCTTTTTTAAGATATTTAATCATAGAATACGCTATTTTTGAATAATCCTTAATGAATCTTCTATAGTAACCCATTGCTCCCAAAAAGCTTTTTAGCTGTTTTTCCGTTCTCACTTTCACATTCAGAATTGTTTCCACCTTCTCTTGATTTGGTTTTATACCGTCTGCTTTTATGTGCCAAGAATTTTGTTTCCTTCTTCTGAAAGCTACATTTATCGGCTTGAAGTTTTAAATTATTTCTTTTTCCCTATATTTACCTAATTTAAGTAAAATTTTTCGTTCCAAAACCCCGACTGATATTTTTAATGGCAGGCAGCCGTTGAAACCGTCATATGATAGGAAATCAGGTTTTGAAATTCTGTATTCCCTTCAAGATTCGTATAAAATGTATATATTATATATGTATGTTGAAATAATTTCAGTTTATTGTTTATGTATGTGAAATGATATAATAATATTGAGGCTTAATTTATAAATTGATGTTCTTCCACGTCCACGGTGTGTAGCAGATTAAATGATCTTACTTATGTATATTTAGATAATAGCTAGTACATACGTATGAAATTATGTTGCACAGATATATATTGATATACAGTTTATACCAATTTACTATATAACATAACTAGCAGAGAGTAAAAAGTAATGATTAAATATATTGAAATATGTCAATATGCAAATAACGTATACAACGTAGAGTGTGAAGAGCGTGTAAGTATGAGAGTATGGAGAGCATGATTACCCCACATGTATGTGTGTGTGTGTAGCAAATTTGGTTCTTTTCGTTAAAAAGATAAAACCTGCCAATACCATTAGGTAGATTTTATCTTTCAACGAAAAACACAAAATTCGGTCAATGATGTTGAAAAAATTAGTATATCATCCAGATATGCTTGTCACCAACGCAAATAGGTCCAAAGCATTCTCCGCGCATTCTCTTATCTATGGTGGAAATTGTCCAAGCTTCGGCGCCATATATAAGGACAGGCATGATCAGAGACTGGTGGTCTGGTGGTGTTTTCGCAAGGTAACGTGTCTAACTGCCTCAACCGGGTGGGGCTAGCGCAATCATTGTTGAACTCATCGCAAGTCAACTCACTGGCTGTCATGTAGTTTGATCTGAGCGCTATGTGATGATACCTTTATTTGTTAATGAGGGGTGGTCATATAGCTTGCTCTGCTTACTATGTGACGGCGCTTTCATTATTATTAATCGGGGCCCTCCATGTGGCGACCACCGGGCAACGTCTTCCTGGCACCCGCTGGGAGGCGGCTGAAGTGAGTGGCGAAAATCTCCTCGGTTAGAGGTTGTGCGTTGGGTTTGGGACCCGCCACATAAAAAACCCCCCCAATGAAAAAAAGAAATATGCCTCGGATAAGGACTACCGCTTTTGTTGATGACCCCCGCAAACGAAAAAAGGACCACGATTTACGGATATGCACCTGGAATGTCCGATCCCTTTATAGGGAGGGTGCCTCTATCCAGCTGGTTGATGTCCTCGAAAAATACAGAGCTGACATCACCGCTCTCCAGGAAATGCGATGGACAGGACAGGGCTGCTCCAAAAGAGCGTCCTGTGACATCTACTACAGTTGCCATGCTGAAAGGCACGAATTAGGATGTGGATTTTTGGTCAGCAAGAGACTACTACATCTTGTCTCACAGTTCACGCCTGTGAACGAACGGCTGGCCACAATCCGCATCAAGGCAAAATTTTTCAACATCAGCCTTATATGTGCCCACGCTCCGACGGATGAGAAGGACAATGTGACCAAGGAGAGCTTCTTTCAGCGCCTCGAAGAAGCTTATGACCGGTGCCCCCGCCACGATATCAAAATCGTGCTTGGCGACTTTAATGCCAGGGTGGGCAAGAAAGGTACCTTTGGTCCAACTGTCGGAAAATTCAGCCTCCACCAGAACACCTCCGATAACGGAATGAGGCTGATCGACTTCGCCGCAGCACGAAACATGGTAATTGGTGGTACCAGATTCCAGCATCTCGACATCCACAAAGCGACATGGCTGTCTCCAGATCAAAGAACAAGACACCAAATTGATCATGTGGTGATTGACGGAAGGCATGCTTCCAGTGTGATGGACGTGAAATCGATCCGTGGTGCCAACATCGACTCGGATCACTACCTTGTTGCAGCTAAGGTGCGCACACGCTTATGTGTCGCAAATAACAAGAGAAGTCCCACACAGAGAAAGTCAGTAAGCTGCGATCACCAGAGACTGCAGATGCATTTTCCACTGGACTATCGGATCTGCTTATGCAGAACACTCCCCCACTTGATGATACATGCGCACGGTGGACACATATATCACACTCCATGACTACCGCTGCCGAGGAGGTAATCGGTTACTACCGGCCTCTGAGGAATGAGTGGTATGATCAGGAGTGGAAAGACGCGTGTGAGGAGATAGAGATGTGTACCGACAAGAATGAGACTCGAAAATTCTTCGAAAAGATCAAGCGCCTGAGTGGAGGTTTAAATCCCGGAGCCTCTTTTTGTCGTGATGGAAATGGGAATCTGGTTACGGATGTCCAGAGTGTACTGAGCCTATGGAGGGAACACTTATCCACGTTACTGAATGGCGATGCTACGAACAATTGCGCCAGTGGATGAGTTTGCCCGATAACCCCAATTACAGATGATGGTGTTGATATTCCACCACCCGACTATGACGAGGTTGAAACGGCCATTTTAAGGCTGAAGAACAACAAAGCTGCAGGTGCTGATGGCCTGCCTACCGAGTTGTTTAAGACCGGAGGCGATGAGCTGCTCACCCGCATGCACCAGCTCATAAGCAGAATATGGTCGGATGAAAGCATGCCTGATGATTGGAGGCTCAGTGTTCTCTGTCCTGTACATAAAAAAGGAGACCCCACAATTTGCGCCAACTACCGTGGAATAAGTCTCCTGAGCATCGCATACAAGGTTCTATCGAGCGTACTGTGTGAAAGGTTGAAGCCTATGCTCAGCAACCTGATTGGATCTTATCAGTGTGGCTTCAGACCTGGTAAATCCACCATCGACCAGATTTTCACACTGCGCCAAATCCTGGAGAAGACCCAAGAAAAACAGATCGACACACACCACCTATTTGTTGATTATAAAGCCGCTTTCGACAGTCCGGTAAGGGATTACCTCTACGCAACAATGTCTGAGTTCGGTATTCCTGCAAAGCTCATTCGAATTTGTAGAATGACACTGCATAACTCCCGTTGTGCAGTGAAAATTGGGAAGGACCTCTCCGCACCTTTTAATACCGAACGGGGTTTCAGACAAGGTGATTCGTTATCGTGCGACTTCTTCAATCTAATTATGGAGAAAATAATACGAGCTGCTGATCTACGACATAATGGCACTATCTTCAACAAAAGTGTCATGCTGTTAGCGTATGATATTGACATAATCGGCATGAACACGCGAGCAGTCAGTGCAGCATTCTCAGAGTTGGAAAGAGAGTCGCGTCGGATGGGTCTTACGGTGAACGAGGGCAAGACGAAGTATCTAGTGTCAACAAACAAAGAGTCCCGGCATCTTGGACAGCACGTCACTGTTGACAACTACGCTTTTGAAGTAGTAAGGGACTTTGTCTATCTTGGAACCAGCATTAACAGCAGTAATGACGTCAGCTTGGAGATCATGCGTAGGATAACTCTTGCTAACAGGTGTTACCTTGGGCTGAGTAAGCAATTGAGAAGTCGAGCCCTCTCTCGAAGAACGAAAACTACACTCTACAAGTCTCTAATCATGCCTGTCCTAACATATGGCGCTGAATCCTGGACAATTTCCACCTCGGATGAGCGAATGCTTGGAGTTTTCAAGAGAAAAGTCCTACGCAAGATCTTTGGACCTATTTGCGTTGGTGGCGAGTACCGAATAAGGTACAACCATGAGCTGTACGAGCTGTATGCCGATATTGACATAGTAAAGCGCATCAAAATCCAGCGGCTGCGCAGGCTACGTCATGTCGAGCGAATGGAAGAACACGCTCCGGCTAAGAAGGTGTTATATTCGGAACCCGCTGGAGGACGACGCAGAAGAGGAAGACCAAACCTCCGGTGGAAAGACCAAGTACTGGAGAACCTGACGGCGCTTGGAATTTCTAACTGGCACCAGCTAGCGAAGAACAGAGATGGCTGGCGAAGCACGTTATTTTCGGCCTAAATCGATATTCGGTTGTTATGGCCACATAAGTAAGTAAGTAAGTAAGTATGATCAGAGACTTGCAGAGTGTGGTTTTTGTTTCTCGAGAGAGGGTCCGACTTCTCAAATGCTCAATGCTTACAATGTATCCAAGATAGATAAAAGACTTCACTTCTTCAAAAGCGTAGTTATTAACAGCGAAGCATATTCCAAGACGCCGCGACTATTTGTTTGTTGACACCAGGTGCTTCGTCTTGTCCTCGTTCATCGTAAGATCCATTCGACGCGACTCTCCTCCAAACTCTGAGAATTGGTGTACAAAAAAAATTGATGATGTTTTGGTCCAAAACCAGAAATTTTTTAGGAAAATTTTCATGCCTGTTTTTTTTTTAAATGGATTTTTTGCAAATATCAAACGGTGGAAAAGTTTTTTTAAAGCCAATGTTGTAGAATATTGAATGTATATTTGTTTAAAAAATGCATTTGTATAAAACTATTAAATGTTAAGATAAATAACAGAAGAAAGAAAGTCAGCGTTTCTAATTTTTTTTTTTTTCAATTTTAAGTTAATTTATAGGCGAACATATTTATAGATGGTAAAAAAATAGATAAAGATTTTCCCGAAGCAGAACAATGCAAGTTAAGAGGACAACTGTGGTATTTAAATGAAGGCAACATTACTTTTTGGTTTTTGATGACGATGTTGGTATTGAAATTAAAAGAAAAGTGGTAGAAAATTTAAAGGTTGGTAGACACCCGGAGAAGGCACTAAGAATACATTTGCCAGTAAACAAATTCATCAAATAATCACCGGTATAAGCAAAATATTTTTAACGAGCGACCCAGCAACAAGGGAGCAATACGAGAACTACATTATTAAACATTTGATAGTTTTTAATAAGAGTATAACACTATTTTAACGCATCAAGAGCAACAAAAGATGTACAGTGGCTCCCAGCTTATTTCGTACAGTGACAGTTTAAAAATTGCTGCAGTCGTAATTCCTAATATAGCAAAAATTTGAACAAAATATAAATGCCATTTTAGAAAGGAAGGTTTGTTTTTTATTTTCCAAAATTTACTTTTTCAAAATTTTAGTGTTTGACACTATAAAAAAATAAAATAAGAAAAAAATAGGAAAATTTATGTCACAGCTTATTTCGTACAGTCTCTTTAAGTTCAAACTAAAAACAAAGTAAGTTGATTTTAATATTTAGTTGACATCCCTTAGCGTTAATGACAGCCTGGAGTCTATTTGGCATTGAATCCACCAATTTTTGAGTGATGTCTGGTGTGATTTTTTTCCATTCTTCCATCAGTACCTTCTTTAGGTCTTGCTTATTAGAAATCTTGTGTGTTCTTATTTTATTGTCCAAAATAGACCAAAGATTTTCAATCACATTCATGTCAGGTGACTGTGGTGGTGGAGACATCAAGTGTGGGCAGTTCCAAATAAGCCAAGATTGCACAATCCCAGATTTATGTTTTGGGTCATTATCTTGGTAGTACCGAAATTCTTCCCGCAAACCCAGTTTGTCTGCACTTTGAAGTAAATTGTTTTTCAGAATCTCGAGGTACTTCATTTTGTCCATTGTTTCCTCAATAAAAACCAATTCACCTACTCCGGCTGCTGACATACAGGCCCAAACCATCACGCTACCGCCACCATGCTTCACTGTGGGCTTAAGGTTCTCCTTGTTTAGCTCGGTATTCGCTTTACGCCAAACATATGACATTCCGTCCGAGCCAAAAATATTAAACTTAGACTCATCCGCGAAAATAACGGTATTCCAGAACGCAGGAGTATTAATAATATGCTCTTTGGCGAAGTCAAGTCGGCGTTGTATATTCATTTTCGAAATGAATGGTTTCTTTCGGGCTACTCGACCGTTCAAGTCATGATTGCGCAGCACACGTCGGACAGTTTCAGCACTGGATGATTTTCCTATTTCACGCTGAACCTCTGCAGCCAACTTCGGAGCGGATAACTTTGGATTTTTCTTAATTTTTCGTACAATATAACGCTCGTCTGAAGCGTTGAAAATCTTATTAGGTGCTTCTCTGCCCTTGTTCTCCAACCGATTTTCGCGAACGAAGCGTTGAATGATGTATTGGACAGTTGAGGCACTTAAATTTGTCATTTCAGCAATTTTTCGCACACTCTGACCTTTCCTAAAATGGTTAATTACCAGTTTACGCTGTTCCATCGTTGTACGACGACCCATAACGCTAAATGTTTAATTTACAGCACTTTAACTATTTAAAATAATAATAATAAAAATTGTTATAATAGTTAAAAAGGTCCAAAAACTCATACAATTCAAAAAAACTTTGTAACTGCGCGGCAGAATGAAACTTACTTACATTGAAGTTTGTGTACGAAATAAGATGTGAGCTGAAAATCAGCTGATCAATAGTTTTTCTCTCTTGCATGACAAAAAGAACAATTTTTGGGGTTCCCCGTTTTCTTATTAGGTTTACTAAACACATACATAGACATCTACATTCAAAACTTATTGATAAGTTTTTTAGTTTCGATGTTACAGCCATGTACATAAAAATATATACACTGTACGAAATAAGCTGTGAGCCACTGTATATCTTACATGTGATAGAAGAGCATATATATATATATATATATATATATATATATATATATATATATATATATATATATATATATATATATATATATATATATATACATATATATATATATATATATATATATATATATCTATATATATATATATATATACATACATATATATACATATATATATATATATATATATATATATATATATATATATATATATATATATATATACCTAATTTTGTTTTTACACGGTTTGAAAATAAACAAATTTTAAATTTTTTTACACGATTTTATTCCATTTAGCACGATTCAAAATGTTTTGGGCTTAAATGTTTTTTTGTTAAATTTAATTTTTGCGAAATATATTCATATCACAAATTTAGGGGAATTCCCTTTTAGTGCATACAATCAAATTTATTTGTGACAGCAACTAGAATGTGTTAATATTTTCTGAACTATCCATGCAATCAGACGTGTTTGCTAAAGGAATTTTTTATAGTCAAATTTGATTTACCAACGTTACATTAAATTATATATGTGATTTAATAAAATAAACCTGAATAGTTATTCTTAAAAATAGTTATTCTTTGCATACGATCAATGTCTTTTTTTACACGGTTTTTCCTGGAACCAATTACCGTGTAAAAACAGAATTAGATATATATGTATATATATATATATATATATATATATATATATATATATATATATATATATATATATATATATATATATATATATATCTAATATATATATATATATATATATATATATATATATATATATATATATACATATAGATATATACATATATGTATGATTGTGTGAGGGATGGGGTGCCAGGTGAACTCGTTCCAACGATGGTTGTTTTCTCCAGGTGATCGTGGTGTGTAAACCTGAATAGTTATTCTTAAAAATAGTTATTCTTTGCATACGATCAATGTCTTTTTTTACACGGTTTTTCCTGGAACCAATTACCGTGTAAAAACAGAATTAGATATATATATATATATATATATATATATATATATATCTAATATATATATATATATATATATATATCTAATATATATATATATATATATATATATATATATATATCTATATATATATATATATATATCTAATATATATATATATATATATATATATATATATCTAATATATATATATATATATATATATATATATATATCTAATATATATATATATATATATATATATATATATCTAATATATATATATATATATATATATATATATATATATATATATGTATATATATACATATAGATATATACATATATGTATGATTGTGTGAGGGATGGGGTGCCAGGTGAACTCGTTCCAACGATGGTTGTTTTCTCCAGGTGATCGTGGTGTGTGTGAGTGCAGTGATATTTGTGTGCAATGCTGTTATTATTGTGTATCGATGTTGTAGATGATGATGTGTTTTGTGCTTCTGCTGAAGCTGCTGCGAATGATGTTGTTTTGTTTATGTCGCTAGGTTAATAATAACACACACGATTTTTCAATTTTCAAATTAACAATATTTATTATAAATTAACGTGTATATTAAATAGAGAGGGAGAGATACTCGAATTGGCTCGCACTGGCTGTCTATCTACTTGTAGTTGTCACTTGAAAATAATAATAAAATATTCAAAACGGGAGGCAACAAGAGAAAAATGTTATATAAGTAAGAGGGTTGCCAACCCATTTAAATGAAGCAAAACACACAGTGCAAGCGTCTTGCTCTGGCGTAGACATTCTGCCCCCCTTGCAGGAATACTGCAAAATAGACGAAACCCCTACCCCAGGTAGAGAGAGAGAGAGAGAAAGACAGGGAAAATAATATTATATAACCTTAAAACTAAAACAATTTATTTAGCTTAACATCTCCGAAGTCAGCAGCGATCCAGCCCCGATCAGCTGCAACTACATCGAACCATTGCACGGAGTGCATATCACGTTCAAGAATTAAAGCGAATACTTCAATTTGTGCTGGAAGCAGAGACGTGATAGCGATGTCCAAAAAAAATAGGGAAAATATTTCGGGAGCGACACCGAGATGTTGATTGTTAATCTTGATTGTTAAGCGCGGAACGAGCGTTGGTCATTGAACGTTGATTGTGGAATGTTGAATGTTGACACCTCTCAATGAGATAGAAACGATCTTGTAATGATTTTGATCACCCCTGTATGTAGACGAGTGATCTGTCTCTGGGTGCTTCGAAGATATCGAACTGGTGGCTTCTTAAAGTACTCTTCCTTCCATCGTAGACAGAAGGGTTCGTAGACATTATAACAGCATAAAAGCTGGTCGTAAACCAGACATGGCATGCCAACGTAATTGTCTAACCAAAACTAAAAAATCTCGAGTTGGGGTACGTCACATAAAAGAGCATAGATCATAACGTTTGTGACAGTGAATTTCTCCGATATTGACTCCATATAAATAAGCTTCAAAGCTCTTAACGCTTGCTGCTTCAACGATCCTGAGAATACTTCACGTATAGTTAAGAAATCCGGATATTCTCGGCTCGTAGAGCACGAAAGTAAAAAAAAAGTGGGGATGCCAGATTGGCGGGATTGCCGGAGATGGAAATGCTTCTTACGATGTCTAGACTCAGCTAAACCCAAAAGAGTTTCGGGTTCATGACCGTATGATGGTTGACTTGGTTCATGAAAATGTAGCAAGTAGTGTGAATTTAATACCTGGGATTATTCATACGCATAGAAATTACTCATTCACTGACGTTTCGTAGAAATCGATCAATTATTTTCTTCGGTTAGAATGAGCTGAATAAATGAGAAAGGGATACGTATGACAGTCCGATTCGTAGAATCTGACGAAACTTCTGTCAATGAGTACGAGCCACATTGTCACGTTAACGTTTTCGATAATAAATTTTTGGGGCCAGTATTAGGCGGGAGTGGGTGCCGTAGCTCAGTGGTTAGTGTGTTCGCCTTCTGATCTGTAGGTCGTGGTTCAATACCCGGCTGATGCATAACAAATTTAATATCGATAAGATTTTTCTTTCGAACGGTACCCACCTGTAGGCAAGCAATTGGCAATTCTTCCGACAGTAACAACTTGCCATGAAAAAGCTTCTAAAAAGAACTCTGTGACAAAGCTGAGAAAAAGTGATGTCACAAGTGTTCTGCCGTTCGGAACCGGCTAAAATAAGTAGGTCCATTCTAATACTGTCCAAAATTTAAGACGCACAACAGTAATGGAAGAGAAGCTCGGCCAATGAGCCCTTTGGGGCTTTAAGTGCCACATATTTATTTATTTTTTTTATTAGGCGGGATCGAGTACATTGGCATTCGTGTACGATTTATATCGAAACTGGAGTGATGAGTGGCGAATACCTCAGTAGACGGGGTAGATAGCGATGTCGACTTCTCTGAAGGGAGTCGCATTTTGGATTTCCAAGATCTGTAAGATCGAAACTTCTCTGTTAGAGAAGAAGTTTGGAAATCCTGGCAATTGTGCTTTATATTCCGATTTTCAGGTATTCGATGAAGCACGGAGTAGTGTCGTCTTCCACATATACGGCACGAGAACTTGCTCTGGCACTCTGTAAAAGTATGCGATGTTGCCAAGTAGTTGACGCATAAAACAAGGGACAAGGGATATTCTTTCATCAACTGTCGCATGAACCAACGAAAGACCAATTGAAACTGTTCGGGAATTGACACCGTTTTATTTGAGTATAGAATGACAAGATTCTTTTACGGCATTGCTTTGCCGGATTTTCGGTTGAGTGGATTGAACTGATGGACGGGGTATGCTGGTTTTCGTTGGTGACAGCTTGTCGCTGAGGATTAGACGACTGGAGATAAACTTCAACTGATGGCGCATTTGTGACAGTAAATGGATCGCGACTAGTACTGGTCGTGTTTTGAAGCCTATGAAGCAATGAATGATGCCGTTTTCTACATGCGAAAACGCTGGTGAATCTGGAAATAAGTTGCCTGTTTACACAACTTTTCAAAAAAATGGTTTGCCAAAATGTGCCCAGCAAGAGATTAATCCGAAAGACGTAGTCTTAAACAGTAAAGTGTGCAAACTTATAAAAAAATGCGGTTTTTATGTATAAAAATTTACGTAATATGTATAAATTAATATTAGCGCGAGATGGAATAAAGGTTTGGCAACCACTGATTAGTACTTTCCTCAACTTGTACTTTATTATTTCGCACAACAAAAATCAATTATACTATTTGTTCGAACTGTAGCAACTGAGGACCAAGAGTAACTACTTTTCTCCCTGGGTGTTTTCCTAATAGAAAAGACAGTGTACAATTGTTGTTACAATTATATTCCTTGTATATAAGCACCAGCCAATGTAAATATATTTTGTTGCTAATGTATATAAGCGAAACAAAAAGTAGGGAGAACGAGATTAAGCAATAATATACAGTATCGCTATACTTTTAATCAAATGCAGGTACCTACGTCGAGACCAATCAATATATTTTGTTGTTGCGTATGTAATACCTTTTATTGCCTAATTTTGGATGTACTTGTTGTTTGTTCATGCATATAGAACGAATGTAGATTCAATGCAAGTGACGAGTATTTATACCAACAGCAATAGATAATGACATGTGAATCTGTATTGCATTGCATATAAAGCAAGCAAAATTATTACGAAAGGAAAATATGACAAAGAGACAAAACCAATCCAAAAACAAACAGTTGACCTCTACTTTTTACCTTTGTAATAAGGAATATGTAATTACCATCAACAAAATTTTGTTTTTGGTAATATTGTTTTAGAAACGAGGAAAGAAGTATTCTTTTTGTTTTGCTAAACAACATATGCTTATAATGTTTCGGTACTAGCAACAATCATAAACAATAGCGATATATGAAAATAAGAGAGGCTGATTAATATGTTTTTTTTTTTATTTAATACAATAAAAATGACTTTCTTTTTTTTTGGATAGAAATAATAATCACAACAACGTAGTTATTGTAATATATTTCATGTGCCAAAGTAATCGAATGTGTTGATATGGCCAATATCAACAGCAACGATAACTCTTGGAAAGATATGTTTTTGTCTGTTTTCAAATTATTATACGTAGTATATATTAGTATATATTATTATATTTTTTGTATATTGAAAAAAGTATTATGTAAAATAATAAAAAAAATAAATAAATAAATACACAAGAAAAGCGTAGCGGGGAATAAGAACATATAAAATTTATTTGTAAAATATATTTATTAGGAAAGTATTTCCTTGTACCTGGGGAAGATTGTCTCTTACCAACGTTGCGAGGGACGGGGTGCCAGGTGAACTCGTTCCAACGATGGTTATTTCCTCCAGGTGATCGTGGTGTGTGTGAGTGCAGTGATATTTGTGTGAAATGCTGTTATTATTGTGTATCGATGTTGTAGATGATGATGTGTTTTGTGCTTCTGCTGAAGCTGCTGCGAATGATGTTGTTTTGTTTATGTCGCTAGGTTAATAATAACACACACGATTTTTCAATTTTCAAATTAACAATATTTATTATAAATTAACGTGTATATTAAATAGAGAGGGAGAGATACTCGAATTGGCTCGCACTGGCTGTCTATCTACTTGTAGTTGTCACTTGAAAATAATAATAAAATATTCAAAACGGGAGGCAACAAGAGAAAAATGTTATATAAGTAAGAGGGTTGCCAACCCATTTAAATGAAGCAAAACACACAGTGCAAGCGTCTTGCTCTGGCGTAGACATTCTGCCCCCCTTGCAGGAATACTGCAAAATAGACGAAACCCCTACCCCAGGTAGAGAGAGAGAGAGAGAAAGACAGGGAAAATAATATTATATAACCTTAAAACTAAAACAATTTATTTAGCTTAACATCTCCGAAGTCAGCAGCGATCCAGCCCCGATCAGCTGCAACTACATCGAACCATTGCACGGAGTGCATATCACGTTCAAGAATTAAAGCGAATACTTCAATTTGTGCTGGAAGCAGAGACGTGATAGCGATGTCCAAAAAAAATAGGGAAAATATTTCGGGAGCGACACCGAGATGTTGATTGTTAATCTTGATTGTTAAGCGCGGAACGAGCGTTGGTCATTGAACGTTGATTGTGGAATGTTGAATGTTGACACCTCTCAATGAGATAGAAACGATCTTGTAATGATTTTGATCACCCCTGTATGTAGACGAGTGATCTGTCTCTGGGTGCTTCGAAGATATCGAACTGGTGGCTTCTTAAAGTACTCTTCCTTCCATCGTAGACAGAAGGGTTCGTAGACATTATAACAGCATAAAAGCTGGTCGTAAACCAGACATGGCATGCCAACGTAATTGTCTAACCAAAACTAAAAAATCTCGAGTTGGGGTACGTCACATAAAAGAGCATAGATCATAACGTTTGTGACAGTGAATTTCTCCGATATTGACTCCATATAAATAAGCTTCAAAGCTCTTAACGCTTGCTGCTTCAACGATCCTGAGAATACTTCACGTATAGTTAAGAAATCCGGATATTCTCGGCTCGTAGAGCACGAAAGTAAAAAAAAAGTGGGGATGCCAGATTGGCGGGATTGCCGGAGATGGAAATGCTTCTTACGATGTCTAGACTCAGCTAAACCCAAAAGAGTTTCGGGTTCATGACCGTATGATGGTTGACTTGGTTCATGAAAATGTAGCAAGTAGTGTGAATTTAATACCTGGGATTATTCATACGCATAGAAATTACTCATTCACTGACGTTTCGTAGAAATCGATCAATTATTTTCTTCGGTTAGAATGAGCTGAATAAATGAGAAAGGGATACGTATGACAGTCCGATTCGTAGAATCTGACGAAACTTCTGTCAATGAGTACGAGCCACATTGTCACGTTAACGTTTTCGATAATAAATTTTTGGGGCCAGTATTAGGCGGGAGTGGGTGCCGTAGCTCAGTGGTTAGTGTGTTCGCCTTCTGATCTGTAGGTCGTGGTTCAATACCCGGCTGATGCATAACAAATTTAATATCGATAAGATTTTTCTTTCGAACGGTACCCACCTGTAGGCAAGCAATTGGCAATTCTTCCGACAGTAACAACTTGCCATGAAAAAGCTTCTAAAAAGAACTCTGTGACAAAGCTGAGAAAAAGTGATGTCACAAGTGTTCTGCCGTTCGGAACCGGCTAAAATAAGTAGGTCCATTCTAATACTGTCCAAAATTTAAGACGCACAACAGTAATGGAAGAGAAGCTCGGCCAATGAGCCCTTTGGGGCTTTAAGTGCCACATATTTATTTATTTTTTTTATTAGGCGGGATCGAGTACATTGGCATTCGTGTACGATTTATATCGAAACTGGAGTGATGAGTGGCGAATACCTCAGTAGACGGGGTAGATAGCGATGTCGACTTCTCTGAAGGGAGTCGCATTTTGGATTTCCAAGATCTGTAAGATCGAAACTTCTCTGTTAGAGAAGAAGTTTGGAAATCCTGGCAATTGTGCTTTATATTCCGATTTTCAGGTATTCGATGAAGCACGGAGTAGTGTCGTCTTCCACATATACGGCACGAGAACTTGCTCTGGCACTCTGTAAAAGTATGCGATGTTGCCAAGTAGTTGACGCATAAAACAAGGGACAAGGGATATTCTTTCATCAACTGTCGCATGAACCAACGAAAGACCAATTGAAACTGTTCGGGAATTGACACCGTTTTATTTGAGTATAGAATGACAAGATTCTTTTACGGCATTGCTTTGCCGGATTTTCGGTTGAGTGGATTGAACTGATGGACGGGGTATGCTGGTTTTCGTTGGTGACAGCTTGTCGCTGAGGATTAGACGACTGGAGATAAACTTCAACTGATGGCGCATTTGTGACAGTAAATGGATCGCGACTAGTACTGGTCGTGTTTTGAAGCCTATGAAGCAATGAATGATGCCGTTTTCTACATGCGAAAACGCTGGTGAATCTGGAAATAAGTTGCCTGTTTACACAACTTTTCAAAAAAATGGTTTGCCAAAATGTGCCCAGCAAGAGATTAATCCGAAAGACGTAGTCTTAAACAGTAAAGTGTGCAAACTTATAAAAAAATGCGGTTTTTATGTATAAAAATTTACGTAATATGTATAAATTAATATTAGCGCGAGATGGAATAAAGGTTTGGCAACCACTGATTAGTACTTTCCTCAACTTGTACTTTATTATTTCGCACAACAAAAATCAATTATACTATTTGTTCGAACTGTAGCAACTGAGGACCAAGAGTAACTACTTTTCTCCCTGGGTGTTTTCCTAATAGAAAAGACAGTGTACAATTGTTGTTACAATTATATTCCTTGTATATAAGCACCAGCCAATGTAAATATATTTTGTTGCTAATGTATATAAGCGAAACAAAAAGTAGGGAGAACGAGATTAAGCAATAATATACAGTATCGCTATACTTTTAATCAAATGCAGGTACCTACGTCGAGACCAATCAATATATTTTGTTGTTGCGTATGTAATACCTTTTATTGCCTAATTTTGGATGTACTTGTTGTTTGTTCATGCATATAGAACGAATGTAGATTCAATGCAAGTGACGAGTATTTATACCAACAGCAATAGATAATGACATGTGAATCTGTATTGCATTGCATATAAAGCAAGCAAAATTATTACGAAAGGAAAATATGACAAAGAGACAAAACCAATCCAAAAACAAACAGTTGACCTCTACTTTTTACCTTTGTAATAAGGAATATGTAATTACCATCAACAAAATTTTGTTTTTGGTAATATTGTTTTAGAAACGAGGAAAGAAGTATTCTTTTTGTTTTGCTAAACAACATATGCTTATAATGTTTCGGTACTAGCAACAATCATAAACAATAGCGATATATGAAAATAAGAGAGGCTGATTAATATGTTTTTTTTTTTATTTAATACAATAAAAATGACTTTCTTTTTTTTTGGATAGAAATAATAATCACAACAACGTAGTTATTGTAATATATTTCATGTGCCAAAGTAATCGAATGTGTTGATATGGCCAATATCAACAGCAACGATAACTCTTGGAAAGATATGTTTTTGTCTGTTTTCAAATTATTATACGTAGTATATATTAGTATATATTATTATATTTTTTGTATATTGAAAAAAGTATTATGTAAAATAATAAAAAAAATAAATAAATAAATACACAAGAAAAGCGTAGCGGGGAATAAGAACATATAAAATTTATTTGTAAAATATATTTATTAGGAAAGTATTTCCTTGTACCTGGGGAAGATTGTCTCTTACCAACGTTGCGAGGGACGGGGTGCCAGGTGAACTCGTTCCAACGATGGTTATTTCCTCCAGGTGATCGTGGTGTGTGTGAGTGCAGTGATATTTGTGTGAAATGCTGTTATTATTGTGTATCGATGTTGTAGATGATGATGTGTTTTGTGCTTCTGCTGAAGCTGCTGCGAATGATGTTGTTTGGTTTATGTCGCTAGGTTAATAATAACACACACGATTTTTCAAATTAACAATATTTATTATAAATTAACGTGTATATTAAATAGTGAGGGAGAGAATAATAAGAAAATATTCAAAACTGGATGCAACGAGAGAAAAATGTTATATAAGTAAGAGGGTTGCCAGCCCACTCAAATGAAGCAAAGCAAACAGTGCAAGCGTCTTACTCTGGCGTAGACAATATATATATACATATATATAGATGTGGGTGCCGTAGCTCCGTTGTTAGTGTGTTCGCCTTCTGATCTGTTGGTTGCGGTTCAATCCCCGGCTGATGCATAACAAATTTAATATCGAAAAGATTTTTCTTTCGATCGGTACCCACCTGTCGGCAAGCAATTGGCAATTCTTCCGACAGTAACAACTTGCCATGAAAGAGCTTCTTAAAGAACTCTGTGACAAAGCTCAGAAAAAGTGATGTCACAAGTGTTCTGCCGTTCGGAACCGGTTAAAATAAGTAGGTCCCTTCTAATACTGTCCAAATTTAAGACGCACAACAGTAATGGAAGAGAAGCTCGGCCAATGAGCCCTTTGGGGCTTTAAGTGCCACATATTTATTTATTTTTATATATATATAGATATACATACATGTATATATATATATATATATATATATATATATGTATATATATGTATATATATATATATGTATATATATATATATGTATATATATATATATATATATATATATGTATATATATGTATATATATATGTATATATATACATATATATATACATATATATATACATATATATATATATATACACATATATATATACACATATATATATACATATATATATATATATATATATATATATACAGAATTTTATATATAATATGAACAGAATTTTTCGTTGCATCCACCATTACCTACTACATTACATTACTTCATCAACTTGTGTAATTTTCGCTGTCCACTCTTTACACTCCAAGGCTGGCATTTTAACTTTCAAGCACATCTTATTTTAAATTACATTTAAGTCGTTTATATGTCATTGTATTTATATATATTGTATTAAGAGACATCTATTGTTAAAAATATAACACATTATAGCCTAGACAGACGGCAGCCTAATTCCGGATTACCGAGTTAATTCGAATTAACTCGGGCATTAACTGCAGCTAATCCGCATAAACTCTATGAGTTAATTCTCAAAATAAAAGAGGATTAGGGCAATTTGTGTTGCCAACACTGCTGAAAATTGTCTATTGTGAATTTTTCTCCATCCATTATACAAAATATTAGGTGTGTTCGCTCATAAAAAATCTTTCAACAATTGTTTACAGTTTTTAACATGAAAAGTGTTGGCGAACAAATAAATCCAGCTGTCAATTATGAACGGTGAATGTCAATTTACAAGTTTCTGATAGTTTTCAGTTCACGTACTTCTTGTAGATTTTCCCATATCGAGAGTGATAGATGACAGAAATTTTATAGTGATAGTAATGTAAGTGGACAGATCTAATAAAACAGCAATCAGCCGTTTAGTTAATCCGCAATACTGCCGTCTGTCAGGTTATTATTTTATTCGGATTAAGTGCGCCGGTAATCCGGAATTAGGCTGCCGTCTGTCTAGGCTATCAGACATAAACTGCATATACGATTTATACATTTAGCCAGGCGTAAAATTGAACAAAATAATGAAAATATAAGGATCCTTTTTTTTTAATTGTGTCAAATTGACACAAAAAGCGCTTGAAGGTTAAACCAGTAACTTTATTATTATTTTTATAATTTCCTATAATACCTAAAATATGTATAAATTAGAGTCTATCACTTTGCAGTATGATAACACCAAAAGTAATTGTTTTTAAGAAAAATACGGAGCAAAATTGATTGGCGCAAGCTTCGCATTAAACTTTCTTACTTTATTACTGTGAACGAAGTTTCTGCTCAGAACTTCTTGACAGAGTTCAAACGGATCAGGGCGTGCACGTAAGTTATTCTTCTCATTGGCCTTTTGTGTTTTCGTTGGAGACGTGATCAAGCACAATCTGAATGGCTATGTTACCGAGTTTTGAACTAGGAAAGGGGAAAGCTGAAAAAAATGTGTTGGAAGAATCTCTATACCAGCTAGAGGTCTAAGTTTTGGTGGGATGTTTTGAGTTTTCGCAAACCTGGAACTTAGAACGTACTCGCGTACTGAGCGATATAAAAAAGTCCAGGAAAAAGTCTCACCTTTTCAGTTGTTTTAGTTACTCCACCATGTCAGCACGTAGTATTGTCGTATGTGGTTTGAATAATAGTATGTCGTAACTCTATCTCTCTCTCTCTTAGCTTCACAGTCCTGGGTGGACCATAGCTTCACCAACAACTCTTCTCCAGTTTGTTTTCTCCCTCGCTTCCTCTCTGCTTCAGGTCTGCTTCTACATCGTTAAGCCATCTGTTTCTTGACCGGCCCCTCTTTCTTGCACCAATCGGACGAAGTACAAACACTTTCTTCTGAATTTTTTCAGCTGGCATTCGTATAACATGACCTATCCATTTAATTCGATCTGCTTTTATGAAACGTACGACATTTGCGCCACCAATTAGATTTTCAATTTCATGATTATAACGGATACGATAAGTACCATAAATTCTTCGCATGATGCTCCTTTGAAATCGTAGCAGCTGACTTATATCCTTTGTTTTCAGTGTCTATATTTCGGCTCCATAGGTAAGAACAGGACGTATTAATTTCATAAATAATTTGGTATAAAAAGTTTTCAACCGCATTCTCTTGGACTACGCCTCCACATTGATGTTTCGCCCGGTAGTAAACACGTTTATCACTAACTTTGAAATCTGGATAGAATGTAGGACTTTACAGTAGCTTGCCTTTGAACTCCGTAAACTAACTACTGTTAAATTCTGGTGAATCGAAATCTACGTCGGGTATATTATCGATTTTTAAGTCGCATATTTCGCAAATTTCAAAATAAGTGTGAGACAGCGCATCAGAAACAACGTTGGCTGTACCCTTACGGTGTTAAATTTTAAATACAAAAGCTGGCAATTTAAGGGCCCCTCTCACTAATCGCACGCTCAAATCATTTTGGATCATGGTAATTTCGCACCATTATCTAGCACTTGAGCGAAAACAGCTCCAACGCCATTCTGACTAGCGTCACTCTGAATTAAAAATGGTTTTGAAGAGTGCGGATTGGCTCAGATAGGTGCGGTCGTCAGCTGTCGACCATTTGAATGTCTGGTTCTTTTTCAAAAGTTCCGTCAAAGGATTTGATATCTCAGCGAAGTTGGAGATTAATCGCCGGTACGACCCTAGTACTGAATAATCCGTTAGACCGTTTGTTGGGGTCAGTCATAAGTTGTCCATTACCCACCACGTATTTAAGATATCGATCTTGTTTTAAACAAAATCTGCTTTTGCCAATATTTGTGATCAAGCAAGCCCTTTTAATAAGCTGACCAACCTCTTGGAGGAGATTAAGGAGGGATTGAAAATTTTCGGAATTAAGCAAAAGGTCGTCTAGGTAAACAAAAACCCTTTCTCTAGGATAAACTTATCCATCCTCCTACACATAGTTTGAGCCGCATTGCAAAGGCCAATGGATATCAACGTGTATTGATAGAGGGGTCTATTCGACACCGTGAAGGCTGTTTTATCTCGTGAGGATTTATCTAAAGGAATTTGCGTCCTTTAAATCTATGCTTGAGATGTATTCGAACTTGTCAATCTACTCAGTATTCCTTCTATGTGTGGTAATTGAGCACTGTACCCGCATTAACCTTTCAAACTTTCTCTGGGTTCTTTTCTAACCAGGGACCGAAAATAACTGTTTTGTAAAAAACTTTAAACTAAAAAATCTCCTTACAGTCGGCTGGGGCCGACCAAACTATACTCTGCATATGTAGATTTATATATAAAAAGTTTACTCGAATATCCAACTTTTCTTTTATTTCCACTTTTCGAGAAACAATTTTTGCATATACTACTAATTTACACCCGAAATATGGTTGACTTTGACGAAGTAAAAGGATTTTAAGATAATTCCGAGGCTTAGTATGGGAGCTATATAAAAAGTGGGAGTGGCTTACAACTTTCTAGTAAATCCAAGTAATTTTTCTATGTTAATCCACACCTTAAATTTGGTGTCCTACGTTGAATAGTTTCTAAGTTATGATGGTTAACATTTTTGTTTAATTTCCTCAACTTTGTATGGGAGCCCTAATAAGAAGTGGGCGTGGTACGCTGATTTTTCGCCAGATTATTTCCGACTACGATATTAATTTAAGTGTCAATTATGGTTATTGTAGACATAAGATTGCCTAAGTTACAACTGTTTTAATTTAAAATTTGTATGGGGGCTACGATAAACACTGGGCGTGGTGCGCCCATTTTCTGTGAGCCTAGTTGCTCGTACAATACTAATCCATACCCTAAGTCTCGTTGTCCTAGACTAAATGGTTTGTAAGCTATGGAGCTTAAAATTTTAGTTTAATTCACTCGACTTTGTATGGGAGACCCATGAAGGAGTAGGCGTGGCACACTGATTTTCTGCCAGATTTTTTCCGACTACGATATTAATTTAAGTGTCAATTATGGTTATTCTAGACAGAAGATTGCCGAAGTTACAGCTGTTTCAATTTAAAATTTGTATGAGGGCTACGTTAAACACTGGGCGTGGTGCGCCCATTTTCTGTGAGCCTAGTTGCTCGTACAATACTAATCCACACCTTAAATCACGTTATTCTACGCTGAATAGTTTGCAAGTTACAACCGGTAACATTTTTTTTAGTTTCCGCAACTTTGTATGGGAGACCCAAAAAGGAGTGGGCGTGGCACATTGATTTTCTGCCATATTATTTCTGACTTCCGTGTTAATCTAAGTGTCAATTATGGTTATTCTAGACAGAAGATTGTAGAAGTTACAGCAGTTTCAATTTAAAAGAAGTACAGACACTTTGTATGGGAGCTACGCTAGAAAGTAGGCGTGGCTCACCCACTTTTGGCGAGGTTATATAGTAGTATAATATAACTCTATGTGCAAAATATTGTTGTCCCAAGTGGTATATTATGTGAGTTATAGCAAGTTAAATATTTTGAAAATTTCGAGGTTAGTCGCTTTGAATGCTTGGTGTGGGCGTGGTTATTGATCGATCATGCCCAATATCAATCCCCTCCGTACCCTTGGATCATAGATTACTTATGCCAAATTTCATCGAAATAGCTCAATATTTACTCAAGTTATCGTGCGAACCAGCCAGGTGACAGACAGACGGACGGACGGACGGACGGACGGACGGACGGACGGACGGACGGACATCGTTAAATCGAAAATTTAATCGACGCTGATCACGAATATATATCCATGTCTATATCTCCGGAGATTCCTTCAAGTGGACACAAACATCTGACCGAAATGAATATACCATGCATATTGCATTATGCAGGGTATAAAAATCATTATGTGAAGCCGTTGTATCACACATATATTTCCGAATACCAAATTTGTTGAGTTTTTGTCAAATTCGTTTTATTGTAAATTTTGACAATAAGGGTAAGAAGTGCTAGTTATTTTTAACCCATACAATTAAATTCAACGTTTATTTTAAGACTGATTTCCTCAGTTTCTTTGCTGATAATGTTAATAGTCGCGTTAATCACTGACGTTTGATTTTGAATAATTTTTTACAGCAATTTATCATTGTTGTTGAGTTGATGTATTTGTTTGGATATTTCTTCGGCGTAATCAGAGTCAAGAACTTCAAGTAATTTATTTGCTACATTTCCGACAATGTTTATGGCTCCTCTGTTTGATCGACGTTGTGTCAGTGACGTTTCTCCTTGCACATCAATGCTATTGTTTTTGAAATGCTTCACTAAGTTGAAGCACATTGACTGTTGAAGCAATGGGCATAAGGAACTAATGTCACATTTTTAAATATTTCTATTTCAGCTTGAATGGGATTGAGGTCAAAATATACGAGTATCCAGTTTCCAACAATACGACGAATAGTCCCCACTCCTTCAAAGTAGATTCTTGGTGTGTTCGAAAATTGATGTTGTGTGATTGGTGAACTTCACGCCAAAGGTGGTAGGAATAGTGTTAATATTGCAAAGAACAGATTTGGCTGAATATGACTGATTTTTCTGGGTGTTGCATCAATGTCCAAACTGTTGCCTTTCCATTTTAATGGTATGGTTACTATTACAGAGCTTTGAGTTGCTGACCCAATTTTGTCTTTAGAATGTTTTTCGATGCATAAATCGCAAAGCTCTGGTAGTTGAGTGTTGTCTGTGGAAAGTAGGTCTATATGATGAAGTGCACGTTTGCTTATTTTAGTTGAAGTTTTTATATCCACTACTAAAATTAAAACATTTTGACCTTGATATACCTTGTGTATCCGTCCGAGGGGCCTTTTATGACAGGCAAGTTGTCATCCTTGATAATGACCATATCACCTTCTTTAATGTTCTGAAACTCCAGTTTCTATTAATGACGATATTGCAACTCATTAAGATATTCGCTTGACCACCACTTCCAAAATTCGTGTTTCAGGTATGACACTAGCACTCACCTAGTGGCTAAATTCATCTTCTCCTGCCGTTGATCAGGTTCTTGAATGGCATTTAGCCATTCGCCAATTAGAAAATGTCCTGGTGTTAACGCGCAAAGGCCATTTGGATCTGCCGACATTGGCGTAATTGGCCTCGAATTAAGTATAGCTTCTATGTCAATGAAGTGGTGGAAACACTTCTAATAGCAGATATTTTACTGATTTGACCGTAGCTTCCTACAATCCTTCAAAATGTGGTGCCCGCGGTAGGATAAATTTGAATTCGATTTCTTAGACCCTATTTTTTTAAATGCTTGCTTTTTCGGAGAAGATGATTTCCTCCAGCTATTTAAGTTGATTATTTGCACCAATGAAGTTTATTGCATTGTCGCAGTAAATAATTTGGCTGCGACCTCTTCCGCCGGTAAATCGCATGAGTGCTCTTAAGAATCCTTTAGTAGTAAGTTCAGTCACCAGTCCTAGATGTATTGCTTTCGTCGCAAAACAACAAAACTCTGCCAGATAAACCTTTAAGGTTTTTTCCCGCAAAATTTGTAGTGGATCTATAGTGGGCCGCAATAGTCCACCCCAGTTTTAAGAAATGATCTCGCTTGTGTTACCCGATGTTGATAAATTGCCCATTATTTACTTCATAAGTTTGGGCTTTGATCTTGAGCATCGTACGCAATTGTGAACAATGTTCCGCGCCATTATTTTTCCTTTAATGGTCCAAAAGTTTTGCCGTAGAATAGCTTGCAGTGCTTAAGGTGCACAATGTTTATCGTCTTCATGATTGAGTTGAAACAACAATTTGTCTATGAGTGCGTTGTAGGCTAACAGGATTGGATGTTTTGCGAACAAATGGACGTCGTAAGAAGGCTACGCAGTTTTGCAAGAATGCGAACAAAATTTTTAATATCAATTTATTTGTATTACTGCTTCTGTAATTTATCACTGCAGCGACTCGTTTGATTTTTCGTTCTATGTCGTTGTTTCCCAACCCGACCACGACAAGCTCAGAGTTGCCATTTTTAGACTCAAAAACAACAAAGCTGCAGGTGCTGATGGCCTGCCTACCGAGTTGTTTAAGACCGTAGGTCTCATAAGCAGAATATGGTCGGATGAAAGCATTCCCGATGATTGAAGGCTCAGTGTTCTCTGTCACGTACATAAGAAAGGAAACCCCACAATTTGTGCCAACTACTGTGGACTAAGTCTTCTTAGCATCGCATACAAAATTCTATCGAGCGTACTATGTGAAAGATTGCAGCGTATCCTTAACAACCTGATTAGAGCTTATCAGTGTGGCTTCAGACCATCGATCAGATTTTTACACTGCACCAAATCCTGGAAAAGACCCAAGAAAAACAGATCGTAAGATCGTTGATTACCTTTACACAACAATGTCTGAGGTCCGTATTCCTGCGAAGCTCATCGTCTTTGCAGAATGACATAATGTATACTGTGTTGCACAGTAAATATTGGGAAGGACCTCTCCCCGCCGTTTAATACCGAACGGGGTTTTAGACAAGGTAATTCGTTATCGTGCGACTTCTTCCATTTTATTGTGGAGAAAATAATACGAACTGCTGATCTGTCATGCTGTTGGCATATGCCGATGATATTGACATAATCGGTATAAACACGCGAGCAGTCAGTGCAACATTCTCAGAGTTGGAAAGAGAATCGCGTAGAATGGGTCTTACGGTGAACGAGGGCAATACGAAGCACCTAGCGTCAACAAAGAAAGAGTCCCAGCGCCTTGGACTCTCTGTTGATAACTACGCTTTTGAAGTAGTGAAGGACTTTATCTATCTTGGATCCAGCATTAACACCAGTAATGGCGTCAGCCTTGAGATATTGTGAAGGATCACTCTTGCTAACCTCAGATGAGAGAATACTCGGAGTTTTCGAGAGAAAAGTCCTACGCAAGATCTTTGGACCTATTTGCGCTGGTGGCCAGTATCGAATAAGGTACAACCATGAGACATATGAACTGTATGCCGACACCGACATAGTACAGTGCATTAATATTCTGCGGTGTTATAGGTGTTATACTCGGAACTGGTGGACGACGCAGAAGAGGCAGACCCAAGATCTGGTGAGAGACTAGAGAAGCTATCCGCGCTTGGAATCTATAACAGACGCTAGCTAGCGAACGTATGAGTTGGCTGGCGAAGCATTCTAGATTCGATCTAAATCCATTTTCGGTTGTAATGTCCACATAAGTAAATTAATGTGGGTGCCCATAGCTCAGTGGTTTGTACGTTGACCTTCTGATCTGTAGGTCGTGGGTTCAATCCCCGGCTGAAGCATAATAAAATTTAATCTCGAAAAAATTTGTATTTCGAACGGTACCCACCTGCCGGCAAGAAATGGCAATTTTTCCGACAGTAACAATTTGCCAAAAATGCTTCTTAAAAGAGCTCTGTGAAAAAACTAAGTTAAAGTGATGTCACAAGGGTTCTGCCGTTCGGAACCAGCTAATATAAGTAGGTCCCTTCTAATGCTGTCCAAATTTAACACCCACAACAGTATTGAAAGAGAAGCTCGTGGTATCACAATGGGTTTTCTGGCCTAAGTGTGTCCTCTCAGAGAAGACAGCCTCATAACCCAACCTATCCTAAGTAAGTAAGTCGTTGTTAATTCCAGGCAGCTTTGGGTCTGACTGAAACCACCATTCATTGCTTCCATATAAAAGTAGAGGGCCATAAAACCATGTGATGCAAAATTTAAGCTTTCAAAGGCTTATTCTTCGTAACAGTATATCATCGGTGTGGGTGTTCCAAGATGAGTCAAATCCAACAAAAGTTGTTCGGGCCCGCAGCACATCGAAGCAAATGGTCTGCTGCTTCTTCGGCCGAATGGGTCATGTGGCCATTGTTCCGCTTGAGCAACGTAGGATTGGTACACGACCATTTGTTTGCCGGAAGTTTTCAGAGAAATTCACAAAACCAACCGCCAAAGACAAATCATTCTCCATCATGACAATGCGAGCTCTTACACATCTCGTCAAACAGGTGAATTTTTCAGCAGTCAAAACATCGATTTGATGACTCATCCTCCGCACAGTCCAGATTTGGCACCCAATGACTTCTTCTTGTTCCCGAATATTAAATGTAAACTGCGTGGGCAACGATTTACGAGCGCCAAAGAAGCAGTTAAAGCGTTCAGAAACAATGTTTTGGAAGTGTCTCAAGAGGAATGGAAAAACTGCTATGACAAATGGTTTGAACGAATGCAAAAGTGCATACATCATCATGGTGAAGATTTTAATAAACAATAAAGCTGTAATTGTGACGATAGTTACGTTCCAATGGGTCAGCCATTTTACCTCCTCACCGCAAAAAAAAATGGGTAACATTTCGAATAATATGTTTAATTTCTATCTGCCTTTAGTTCATAAATTTTTCAAACTTTATCGATTACGGAAAAATTCGACATAATTTTGGATGTCTTTTTTGTTTCTAATTAACAAGTAAGACATTAATCCTTTCAGAATTAAAAGTTTCTATTCTACTAGAATGATAAAAAAAAATTGAATTTCGCAACACACTAAAGTTTTTAGTTATGGTTGACATTTTCGGGGAAATGCCCATACCTACATATACAGGGTATAATTCGGTCGACTCAGGCCGACTGTAAGATAGTTTTTCTTTTTTCATTTCTACCAGTATCAGTTATTGTATTCAAATTGCAGATGGTGCACCTATTAATAAGAATATAATTTAGTCATTTATTGCTCACTTAATATGAATACAATTACGCGAGTACTGAAATGAATCGTTGTATTCGGAAAATATGTATTTGTACCTACACCCCTATTTGTATCTACTACATGTGGAATTTTAAAAAATCCCAATTTACAAATTCGCATACACAATCCTATTATTTATTTGTTAGAATAAATTCGTTTTTCAATTGTGCCAAATTTACGAATTCAATAAAGTTAGGTTTTCCGTGATTTTTCATCATCTCTTGTCACTGGAGTTAATCCTTTAATTTTTTCTGGTCCATCTGGTACATATAAGCTCGGGCCAGTTGTATACATTGTGTTAATCCAACAAAAAGATTGACTGAGAAAAGAGCATAATTTTTGGGAATAATCACTAGTGAATACCGTGACCAAATAATGCCAGTAGCAGCAAGTGCACCACACTGTTGTACTGAAAGCGTCTCTGCGGGACGTGCTAAATCACTGAGGCCAGCAATCACGAGACCCTAAAAGAAAAAGAAGAGAAAGAGGTTTGTAAATCTTAAATTCACACACACACACACACACACATATATATATATATATATATATATATATATATATATATATATATATGTATATATATATATGTATATATATATATATATATATATGTATATATATATATATATATATATATATATATATATATATATATATATATACATATACAGAGGGTGGCCAAATTATTATGGACACTTACATTTTCAATGAAATTCGTAAAAATTTTAAAAGCAATTCAACCAAACAAAAATCCGGTGATTGATTTTATCAACTTAAAGTTGTTTATTCAAAATTATCAAAATGTTATTATATATATATATATTTTCCATTTTTAAACAAATTAAATATAAAAAGACTTAATTTTACTCAATATTTTGTGACATCCTTTTTGCTTTATTAGCTCTTAAATACGGTGTGGCATACTTTCTATGCATTTTTTGCACACGTGGCTATTTCTGGATTATTATTCCAGACATCTTTTAACCTTTCGATGAGTTGGCTTTTGTTTGTGATGGTTTCCTTAGTGTCTAAATCCCTTTAGACAAGTCATATGGTTGGTCCCTGAAAGGAAGAAAAATATAAGTTAAGTTAAATAAACACTTATTTTTTATTAACGTACCTGAATTTTATACTTACCATATGGCCACCCTGACTCTCCGTATAATTTCCCTTTATGCTATCTTTTCGCCTCTCGTGCGACGATCGACCGATCAATTCATTCCTTAACACTAAAACATCGTGCCAATCCGCGCCGAAATCGAGTTAACGAAAAAAACGATATTTTTTTTATGTTGTATACAATATTATAATTAATAATATTCGTAAAAACATTGTGACAATAATATACAATAAAAACTCTAGTGAGTTTATTATTACATACAACAAACGTGCAATTCATTCTAGTGCGTTTAAACACTTAGCAACAATACCTTTCGTAGTGTCCCACAAATTTTCGATGGGATTCATGTCCGGCGAATTACCTGGCCAGGACAAAACTTTAATTTTTTTTGTGCAAGATAATTTGTCACAACTTTTGCTTTATGTCACGGAGCAGAATCGTGCATAAACGTGAAATCATCAGACACTGGGAACCATTTGTTTAACTGGGGGAACAGTTCGTTCTGGAGAACCTGCAGGTATTAGTCTTTGTTCACCTTCCCTCTACAAAATAAAATGGCCCAAGGCCTCTAGATGAAATAACTGACCACACCATTACTTTGAGACCCGTTCAACGAGGCAATCTTTGTTAAATTTCTTTTTTGGTCTTCTACGTACGAATGTTGATTTATCTAGTAAAATCTTAAATGTGAATTCATTTGAAAAACAAACTTATTATAAAGAGAGCATTTCTTTAATCGACTTTTTGTGTAAGACTTAGATATTTTTACTTTATTCCAGTAATTACTTTATTCTTAGCATGTTTTTTTGCCCACAATTTACGCGCTTTCTTCATGACAGGTGCTAAACTTTGTTTTTTTTGTGGGACGGTGGCCAGTAAAACCGAATTCTTGAAGGCGCCTACGAAGCGTTCGCTCAAAAACATTAATGTAAGCATCCTCAGCGATGTTCTTGAGAATGTGACTACTTTTTTTCCTATTTTGCATGCATATGTCCCGATTTTGCGATCATTTCTCTGAGAAGTCATTCGTTTTAGCCCGCATTTCCCTACTCTTTTGCTGCCAAAGTCAACCCCAGTTCCAAGTTTTTGCTTGACTGACGATTTTGAGACTCCAGTTCGTTTTAAAATCTCTCTGATTGACAAAGAAGTATGCTGCAGGAGTGCTTTTATTGAAGATTTTTTTGCATAAGAAATATCGGGTGATTTTCCCTTTTTTTTATTAAAAAAATCAAATTATTTTTATCGGAAAATAACAAAAATATAATCTGTACTTACCAATCTGTTCAGTATTTCGCGGTTATATTTTTATTTTTTTTATAATAACACTTTTTATAAAAAAATAAACTAACAAAAATAAATGAATCGCACTAATTTTATAAAAAGGAAAAATTGAATTGACATTTAAACGTCAAAATAACTAAGGGAATTCAGGCAACAGAAAGCACTAACTAGTAAATTTGTATACTTTATTAGGATGATACAGTAATGATTCAAAATCAAAATTGCAAATGTCCATAATAATTTGGCAACCCTCTGTATATGTATATACAGATATATGTATATACATATATGTATATACACATATATGTATATACATATATATGTATATACATATATATGTATATACATATATATGTATATACATATATATGCTTCAAAGATGGACACCAGTAAAGAGAAAATACGTCATATTTTACAGTTTTTCTTCGATAAAGGCGAAAACGTGTTTCTGGTCCTGATACTGTCACAGCCAATCATGTGCAATTTTGGTTTCGTCGATTCCGTCGATTGTCGAAAATATCTATAAAATAATAGAAATCGTCGAGTCTGACCGCCATTGAAACACTGTTTCTATTGCTCAGGAGCTAAACATTGCACAAAAAACTATTTGGAACCATTTAAATAAATAAAACCTTCAATTTAATACAAAAATAATAATTCACATATAATTTTCTATCTCTTTAAAAGTCTGTGTAAATAACATCAAGTTTTACGTGTTATTCAAATGCATTGATGATTCTATTATGAGGGTTGCCTTTTATATTTTCTTAAAAAGTATGATCTAGTACGTTTTCGTCAAATATGACATTTCCATTGGAAAGTTTCATATTTTTCAGCATAAACGTACTCAGAACGTTTTGAAGTACAAGCACTATTTGTGTTGTTTACAGTGACTTGAAAAATTCATCTCGGTCAAAAAATGGATTGCATATTTTCGAGTTATGATTTTTTACCATTTTCGAAGCGAATTATCTCCACAACAGTGCTTCGACCGACTTCAAGCGGCATTTGGCGATGAAGCACCAACCCTCCAGACAATTTACAGCTGATTTTTGGTACTATATCAACTCGAAGCAGTATGGATAAGATAGCCGATAATATGCAAGACTTTTGCAATTAGTTTTTCAAAAATAATAAAGGCTGATCTACAAGATGTAACTCTTTATTTTTAAGCACTATTTCCTCCTTTACAGTTTCTGTAGAAGACGTAATGCTTGCAATTTCAAAATTAAAATCCAAATCTAATCCCGATATTGAGGGGTTTTCGCCAAAATTTTTCAATCACACAAATAAGACAATTTGTGAATGCTAACATGAATTTTTTCCAGTTATATCGACATGCACTACACTCCTTCGCGCTTTCCATCGCTTGAGCTTTTCGTTGTAATTGCGATTGCTCATGCAAAACGTCAAAGATTGGTGATCGGTATACATCTTTATCTTTTTCGCACCGTATAGGTAGGATCTCAGGTTGTCGAGTGCCCAAACGATCACGAGGAGTTCTTCTCGTTTGATGCTTAACTTTTTTCTGACTGGTTCAGCGACCTTGTCATATAGGCTACAAGTTAGCCTTAACCTATCTCACCCTGTGGCAGTTAAAGGAATTCTATCTCTTTTTCGAGGAAGCACGTCTTGTCTAAATTTACCTTAAGATTGGCATAAAGGAGCCTTGAAAAAAACGTTTTCTACGTTATCTAGATGGTCGTCCACGTCCAGTTTATCATCGAGAAAGCTGTTTGAATCCTTCATTGGTATCTGGTGGAATCCACACGTCAGATCATTCGTCCTATAGTAATTAGCTTGCGTCAAACTACAGAGTGTTGCATTTATGTCCGGAATAGGATACGTGTCACCTACCGTCACAGCCTTTAGCCGTTTATAATCAATTACCATTCGATATTGTTTCCCCACATCGTTCTGCGGTCTTTTTGACACCACCCATATCGGTGAATTGTAAGAATTCTTAGACCAAATGTTGCGTTTATAAATTAACGACTTGTCTTTAGTTTAATAATAATTTTACTTATCTTCTTTAAGATATATAAACGCAGAATTCTGTGAGGGTCTTTCTTATTTCGAAGTTAACCAACAAGTAACTTTCCATGACAGCGATAAGAGACTATCAAACCAAAAATAACTATAGAATAGGATGTTCTGAGGTATTTACTTAAGCAAATCTATTGCACCTTTTACAGGTATATTTAGTACATATAGTCCCATACGTACATACATATTTTCATATATTATTGTAATGGCGCATCAGTCATCTCGAACGACATTTAGAAATAGTATATAAAATAAGCAAATAAGAGAGTATAATCTCAAGTAAGAGAGTAGAATTTAAGTCCATTAGAAATATGCAGTGGCAGGTAACTCTAAAGCAACAACTGCTATTAATTATTAGGTGAATGAAATTAAGATATAAGGTGATTGTTCGCATAAACAGTGATTGTAATATCGAAGAGTCACTTTACCCCTTCATCTAGCGATTCATTAATCTGTCTTTCTACTTCGCCTCGCATATACACAAGATATGGATAACTTTTACTGTAGGTGGGCTCAGGAGTGGAGGTTCTCATTTCCGCTCCGATGCTCGTATCTACTAACAAATTGCCATTTAAGGGTTTAAGGAGGGAGTTGATTCTTTGTTGCAGACCAGAGGGCAGGTTCTTGCCTATCGTGAAATTAACATTGCGCAATGTGCGAGTTTTCATGGCACCTAGCTCCCTTAGTGTGTCATTCCAATGATGCCACTAAATGTAGTTGAAGTAGATAGGACCAAGAACACGAACTCTGCGGGGTTGCCAATGCTTTTGAATAGTTTAATTTGTATTTTATCTTGTATCGGCACGAATCCCTCCACGAAAAGTATACTAAATGGTTGATGCACTGAAGTTGTTTTTGCGAAGACTGATATTCTGATGAAGTTTCTATTCGCACCTGTGTCGAGAAGCAAATCTAACACACGGCCGTCAGAAAGTATATATTCTATGTAAGGTACGCCATATGACCGGCAGGCAGAAAATCCTCATGATTTTGGGTATCAGTGGTATTCTGTTCGTCACCTTCTGCGGATGTTGTGTGGAACAACCTCTGGTGTTTGCGTGGAAGGTTGTCTGATGCCGCACCACGTTTGAATTGTTTAGGTCGGTTAATATGATTTATTTTGCGCGTCTGCATCGATGAATTAATGCCCTCTGCACAGGAGGATACGTTGCAGCACGTTGACCGCCATCTTGGGCAAAAGTGCGATTGGGCCTTGAATATTAAGGACGATATTCTTATGGTTGGTCTCGGCAGTATCTGAGGCGGATTTTCTTTTTTGCAACGTAAGCATGGTTTGACAAGTTGTTGACTGGCACTGTTACTCGGTTATCCATATGTGGTGCGTGGATTACTAGGTTTCGCGTACTCACGGTTTATATTTCAAGGAACTCGGAGTTTGCTTCGGGTAACGTCTAAGAATGTTGTATGAGAAGCATCCTAGAGACGTCACCGTTCAGGCTGCGAATGAATACGTCAAGGGCGCTGTTGCGGTACGTATCAATAAGCACCCTAATGGTTTCGCCCCTGTAGGACTCCGTTGATCTTATTTATGATCAAGGAAAACTGATGATTAACCGCCGCGTAGAACTCGTCTAAGCGTCCTTTTGGGACAACTGGTGCATCTGGTGTTCCAGTGTCCAAATATCGCGTTTGTCCGAGTAATAGAGTGGCAAGCATTTTTTTAATTTTCGACCAATTTGTGTCGAAAATATTATACGATACTAGGGAGGCATCGGCGGCCCCTCTTACTTTCTGTCGTATATGCTGGAGTACCGCACAATAGAGACATCTCCCCTTTACCACCTTAAAGTCGGAAAGTATAGACTCTACTGAATACACCCATGAAACATAGTGCACCGGATTGCTATCAAATGTTTAAAGTTCTTTTACGCAATCTAGGAGTCTGCTAATTTCCCTCAAATCAGCCTCTGTAGCAGAAGCCGGGTCTTCAACTTCCTCGACTGTGTGCACAACCGCTGGCCTCTTGGCCTCTAAATTGGTAATTCTGTTCTGGAGTGCATCAAGGTGGGAGACGCGACACCTCGACTCGAGACTCGGCATCTTATCAAGGAATGCATTCACTGCACCCATCGGTTTGCTCCCAACTCTCCATATTCGTCCTACCAAATAAAAAATATTTTCAACTAATAACTATTCAACCCAAGAGCATTGATCGTGTCGAAAAGTTCCTTTGCAGCGCACTTTTCACTTTTGCACTGTGTTTGTAATTGTTCCTTTTCGTAATAATTGTAATTGTTTTTTTTCGCATTAATTGCATTGGTCATTTATATATTCTTGTTACTGGAAATATTTACTTGAGTATTATAGTGTAACACTTTAATATTGTTACGTTTTTATTCTGCAAGCGTTTAATTCTATTTGAATTAACCTTGTTCGATCAGTGGATTCTGTTAATAATAATGGCAACACTTAGTTTGTACAACTATACACAGCAACAATTTATTTTATCAAACTCTATTTACAATCAACTCTGTTTACAATCAAATATTTACAATAACCTTTAATGTACCTGCAACTTTTGCCTCTGAAACTGTATCGATGTTTGCGAAATCACGTTCGGGATTAGATTGACTTCCACTTGTCAACACTGGCTCTATTTATACTCTGTTGGCAACACCCCATAATCTTCCTTTATCGAGATTTTTTGTTATAGTGTCACCCACTATTCCCTTAACATTATTTGGTCATACACATATACATATGTTGTTTTACTTCTTAAGAATGTTAATAATTATCCGCTGCAAATTCCAAAGAATTTTAATATACATATTTACAACATTATTAAATTTTTTCCAAAGAATTGTTACACTTTGTTCAGGTGCATTTCCGCTAACAAAAATGCAACAATTAACAAAATGCAAAGAAGCTTAATTCCAAAGAATTTTAATATATTTTTAACTTTATTAATTGTATTTTTTCCAAAGAATTGTTACACTTTGTTCAAATGCATTTCCGCTAACAAAAATGCAACAATTAACAAAATGCAACAATTAACGAAATGCACCAAACAAATTTCTTAAGAATTATTGTGTTTATTTTAATCAATCAATTTGTATTTCTATAGCTGCATTTCCAATAACAAAAATGCAGCAATAAACAAAATAATAGTATTTAAGAATGTAGTAAATAAATAAAGATCGCTTTTTGTTGACTGAACTTCAAAACAGTTGTTTTATTTTTTCGTTGCTCCTCGTATCGGGCAAAAAAGTATTTTTCTCTTTCTTTCTCGTTGGCTTGTTCTGGTTATCGCTTATTTCTTTTTGTTGACATTCGTTTCGATGCTGCCAATAGTGTCAGTCACAATAGTGATGAGTAACCAACCATCGATACGTGATAAACATGGTCGCTCTTCCAGTTAGAAATTTTAAACAGTATTACAAGTATTAGAAGGGACCTACTTATTTTAACCTGTTCCGAACAGCACCCTTGTGACTTCACTTTTTCTGAGCTTTGCCACAGATTCTTTTTAGAAGCTTTCCATGTCAAATTGTTACTGCCGGAAGAACTATCAATTGTTTGCCGACAGGGAGGTCCCCTTTGTCCTAGTTTTTCTCATAGTACTGTTATACGTGTTAAATTTTTGAACAGTATTAGAAAAAACCAACTGTTGTGAGTCAAAGTGTGGAACACACGCAAAAGGTTATTGCGAAATAAAATATAAAGTGCGTTGATTTTTATTAATGCATAATCGTTGCAGTTGGCATAATTATAAATTAAATAAAACAAGTAAAGTAGAATCAATTAGAAATAAAACGAATACGTAATATATAAGTAAAAGAATTAGAATAACCTCATTTTATATCTATAATTAATGCAACACTGTTTACTTGTATATTTGACATTGTTTTAAAATAATCGTTGTCGCTACTTCTTTTTTGTAACTAGTCAACCACGAGTGTTTTTGTACTTTTCACTGGTTCGAGTATCAAGTTTTACATCCACAATCAACGTGGCCATCTTGATCACGTGGAAGAAAAAAAATATATAATTCGTGATTTTATAGTGGATATTTTAACAAAAAAGTTAGTCTAGAGCGAAAAATCACAACAACGAAATTCAGCAATGGCAACAAGTAATATTGGTTCAATGTTTGAACGTTTTAAGGGGCGTGAAAACGTCGACGTTTGCAAACACAATGCGAAGTAATATCTTGTAATAAAACGTTGTTGGAAAATTGTAGATAAGGGGCTACAAGAAGATTCAACAGACAAGGAAATACAAAAAGACGAGCGTGCATTGACGAAGATCACTTTGATGAACGAACCAATAAATTTTTCGCACATTGCGACTGAGAACACAGCTAAAGAAACATCAAACGCGTTAATATACGCATACGAGGACACAGGGTTAACTCGGAAAGTTGAATTGTTAAAACAACTTGTCCAGTGCAAGCTTTCCGTTTATGCATCAATGCAAGAATACGTGAGTGATATAGAGATGACGTTATAAAAAGTGCAGAGCGCTGGCTTAAAGATTGACGAAGAAGTCACTGTATCACTAATGTTGGCAGGCTTGTCAGACGAGTTCAAAGCTTTAGTGATGGCTACTGAAAACAACAAAAAGGTGTTGACAATTGATAGTGTAAAAACAAAACGCTTTCAATTTCTTTGTTGTTAAATTACATCAAGATGCGAAATTTAACAACAAAGAAATTGAAAGCGTACTTTATTCTAAAAATAAAACAAAGCAGAAGTAATATAAGTTTCACGAGACGTTCGCAATTCAGAGGAGAGAGAGTGCATAGAATTCTCGAACGCAAAAGAAGAATCAGGCATTCGAATTTCGCAAGAAGACGGTGGAGTAGCAAAAGATTCTAACCCAGATTCAACTGACTTGGAAAGCGCTAATGAACAGCCATGAGGTGACAGCGTGGACAATGCTGTCAGTGAGGCGATCCAAGAGATCGGGAGGTAAGCGAGAATATAATATTTATGGCACTGAATTTCTGGCGCAAGATAGTGAAGCGCTATCCGGCCCCAATAAAAAAGATTGGAAGCTGGCTGTCCACGACGAAATGGATTCGCTGCAGTCAAATGAGACGTGGGTTTTGAGTGAGTTACCTCCAGGTAAGAAAGCTGTAAAGTCAAAAATGTAAAACTAAAACGAATACATACGGTGTATTGATTCGACGTAAAGCCAGGTTTGTAATAAAAGAGTATTATAGTCAAGAGAAAGACATAAATTACGACGACCCGTTTGCACCAGTGGTTAAGTATACTTCTATATGCTTACTACTCGCTATTGCTGCTAGGGGCAACTTGTCCATTCATCAAATAGATACAGTTACTGCTTTTCTGAACCCCGAACTCAAGGATGAAATTTACATTACACAACCCGATGGTTTTGACGATGGCTCTGGACGTGTGTGCAAGCTTCAAAAATCGATTTACGGGCCTAACCAGTCCAGCAGACTTTGGAATGAAAAGCTCAATGCAGTTTTGTTAAAGGCTTGGATTGACGCGTAGCTAAATTGACCAATACGTATGTTATCGAACAGATGGGAGCGAAAAAATGTTTGCTGCTATATACATAGACGACATGGTGCTGTTTTCAAAAAACATATTATCATTGCAAAAGTTGCAGTTTATGATAAAAGAAGTCGGCGAAGCTTCGTTAGTCTTGGGCATGCGCATCACCAGAGATAAAATAAATTGTACAATTAAAATCGATCAATCACAATATATAAAGAAGGTGTTGAAGCGTTTTGTCAAGGACGACTCCAACCTAGTTTTAATGTCAATCGATATGGATCAATCGCTAAGTTCCAAAATATGCCCAATAACCGAAAACGAAAAGCGTGGCATGGCAGATATTCCGCACATGCAAGCTGTTGGCTATTTGCTCTTTGCCGCGCAAATAACCTTCCTGAAATTAGCTTTGCGGTAAAATTTGCTGAGCAGATACTATACGAATCCAAGAAAGGCACATTAGTATGCCGTAAAACGTGTCGAGGTATCTTAAAGGTACGAAGGACGAAGGGCTTGTTTTTACAAAAGAAGCAAGCGCCATCTCCGGTTTCTGCGACGCCGATTGAGGTAGTGACCTTGATCAAAAACGGCTATGTTTTCACAATCTAAGGTGGTTCTATATCTTGGTGAATACGACGACAGTGTACGGTTGCGCTTTCGTTGACCGAAGTAGAATTTATGGTAGTCACTTCGGCTATTCAAGAACCAACATGGCTAAAACGAATTAGAAGCCAACGCCCCGAAATTGCTAGTATTGCATTGCAGCAAAAAAAGTGCAATACAGGTAGCAACCAACAACTCTTGCAGATATTGACCAAAGGCGTAACTAAAGCTAAACACACTCAATTATTTCGAGCTGTAGGTCACTTGACTAACATGAAATTTTATGCCCCTATTGCGGTTCACAACTTTTGTAACAGTGTGGTCGCCGTCGAGAAATTCATATTGCCGTTCTCAACTCGACTGGCGGCTGATTTTTTTGGTTGTGTTCATTATTTTTGTGGTATTACCGTTTGCAGCTCTGTTACAATTTGGTCGACAAGCACGTTAAATATACACGACTGCTCATAAGCAGTTGGGTTTGCATCAGTTGCAGTTTACTTTAAACTAATAAAGCCAAAAATAATGGAGAGATCGTAAGTAATAATTAGCTTGGCTTCATATTGTAATTTCTCAACATTTTATACATTTTCAGAAGTTTAAAAATTACAACCAAAGCTCAATTTGAGAGGCTTGTTCAACTAATGGACCAGAATCCAAGCATTGCACGGGGAAAACCACAATTTAGGTAGAGATGTTGTATACCTTTTCGCGGAGAAACAATACGGACATGTGTACCATCGATGCAGCCCAGCACGCCGGGAAACCCACTTTTTGCAAAAAATGAGATCTTTGACGCATTTTTTTCTTCTTCACTCATTTGCGTTTTAATCCATTTGCCGCAAATGCGCTGCTCCAATACATCTAATACTTCTTTTAAAACAAGTGACATTGTAGATTGAGCCACTCCTATATTGAAGTCATTGCCGCTGCTCTTTTGGTAGCTTCCATCAGCGAAAAATCTAAGAGCAGCACACAATTTCAATATTGGTGGTATAGATACGACACGCACAGATTTCTTGTAATGGTCTTTTACGTCATCCAGCAAAAAGCAAAATGCCTCTTTGCTCAGTCGAAAATAGCTAATAAATCTATAAAAAAATTTATTATTTGCTTTTATTTATTTTGAACAATATTTATACTTTTCGCTAGGTAGTTCAAGAGGGTTAGAGTCATCGCGAATTTTTCTCCGTAAGCGTAGCAAATCAATTTTCGCGTCTTCGTTTTCATCTTCATAAAACAAATCTACACTAATATCCATTTTAAATAATTTTCACAGCAAAACACAATTGTATATTTCCTTAATTTTTACTTAATCGACCGCTTTTCTGTCATAAGTGATATTTTAAGCTGGTTACGCCATAACAATTTCAACCGAAAACAGTGGTGTACCACAATACCAAAAAATAGTTTGGTCTTGTTGAAGTCGGGTCGACTCTAAGACGACCAAACTGGGTTGAGTGGTGAACGGCGATAGGGGCATTTATTTATATATAACTTTTGACTATTTCTTTGGTAAATTTAAAATAAGCCTTAAATTATTATTATTGAATTAATGCAACCCAGTTTACTTATATACTTGAAACTATTTTAAAATAAACATGGTCGCTAATTCCTTTTTGTAACTATTCAACGAGTGTTTTTTACTTTACACTGCTGTGCGGATCAGGTTCTAGATACACAATCAACATAACTTCATGCAAAAAATGCAAATTATGCTATTGCACATTATTCAGTCAGTAGGTGAAGCAAAAGCAATGACTAAAACAAAGAAAGTAAAAACAATGGATGAATAATGGAATGGATGAAAATAGGTACATAACAATATATGTATTTAAAAATTATATTGGGCCAATATATATAGGTCATTCTCTTACAAATCGTACAACTTTCAGGATTTGATGTCTTAGATTCGGTCGAAAATTTAAAAAAATGTTTACGTAAGAAAAAAATATTTCACATGATACCGTTAGTCAAAATTTTGAAAAATAATATTTTGCCAATTTCCGTATTACTTAAATCGCAATATCTCAGGTTCGACTGATCCGATTTAGTTCGTTCTACATCTGTTCGATAAATAATGTACTAGATAGATGGTGTGATAGATGTACTTCAATACCTTCATATACAGGATGATTTTTGGCAACTTTCCTTTTGGCGACACTGTTTTTGGCAGCTCAGCAGTTTTCGTGTATCATGTTACTGTCAAACATGTTCAGTTTGGTCTATAATTTAACCATGGATCGACTTAAAAACGAACGCTTGCAGATTATTGAATTTTATTATCAAAATGCATGCTCGGTTAAGAAAGTGCATCGTGCACTTCTTCCATTTGATGGTCAGTTTGAGCGACCTTCTGAGACGACTCATCGGAATTTTGTGACTAAATTTCGCACCAAATTTACTTTATTGGACATTAAACCACCAACACGCTTACGTAGAGTGCGGACTGAGGAAAAGATCGTAGCTGTATCCGCCAGTGTTGTTCATGACCGTGAATTATCGATTCGGCGCCGCAGGAATTGGGCCTAATTGTCCACTAAGTGGACAATTTTCGGACGGATTTGGGTGTAAAACCTTTTAAAATACAGCTGGTGCAAGAATTAAAGGCACACGACCTACCACAACGGCTAACTTTTGGTGAATGGGTGCTGGCAAAGTTAGATGAAGTTAGATCCAACTTCTATCGGAAAATTATATTCAGCGACGAAGCTCATCTCTGGTTGAGTGGATACGTGAAGAATAAAAATTGCCGTATTTGGTGTGTACTTTTTCAAAGACGAAGAAGGCAGGAACGTTACTGTGAATGGCAAGCGCTACCGTGCAATGATTACAAACTTTTTTTGCCCAAAATGGAAGAACTGGACTTGGCTGACATGTGATTCAAAAAGACGGTGCGACATGCCACACAGTACGTGAAACAATGGCCCAATTGAGAGGCGAGTTCTGTTACCTTTAGACTTTTTTTTTTGTGGGGATATATTAAGGCTCATGTCTATAGCGACAAGCCCGCAACGGTTGACGCACTGAAAGCCAATATTGAAGAATTTATTCGTGAGATACCGGCCGACATGTTGGAGAGAGTATGCCAAAATTGGTCTCAGGATTTTAACCATTTGAGGCGCAGCCGCCGTCAACTTTTACATGAAATCGTCTTTAAACATTGAATTATATATATCGCTCTATCGACTCAAATAAAGATTTCATACATTTCTCTAAATTTTATGTTTTTTTCTTTGATCAAATCCGAAGGCTCTTAAAAAATCACCGCATATTTACGATTTATAATAATTGTATAGAAACTTTAATGAAATTTTCAAACGGCTTTTTCATGTCCGTTTCCAAAGGTAAATTACTTTTCTGACAACACCAATTATCGCGCCATATATTTTTACAAATTGCAAAATTGTCAAAACAATATTTGTTTACCGAGACCTATGTATATGTGTATATGGTCAAATTTGTAAGCTAACGAGCACAGTATATGTAAGTAAATACGATGCGTGGTTGATATTTTATAGCCTGCCAATATTAAATAGTCTGCTTTTTACATATGCATTGCAATTGACGTTTTAGAAAACACCCTTTACTGTAGACGCTTTGGAGAAGTATACAAACATGACGTTGATTGGGATTGGGAATATTTCTCACACGACACTGGCCATAGTGCAAATAATACGTGGATATACATTAATACGACAGGTAATATGTTTAAAACTACCAGGTTTTAACACGAAATTCGACTTATTACACATTTACTGCTACGATTAACTACACAAAAACCAAAATGTACTAGTACATAGATGTGTAATGTGTGCAGACCGTCAAATGTGTTGTTACTTTGTGCACGATGGCAAACAGAAAAAAAGAAGCAAATTAATTTTTCACAGGCTTTCTAAATATTTATTTATTATTATATTATTACTTATTAAGTGCTTTTTGAATGTGCATATACATGACTTATCATTCATAATTAAGTATGTGTTATGTAGCTTTCGAATATACGATCATACGAGTATTTTGTTCAAATTTCTGAACGTCTTTTGATTGTTCACTTTAAAATGCTTTGTTTTTATGTAAGTTTATAAATACTTCATATTAAATTTTTTGTCGCGTATATAAGATTGTGAGTAAAAATGTTTATCTCCATTTTACAAATATTATATATTTATAAAATGGATACAAATTTGCAAAAATAGGGTTCTAATTACAAAATTAATAATTCATAAAACACTCATAAATAAGTGAATCTAACTCATAAAAAAGTCTCATAAATTCATCCAGGAAGGATTTTTCGGTACCTGCTGCATTATTGAAAACCTTGCTACTTTTTGATCGATTTAGGATTTACGGCTTTATAAAGGAGAATGTTTAAGCTTTTGAACCATAGAAACAGAAAAAAATCGATATCATTTTCAAAAATCGTGGGGTGTTTGAAATAAATTTTTAATAAATAATAGTTTAAAAACCTTATTTTCCTTTTCAGTGTAGAATTAAGGGTCAAATGCGATTTTTGACAATCACTGTGAAAAAAATATTTAAGAAAAAAACAAAATGAGAAATAAAAAAATTACCAATATTTTACTGGCCAATGCAGTTTATAACTGTTTGTATTTGCTTCCATTATTGAATTCAATACAATCAATACAACACATTATATTAGTAAAATTATAATTAAACAAATGTTTTCAATTCAATTTCAATTTGAAATGTTCTAACGAAATAAACATATGCCCATATATTTCATTTCGTGAAATCTCATAGTAAAGTCTGCACAAGTCTATAAAACTACTACAAATGTCAACCTTAGTTATTTGCAACAGCGTGCTTCCTCAGAAAAGTAAACGAAAATAATTTATTTTGACATTTCGTTTCAAATTATCTAATTTATTTTCTTATGGGAGCGGAATTTATTTTCCACAGCATACTGAGGTTAAAGTGTGTAAATAGTAAATTATCAAACTTTGCAACAAGCACTTTTAACTGACGGTTTGGGAATATTATTACCACCTCACCAAAAGTTGAAAGAAATTCACAGATCAAATCTTTCATAAATAAAGAAAAAATAAACATGAAAATGATTGCGATTAATCAAAATTCTGATTAATCGAATAATTTCAATTTTGATAAGTCATACTTTTGATCAAGCGAATTGATTTGTCGAATAATTTGATTAATCAGCCTTTTTGAACATACAATTAATCGCACAACCCTCGTGTGCGATTCAACGTCTAAAAATTTGTGAGCATAGTTGTCATAATCGGAACACTTTGGACATAGAACATAGGTCGTTGCACCGATTTTTAATTTTGGATTGGATTTAGGCATGTATGTATGTGCACCTATTTATTTGACTTCGTGAGGAATAAATCTATGTATATGGATAAGTACATAACTTTATCATCTAATAAAATATATTAATTCATCAAGCCTTTAAACGTGTAAAACATAGTCATATTGGACAAGGGAACAAAAAAAACCAAATTGTATAAACAGGAAGTAGGCTTAGCACATATACGTATTTCAAAGAAAGTATACGCAGTGTAGCAGTGCGAAAGATGTTTCTATTTCATCACCATTCACTTTCGCATCCAAAAATCATAGAAAAGATAGAAAGAATAAAATATAATATAGAATATATTTGTCTCATTAGAAGAAAAGAGCAAAACAAAGCAAAGCAAAACATTTACATACGAGGGTAGCCTTTTATATTTTTTTAAAAAGTATGAAAATGCATTTACAATAGTTATCATCAAAAATGATTTTATAGCCTAGACTGACGCCAGCGTTAATTCGGATTATTGGCGCACTAAATCCGGATAAAATATTAACCTGACAGACGGTAGTATTGCGGATTAACTAAAAAGCTGATTGCTGTTTTATTAGGTCTGATCACTTACATTAATATCACTATCAATTTCTGTCATTTGTCACTCTCGATATGAGAAAATCTACAAGAAGTACGTGAACTGAAAACTATCAGAAACTTGTAAATTAACATTCACAGTTCGTAATTGACAGCTGGATTTATTTGTTCGTCAATGCTTTTCATGTCGAAAATGTTAACAATTGTTGAAAGTTTTTATAAGCGAACACACCAATTGTTTTGTTAGTTGGATCGAGAAAAATTCACAATAGAAATTTTTCAACAGTGTTGTTATCGAAAATTGCCCTAATCCTCTTTAATTTTGAGAATTAACTCGTTGAGTTAATGCATATTAGCTGCAGTTAATGCCCCAGTTAATTCGAATTAAATCGTTAATCCGGATTAACGCTGCCGTCTGTCAGGGCTATTATTGTTTTTCAAAGTATTCTCCATGAAGGTTTATACACTTTATGCATGCGCTCAAGCCAATTGTCGAAGCACTTTGCCACTCCTACTAAAACACCTCCAAAATATGGATTTTGTTTGCTTTTAGCTCGTCTTTGAAGACCCACACGGTCGATTGCTGTTTTGTTTCGGGCTCATACGCATATATCCATGATTCGTCACCTGTTACGTCTTTCGAAGCACCGCGATCGTATTTTTCCATAATTTCTTTGCACCAATCGACACGAGACTTTTTTTTGTGCGATTGTTAAATTATGTATTCTCCATGAAGGTTTATACACTTTATGCATGCGCTCAAACCAATTGTCGAAGCACTTTTGCCACCGTTTTTGGACGACCTTGACGAAATTCGTCCTAAAGCGAAGCGCGACCACGCTTGAATTCCTTAAACCAATTATAAATTGAGTGGAGGGTTGGTCCTTCATCGCCAAATGCTGCATGAAGACGATCGAAGCACTGTTGTTGAGATAATTCATTTGATAATTGTAAAAAATCATAGCTCGAAAGTGTTCACGGGTTTAGTCAATTTTTTGACCGAGATGAATTTTTTAAATCACTGTAAACAACACAAAAAGCGCTTGTACATCAAAGCGTTCTGAGTACGTTTATGCTGATAAATGTCAAACTTTCCAATGGAAATGTACGAAAACGTACTAGATCAATTTTTTTTTAAATTGTAAAAGGCAACACTCTTAGTAGCTAATTTACATAATTATTTTATTTATTTTAATTATAATTTAATTAATTTTAATTATTTATCAAGTCGTCGTGTTAGATGAAGCTACCGGTGAATTCACGTTCATTGAATGTAATGGAAAATCGGGCAATAAGCCTATATCACATTACAGAGTATTGATCCTGGACGATAAAACAAGCGAATTTATTGAAAAAAACCAGCATAATGTTTTGGCCCCATGAAATTTCCGATCAGGATTTTGTCATCAACTTTAGTTTACTTTAGTTACTTTAGTGATTCAAGCGATTCTTGTTTTCGTAGAAACGAAATAGATGAAAATTCAGGTTTGATTAGTAGAAAAAGAAGAAGAAAAGGTCCGGGGACACCGGATAAGTGGCAAAAAATGTGATAATAGGAAAAGAGAAAAAGGTATACTCAAACCGGGTAGAAATTCAAAGAAGTGTGAAAAGAGTAATTATTTTAAATGTAATGAACTCACGAAGATTAATTGGAAATTCATTCATTTTGGGAAAACATGACTTGGTAACAGCGAAAGCTGATGATTGCCAACTTAGTGGAAAAGTGTCCCGTAGCTCGTCGTACAAATAAAAATAATAATAATGCAAGGCTTAATAAATCATTAAAATATTTTGTAAAAATTGGAAATGGAAAAGTACCAGTTTTCAAAAAAATGTTTTTAAGTACATTTGACTTACGAGAATCCGCTGTTTATAATGGATTGAAAAATGTAGTAATTATGGAATTCCTCTTCAAAGAGCAATACTAATAGAAAATTTGTCTGCAGTAAATATTGAAAAAGAAAAACATATTAAAGATTTCTTACAAATGCTTCCGAAGATGGAATCTCATTTTTGTAGACAAAAAACGACCGCTAATAGCTGCATCTTACTTTATCCAAAAACTTGCTGTACACCAATTTACTTTTTTAATTTGAAAGTATTTTGTTACATATGTCACGAAGTTGAAGGGGGAATGGATTCAAATGTTTTTGCTTCATGTGTTAATCTCATTTTAGAAAAGCATATTGATATGAGCATTCCAACAGTTTTATTTAGTAAAGGTTGTAGTACGCAAAACCGAAATGATACCTTGGCCACCGTATTACAATTAATAGCGACTAAATATAATACAACTTATCACAAATATTTAACACATTCCATCTGAGTATGTCTCAGATGAAACGTGAATTAGCACATTCAGCAATAGAAAAAAAAGGACGTCCAAGGAGATGTATGTTTATGCTGATTTCGTTCGAATTGTCATAGACGCCAGAGCCACTCCAGAACCATATAGAGTATCCTATATAGACCACAAACTCTTCAAAAACTTTTTTGGAATACAGTTTTACAAATCGATTAAACGTTATAGCTCTAAAATGTTTAAAATATGATTCAACTGGCACGTACTATAAATTGGATTACAATAACAATTGGACTTTGTCACCCCAAAGAAAAGCAAAAATTTATATTGTAAAAAGTATTATTACCCCTTTGTATTCTCATTCAATACAAATACCAACTTGAAAATATAACGATCTACAGAATATGAAAAAGCCTATACAAGATTATCGGAGTTTTTATCATAACGTACGCTTTAGTTTTTAAAATAACTTCTTATTCTATGTTTAACAAGTATCCTAAAGTATTTTGAAGTGCATCGAATATGTTATCAAATAAGGTATTGTTTTTTAAATAAAACTATTCAGCATTTTTCTTGACTATCACATTACAATGATCAACTGGTACATATTTGATATGCAAGCAGTAACCTCGTATTTCCTATGTTCTGGTTACGAAAAATACAGAACGGTAGGGCGTAACTAACAAAAATAGTGAAAAGATCCAACTATTCATAAATAAACAAAAACTAAATTGAGTACTCATTAATAATAGTAAAACAAAAAAGATAAAGCATAGAATTTGTTTATTACGTTTTACTAAAGGTAAATAAACATTTATGATTTCTGAGAAATTACTCTTTTGTAGATACGAGGTTAATGTAGAAACGGGACGATTTGACAATAGCGTCGCGATCTTTAGCGAAATTTGCCTTTCGCCGGTGTTGTGCTTATAGGATAAGGTTTCGCACATTATTGAAACTCGCATTTTAAATAATAGTTTATGAAATTCAAAATTAAATGTGTTTTTACGTTTTTATTTTGTGAACGTTTAATTCTACTCGAATCAACCCTGTTCGATTACTCGATTGTGTCAATAATAAGTGCAACACTTATTTTGTACTAACTATAAACAACAATTTATTTAATCAATACTTTTACTTAAAGCATACGTACGTACGATACTTTATTTTACTAAAGCATAAATTTAATATCGAAAAGATTTTTCTTTCGAACAGTGCCCACCTGTCGGCAATTCTTCCGGCAGTGACAATTTGCCATGGAAAAGCTTCTAAAAGAAGTCTGTGACAAAGCTCAGAAAAAGTGATGTCACAAGGTTCTGCCATTCGAAGCCGGCTAAAATAAATAGGTCCCTTCTAATACTCTCCAAAATTGAAGACGCACAACAGTACTGGAACAAAAGCTCGTTAAAGAGCCCTAGGGGCTTATAAGTTCCACATATTTATTTATTTTTTTACTCGTTACAGTATTCATGTAATGTATATATTTATCAGGAGTCAGGGTATGTCGCGCACTGTTCGAGAATGTTTCTTTATTTTTTTTTAAAGAGGTTTGGTCAACAATAAAGAAGTAATTTAAGCAGAAAGTGATGAGAAACATTAAGTAGAATAGTTCAAGAGAACGAGAGAAAAAGGATCGACATTTAGCGAGACGAAATAGAATTACATTAGGGCTGCTAACCAATGCAAATGTTATTCGGGCAGTGCGCGACATAGTAAATTGTAATATTCAATGCACGCAGTTATTAATTTTGATTACTTGCATTATATATAAAGATAAGGTTATGACCAAAGAATACTAAAGAACGGAAAGAGACTCAGAGAATTTTAATTTGCTATATGCACTTTGACACATGCATGCTATCCGTGAACTCGCCAGCTATTGTTGTAATTGCTTTACTTTCTGGTCATTTTTGGCTACTCGTCAGCGTTGTCTTTTCACATACCTTTTCAACTTAAAATTATAGTAGTAGAAAGATAGAAAGGTAAAGATTAAAGGTAAAGAAGTAAAAAAGTAGTTTTAATATAACAGGTGCGACAATTATGTATTAAGACTGCCTCTAGAAAACACAATTAAAACACCATATCTGCTAATTTTTCGGTATATTTATTCGAAATATTCTCCAACTGATTCAATACACTTGTTACATCGATTTAATAGTGATTCAAACACGTGGTCCAGCTCATTTTTCGGAATTGCCTCCAGTGCCCTCGTCGAAGCCCGTTGTATGCTCTGAATGTCATCAAAAAAGCATCCTTTCAACTTCAATTTCAGTTTTGGGAACAAAAGTCGCACGGTGCCAAATCAAGTGAATACGGAGGGTGATTCAACACACAGACCTGTCTTCTGTAGTAAAATCACGAACTTTCTGGATCGCTTCCGGCGTTTATGCCATATAAAAACATTTGATCTTGATAAACAACATCGCCATACGCTTGCTGCATCATTCCGAATGTTTCTGATGCACTTTTACCAATTTTTGCGTGGAATTTAATGACCGCTCTTTGCTTCATGTTAAAATTTCAACATCAAACGAACACGTATTTTGTAAAATTAATGTCAATAAACATTAAATGTCAACCAAATGACATGAAATTTTGACACTTAGTAGAGGAAGGTTGAAGCTTCAAAACGCATGTACTCACACATAGATGGTGCGCTTGGTTGCTGAGATATGGCACGAGTCTTAATACATAATTGTCGTACCTTGTATATGCAATAAAATTTAATTTAAATTTTACGGAATAATAAAATAAAATACCAAATAAACACAAACCAGCTCCAACTTTTACTGTTTTACGTCATGTTTTTCTAAAATTATCTAATTGTAATAAACTACAAAACATTTAGTTCTACTATTGAAAGCCTATTTTATCACCCGTGAAAATTAAAGCACACCATTAGTGTGAATGGAAATTCATACATTTGACATTTCATTCAGGTGATTATTTGTTTACTTGGATTTCGGTAAAAGCGCATATTTGTTTATTAAACCACAAAAAAATGTACTAATATATTCGTATTAAAGATTTTGAAGCTCATTTATGGAATTTAGTACAATTTAGTACAGGCGATGTGACTGGACTGAATACTGAATTGATTGCTGTGCAGCGAGGTATTTCTATTTGTATACAAAAACAAATATATACATGAGTGTGAAGAAAATGCTTTATTTTTTTATTTTGCAACAGATTTCAGTCAATGTGACTGATCGTGTGTCATCGACATACAGGTGAGCCACTTCATATTGCCATCATATGATTGGATAATCGCACAACTATCACCGTGGACAATCTGGTTGTTTTCATTCTGAACAATTCGCAAAATATCAACTATTTGAAGCCGCTATGCAGACTACTACTTTCGCAAAATGATGGCATTTACATCAGGGATGTATTCAATGCTTCAATGCTAATGAACATTGAGACGCTGCAGTTGGATGCCCACCTATTGATGTTTTAGGTTTGCCTAAAGGCATTTTACATTATACATTTTTTTATTTAATTTTTATTGTCTTTTTCGATTGCATTCTATTTTTTTTTTCAGTTGTTTTTTTTATTTTTTGCACTACAGTGGAAAATTCAAATGCATATGATCTTAGTCATTGTAGGTAGTCGTTTAATTACCACCAACTGAAATGGGGTCGTCATGTGTCATCACAATGATAAATAGAACCGGGTCCTTTAACTGACCGTTTCCGGTCCTATAAGAAGTGAAAAATGGTCTCACAAAAACCGAAAAATAAACAAAAGCGATTACAAAAGAACAAGAATTTCTGTTTTACTCAGAAACGTCGTAGGTTAAAGAATCGCTAGCCTCCAACTCAGTTCAGTCTCATATGTTTTGTTTTTATTAAATTTTTGTCACACAAATATCAACTAATGAATGAATGTAACATATTTATTTATTTTTTTTAATTGTACTTTTGTAAAAACTATAATATTTTGTTTAGCTATTTTGATAAGGCCTATTTCCGTTACTAGTATTTTGAAAACCCGGTTTAATAATAGGGAACAATATTTATTGAGCAATTACATTGGGGTGTGTGACTATTTTAAAACATATTCAGTTCTAGGTTTTCTAAGATGAGTAGCTTCTCAAACATTAATGAATTTGGGTTGTGTTGCTCTGTTGCTGAAATACGTAGTTTGTCACGATATTCGCGTGCTATTCGGCGTTAAATTCTCTTCAATTACGATTTCAATCGTTTTGTTGGTATGCTGAGTTTTTATAAATCTTGATCGGTTTCTATAAAATAATAGACAATAAACAATTGACTAAAGGTTCCACAACAATGCTTGGAGTAAGCGTACATACAATAGAAATTAAAAATACTCTCATTAACAAAATTGTAACACATAAAATAATTCTACAACTGACGAAAATCTTGGGCGTTATCTTCGTTTTTTGTTATTGTTTCTTGCATGTGGACTTCAGACGATTATAAAAAAAATTTAGTAAATGACAAAGGATCAAAGACCTTAGTCCTAGTCATACACAAGTGTGTAGTAGTCGAATGAAGTAATATTCCATACATCTCTAATCCTCTAATTCTATATACTTAGATATGCTATTTATATGGATTTTTATAGTATTTCCGAAAAGAAAAAAAAAAAAAAAAATATATATATATATATATATATATATATATATATATATATATATATATATATATATATATATATATATATATATATATACCAGGTATACAAGCCTAAATCCGCTCCGCTATTAGCTCGTAGATGGCGTTAGTGAGCACATTGAGCTATTATCGACTGTGCATCCTTTTTTTTTATGAGTTCAACATCTGTTTACATAAAACATACATTTTTCATCGTATAATCATGTCTAATTTCGTCCCTGAAAAAGAGCATATGCGGGAAGCTCTACTTTTTTGCTTCAATTTGAAGAAATCTGCTACTGAGTCGCCTCGAATGCTTGTGGAGACAGTGCGCTATCGGAAACCACTTGCAGAGACTGGTTTCGTTGGTTCAAAGAATAAATAAATTTTTGGCTTTCTATGAAAAAAATGTGTTTTTTTACTGAAAAACAGCAGATTTCATTTTTGATATTATCACTTAAATCTAGTTTCAAACAAGCAGATTTCCCGTATAAAATTACTATCACCTTAATCTAGGATTTTGTGCAAATTCCGATAACTTTGTTACATGTTCCTCTATGAAACTGCTTTTTATCGATTATTTCTTGAAGAAGAAATAAATATTACTGTGTAAACGGGTAGACTGATTTTCGTAATTTTGTTGTGGTAATCTGTATGTGTAAACATACTATTACTGTGTAAACGAGTAGATAGCTTTTCATAATCTAGTTGTGTTAATCTTTATGTGTAAACATACTATACATAGTACATTAATCTTAATCTTGTCAAAAGCTTATGAAATTGTTGTAAAAGGCTATTTTATTAATTGTAAACATTACTGTAAGCTATTTACAATAAGTGCTATCTATTAATAATCAAGCGATTGTGGAACTCTTATAGCAAGGAATATTTTTCCAAGGGTTCCCTTTTGTTTATTCTATAATAATTCTAAAGCCTATTACAATAATGTTTGCTTTTTCCAAATCTAAGGCTTGCGTATGTTAGCTTATTGTAAGTTTTTTACAACCATGTTTGGTTTGTTGGATATAAAAATTTTCAAAACTACTACTTTAAACAAAAACTAACTTATTTGAAAAAAATTTAATATTTAACTACATTTGTAAGCATTGGAAAACAACAGAAAAACAAAATTTATCGTTTCAAGCTGTGTATTTTATGTTAAGGGGGAAGACCACCTTGAGCTGTCGGAAAATAAAGTATTTTCGGAATTTTTTTTCAGCATTAAAACAACTTGCAATAATAAAATGTTTTATATGATTTTATTAGTTATCTTTTTTACAATAAATGTCAATTTTTTTGCTTGGATCTCGGGCTCCCTGTACACGCTGCACCAGGTGGCGTAGCCCCCCTCCAGCCCGGTTTTCCCCATCGGTGGGACATCTGGACCCTTGGCAAGTGGAACAAAAGTTAGATATGCAGGTTATTCTCCAAATAATTTCGCACTGAAATACTGAAGCCGTTTTTTGAAAAGTTAATTTTTACGAAAATGGTGGCTATTTATAAAAAATTGTTAATTTTTTACCTGTAAAATTTTCCTCAAAATCGTGCTTTAAAAATCCAAATTATAAAATATCAAAAATCCCATCCAGTATTTCGATGCAGAATTAAATTCTCGATAATTTTGCAAGGTTTCATCAAAATCGGTTGAAAACTGCAAGCGTGATATGTCCCACCAGTTTACAAAATGTTGTTTCGAGATAAACGCGTTTGAGTTTTAGAAACTCGCTCAGTGCCCCGGGAAATTAAAAAATCGTCTCGTTACCTCATTTAAATGTTTCTGGTGGACTATAGATGCATACTACATTAAAATACACACCTCATAGAACATTTCAAGCAAAAAAAAAAATTCGATTTTTTCAAACCGTCAAAGTGATCTTCCCCCTTAATTTATTTTAAATTGTATACGAAACTGAGGACTCCGTATTATGCTTGCGAAATTACACTTCTTGACTAAATAATTTTTAAGGGTTACAATTATGAAAGTGCATTGAGTGAACAAATTCTGCAACATAGCATTTATAGCTAGATTATGCTGTACAAATTCTATTTATATTCATTAACTAGTTGTCGAAAGCATGAAAACGTGGATTAAAGCAGTGTTTAAAATGGTTCAGTCGAAGTAGCAAAAATCGTAATATTTTTGCTTCTCACTGTTTTCATTTTTTTAATTGTTTAAAATTATTCAATGCTTCTGCTTATACTTTTGAACAACAAACAGCTGTTCCAGTAAAAACAAAAGCAAAAAAAATTACTGAAAAAATGCTCAGCACTTTCGGCAGTCGTCGGTTTGCAAATATTTATTTTGCTTTCCTTTGGCTTTTAGTCAGTAGCACAAGTCAAAGCAGAAGCAATGTGTTTGCTTTTGCAAGTCGTCAGCAGTCGTAGTCGAAAAAGCAGCAATTTGCGTCAGCGATCGTAGTCAAATGTACTTTGTTTCCGCTCCTTCTTTCTTCATAATCTTATATACAATATATATATATATATATATATATATATATATATATATATATATATATATATATATATATATATATTATATATATATATATATATATACAACATATATATATATATATATATATATATATATTATATATATATATATATATATTATATATATATATATATGTATATATATATATATATATATATATATATACAGTATGTCAAGAATGAGTTTACACATTGAAAAAAAATTCAAATTTTCAACTTTCTTAGCCAAAAACATTAACTTTTATTTCCATATACACATTTTTTTTTTATTAGTTACAGATATTTACAGTATTTATAAAAGATTCATGAAAAAAAATTGCAAGTTCTACGCAAAAGAAAAGAAAAATACAACAAAAATAAATTTTACTTAATTTTACAAGTGTCAAGAAACTCTTTTCACAAACGATACAAAGTTTTTTTTTATAATATTTATTAGTTAAAATTTGATCAAGTAAAATATTTAGTATTTAGTATGGCCACCTTTAGCATCTATCACGGATTGTAGCCGTTTATTCATAGAATAAACCAACTTTTTTAGGTCATAATGGCTCGGTTTATTTTGCCACTCTTCCAATATAGCAGTTTTAAGTGCTGTACGGTTTTTAGGTTGCCTTTTAGCCACTTTTTTCTTTAAGTAGACCCACAGATTTTCAATAGGTTAAGGTCTGGACTTTGGGCTGGTGTATCCATAACTTTACCGCCTTATGCTTTGTGTCATTATCTTGATAAAATTTAAAATGCGATTTGCCCTCTCTGATGAACCCACATTTTTTCGCACTACTGATTAAATGACTTCAAAATGCCTAAATAATGTTGTGCGTCCATGGTTGACTCTATAAAAGCTAATTCTCATACTCCTCTGCTTGAGATACATCCCCAAATCATAATGAACATTTTTCCAAATTTAACAGTAGGAATTATGTGTCGATTTTCTAAAGCTGTTAATGCATTGCGCCACACTCTGGTCGGTCCATCGTTGTAATACATCATTTTTGTTTCGTCACAGAATAATTCGTCGTCCCAATATTCATCAAGTTGTGAAATGAGCCTTGAGGCGAAGGAGAAACGTCTTTCAATATTTTGTGCTGATAGCAGCGGCTTCTTACGAGCAACTCTTGATGAGTATTTGTTTCTCAGTATCGCCTGTCGTTCAGTTACATGGGAAAGCACTATACCACACTCTTCCTTGAGTTTCTCCGCAAGCGTTCTGGTCGAAATTTGTGGATTTTTGTCCAGTTCCCTCATCATTAAGCGCTCTGCCCGATCAGTAATTTTAAGTTTAGGGCCACGACCACACTTTGACTCCAATCTACCCTCATTTTCAGCTCGATTTTAAATATTATAAATTGTTTTACGTGTTACAGAGAACATTTCTGATAACTTCTCCACATTTTCTCCCAATTGGAGATTGTAGTACATAAGCTGAACCACTTCAGCCGATAACCTTTTGCCTGGCATTTGAAAAACACAATATTTAAACAGATGATGTGGACAAAGCAAAAATTAATCACAAACTAACAAACAAAATCATAGGAACGGGTCACTGCAACGCGTTTACGCAAATAGATAACTGTAAATGTACCGTTAGTCGTTGAAGTGTTGCATAAAGGAATTAAAAAAATAGTTGTGAAAAGAGTTTCTTGACACTTGTAAAATTGAGTAAAATTTCTTTTTGTTGTATTTTTTTTTTTCTTTTGCGGTGAACTTGCAATTTTTTTTCATGATCCTCTTATAAATACTGTAAATATCTGTAACTAATAAAAAAAAATGTGTATATGGAAATAAAAGTTAATGTTTTTGGCTAAGAAAGTTGAAAATTTGAATTTTTTTTCAATGTGTAAACTCATTCTTGACATACTGTATATATATATATATATTAATTATGTACATATGTACATATGTATATTAATTATGAGTTCATTCATATTGAAAAATAAAAAATAAAAATAAGAAAATGATTATGTACATATGTACATATATTATTTTTATTTATTTCATATTGAAAAATAGAAAAAACGAAAGTAAAAGTAAGAGTTTTCATATAATTTCATACATAAAAAAGAATATTAAATACTAAAATATTATATATTCATCCACATACCTTATCATATAAGCAAAAATACAATATATAAAACAACCAGACATATCGCGGACAACTTTTTACGCGAATAATTTCACATGTCAGCAATACATTTTAGATAGCTGATAAACCAAATATTTTTATGCGAATTTTTTTCCGCGATAAGCCTGAATATGAAAATAAACGGTACTTAATACATATAGGCTGTGTTGCAAAGCGAAGTAATAAAATGCACCAGTGTTTTTATCGTGTAAACCAATAAAAACTATCAGGCCTATCATGAACAAATTTCCACGAGAATAACGTATAACGTACAATATACGTAACCTATTTTTAAATAATCATACTTCTACTACTATCAAATACTCGTTTATTGGAAAAGGAAAAAGCAAAAGTGAAATAACAAATACAGAGTGATTTTTTAAGAGCCTTCGGATTTAATTAAAAAAAAACATAAAATTTAGAAAAATGTATGAAATCTTTAATTGAGTCGGAGGCTGCGCCTCAAATGGTTCATACGCTGGGTCCAATTTTGGCATACTCTCTCCAACATACCGGTCGGTATCTCACGAATAAATCAATAATTCACGGTCATCAACTACACTGGCGAATACAGCTGCGACATTTTCTTTTGTCCGCACTTTACATATGCGTGTTGGTGGTTTAATGTACAATAATGTAAATTTGGTGCGAAATTTAGTCACAAAATTCCGAATAGCCGCCTTAGAACGTTGCCCAAGCTAACCATAAAATGAATGAATGAATGAACCGAGCTTGAATATTGATAATAAAATTCAATAAACTGAACATGTTTGATAGTAACATGGTACACGAAAACAGCTGAGCTGCCAAAAACAGTGTTGCCAAAATGAAAGTTGATTATTCTATTTTACAATTTCCCAATATATAATAACTGAGGAAGAAGTATGGAATAGCCCAATGAAAGGAAAAAAATATCAAATTTCTTCGTATAGAGCCTATTTTTATGAACATACAAAACCAATTTTTTTAGATAACGCTTAAAAAATGCGTTTCTCAAACTTTCGATCGAAATTACTCAATAAATTTGCTATTTTTTTTACCCATATTGTAATACCTCTTCAGTGATCTATAACATTTATAAACTATATAAAATATTTTAAAAGTTATGATCAAAATAAAAAATTTGAAATTTTTTTTTCAAAATAGATTTTTTTTCGAAAATAATCACCATTGACCTATAAAAATTTAGAACCATATTCAAAGGCAATTACCTTTTCATCGGTATATAAAACATACTTTTAGAAAATGCGCATATAATTTTAATATTTTGTTTAAATTGATACTTTATGAATTTTTTTCAATATGGATGGCTTTCGATAGAATTACCTGTATGTCTTCAAATATAGTTTCGTGACCATCAGTATTTTAGCATAAAAGCCTAAGGCCGGGCTAAAAAATTAACCCTTATAGGCCCGACGACAGCTTCTCGACAATCAGTATTTTGGATAAAAGTTTTGCTTGATAGCTGGCCATCAACCGGGCGCAAAAAAAAAAATAACCCTTATAGTGGGTGCCGTAGCTCAGTGGTTAGTGTGTTCGCCTTCTGATCTGTAGGTCGTGGTTCAATACCCGGCTGATGCATAACAAATTTAATATCGAAAAGATTTTTCTTTCGAACGGTACCCACCTGTCGGCAAGCAATTGGCAATTCTTCCGACAGTAACAACTTGCCATGAAAAAGCTTCTAAAAATAACTCTGTGGCAAAGCTCAGAAAAAGTGATGTCACAAGTGTTCTGCCGTTCGGAACCGGCTAAAATAAGTAGGTCCCTTCTAATACTATCCAAATTGAGACGCACAATAGTAATGGAAGAGAAGCTCGTCCAATGAGCCCTTTGGGGCTTTAAGTGCCACATATTTATTTATTTTTATAGTCCCGACGCCGGCTTCGCGACCATAAGTATTTTTACAATATTTACATTTATCACTTTGTCTCGCTACTTTTGCCGTGTACACTTAATTGCAGTTGACAAAATATGAAGATTTAAAAAAATATTAAAAATACATAAAAAAAAATTTTAAAAATGTTTAATACACCATTGGAAAGGAAATTGTTTGGCCTTTAATATGCTGCTAAATTTTATATAGGTTAATTGAACATATTTTTGAAAAAAAAATCACTGAAAAAAAAATCAAATTTTTTATTTTGATCATAACTTTTAAAATATTTAATATAGTTTATAAATCTATATCACTGAAAAGGTATTAAAAAGGTCTTTCCATTGATACCCATATTGTAGAGAAAAATTGCAAATTTATTGAGTAATTTCGATCGTGTTTGAACTTTGATCTTGAGCCACGCCTTACGATATATGGGCGTAAGCTAAAAAAAAAAAAAAATTTTATATTTACATAAATAGGCTCTATACGTATTTTTCTATATTTTTTCCTCTCTATACTTATGGCGCTTTTTATTACTGCTACGACTGCCAAAAGTGCCCCGAATTTTTTTAGTAATCGTTTTCTGCTTTTAATTTTACTGGAACTACTGTTTTTTTCAGCAAAAGCAAATGAAATAAAACTTATTGCAATTTTTAAGCACTAGTTTAGATTAGCATAAATATGTAGTTTGTGTGAAAAAAGTATTTATTGGCAACACTCATGGTTGCTATTACTCGTGACGTAACTAGTAGTAGTCACGATATGACGATAAGTAGTTATAAATGGATAAACGAATAAACAATTCTCTAATTATATCGTGGCATCGTAAACATGAGTATTTGTACACCAACTCGTACTAGACAGTAGTCAGTCGTGCTGGACTCTAATATATACATCAATATCAAACTTACCCATTTGAAGAAAGGAGCCCAAAAAAACACAGTTTTTGGACCTAAAAATATTGTTTTAATCATAGAACAAATTTTTGTTGATTACTCTTACCTGCTGGATGCTGCCAGAAAGGCCGCATACCGTCCGGTACAAATTTATCCACAACACCAATAAGACTATTATAAAGTTTGGTTGGTATACCCTTTGAAGTTGGTGGCTTTGGTGGTGCGGGTTTATTTCCGGGAGGAGTTATCCTTGATGCCGATACCATTATTAAAAAATTGTGTTACGTATTATTAACTAAAAAATTGTCAATTTACAAATATTCGGATTAGGGATGGCGATATATCGGATAGTGGTGGGTAACGTTGCGCTGCGTTGTGCTATTGCGCTTATATCGGGTGTTTAATTACATCTGTTGATACATTTTACAGTAACTCGGTAGTATAATTCGAATTTCCTACGGCGCCTTGAATTACTTTTTTCCCTCTCTCAATTACTATCATGAATTACCCTATTCACACGGCATATTCTAAATCCGATTTGATATTTTTGTTTTTAAACTTCTTGATGTAACCAATATTATCAGTTTTAAGAGTATGCTTGAAATATTGGACTTAATTATTTGGAAGTTGTAAAACTTCCTCGGAGCACAATCCCATCTCCTTACACAATTTTAAAAAAAATATAATGTACACTTTATTTCTTTATTTTATTTGTTTCAACAGCTTTTTTATTTCCATTTATCAGCTGATTTCCGATGAAAATTCGGAAAGGCAAAGATTTGTTCGTAATTCGCATGATAATTTAATTATTTATTAACGAGGTAATAAAAAACTTTGTATGGCGAACTAAGTAATTCGATCCGCGAACATTCGTAATTAGGGACGGTGGGATAGCCGCATAATGACACAATTAATGCTCTGGTTATAATAGAAGTAAGGTTTCTTTACTTCACGTTACGTCTGTTATAACCAGAGCATAAAACTAAAATATAAAATTCTTATATCCGATTCTCATACGACTTTGCTCGCTTTGATATTTTACAAAAAAGAGTGAAACATTAAGGCCGAAATACATAAGAAGTAAAGCACTGCAACGATTCATTTATTTTGAGTTGTAGGACATTCGCTCCAAACTCAGTGGCATGATTTGCACAACAATAATTCAACATTTAAATGGAAGAGCTTGCACACTTACAGAGAGAGCGTCTCTCACTGTACTAAATTAAAGAGCAAGACGCCGTTGCGTTTATTATTCATTGTATTTTGCACTCGAAAAGCAATACACTTGAAAGGCAATTGATTCGAATGGCAACATTGACTGAGATGGTAGTCTATGTGCCAATAGATCGTACTGGTATACTATTTAATATGTATGTATTTTTGTTAATTTTGTTTCTGATGGGAAATACATACAGTAACTCACTCAAGCTGCTGTGAAGAATATCAAATTTAAACCAAATAAAAAATATTGAGAACTAAAACAAATTATTTAATTATTCATTAATTTAAAAGTAATAGTATGTGTTTTATTTTGAATAATGAAAAAAAAAACAGTATTTTGGTTAAACTTATAAACATTCCAACATGTCCTACACGCAACAATGTTCTCTAATTCTACTCCTGTGTCAGTTTTAACTTTTCCAAAAACATTCCAAACAGTGCTACGCCCCCTCTTGTTGCATATTTCATATTGTTTATTTATAATTTTGGACTTTATGGTCCCAAAATCAGTTGAAGAGGCCTACATGTAACAAATATATTCTTTCCTTTAATATTAAATTATAATTAACAATTTTATCAATTAAATAAACTTACGTCTCCGTCCATTTTAAGTGCAGCGGCAACAAACCAAAATACAAAAAAGCTCCTAAAGCGGGCAAGACAAACATCGAATGATTTGAATTATGCGTGTTTTATTTGCATTTTGTATTGCCATAACTGTTTCCTCTCTTTTGATTTGAAATGCAATAGAAATGGGACCAAAACAGACGGTTCAAGCTATTGAGAAAAGAGCGCAAATCTTTGCCTCTCAATTCATGATACCGTTTGTTGTTATGTGAATGTTGTTCATTTGCTAGACAAAATCAAAACAAACAAAGCAAATGACAACGAATCACACTGTGTGCAAAGGCAATCGAATCAGTTTGTGCAACCCTTTAATAAGAAGTAAACATGCGTCAAGTATACAAAATGTATACTTCGTGAAACACATAAAAAGTATGCCTAAAGCATGAAGAGCATATGTTTCTTCACAAGTCAAAAGCCATAGCAACGTTTGAGAGAAAACAAAGGTTAATCATTTATAAATGGAAGCAGAAGAAGATTGAAAATTTACATTTTAAATTTCACAATTCAAATAATTTCAATTTTGCCGCTACACAACTTACACACCCAGCTGTTCGGAAACGCTAATGCTTGAAGAAGTTAAAAGTTGAGCAACTTTCGGTTTACGAGACATGATGCATATTTTATATATAGGTACTTTCATATGCAGGGGTATATTTTAACTTTGTTTGACAGCGATTGAAAGAAAGAGCTTGAAAGCAAAGAGAAGAGCGTCATTCAGTACACCAAGAATGATAAAAATAAAAATAGCGCCGTGAGTGAACAGTTATCCTTTTTGGTTTGAGTTTTACAATCAACTGTTCGTATTGTGACGTCATAAACGAAATGAAATTGAACCATAAAGGGTAAATGAATTTTTATAATTCTTGCATTTGTATAGTACACTGTTACTTAAAACAATTTTGATTGAAAAAATGTGATTTTTATAAATGAAGTGTGCAGTGGCAAGTTGCAATAATGATAATTCTAACAATTCGTTATTAAAGAACTATTTTTCCATTCCATGTGATGTGGCTTTGGCAAAAAAGTAAATTAGTTTCTACCGGCGATCAGGTCCTTTCAACCACAAAAATAGTGTGATTTGCAAGGACCATTTCATTAATGATGGTCTTATACACCTCAAGAAATATGTAATGGGTAAAATTTATTTATTTATTCGCATTTCTGAAATGTTCCTAATTTTCTAGGCTTTGCGTCAGCGATGAGAAAATAAGCACATCGTTCCTATGTTGTTGCATCAACAAAATTCGAAAATTGTAGTTAATGGTAACAAAAAATCGTTGGTTATTTTATGGAAATATTCAACTGTTTAAATTAACTTATTAACAGAGGTAGGATTAGATAGTTTTATGGTTGGCGACAATGTTAACGTCAGTACTGCGGAAGAATTACGAAGGGAATTGTAAGTAAATCGCACAGTTGAAATAATAAATATATAAATATATATTGTATATGTTTATTACAAACGTAGTAAAGCGTCAAAGAAGGAAAATTTGGTCCTGCGCAGACTTCAGAAAAAGCATTCCGCAAGGTGTACCGCCTTGAAGCTCTCTTTTAAACAGACGGAAAGGTAGTATGTATATAACGATATATAACATACAAGTTTCAAAAACGAGTTTTGCAAAACTTGCCCAAGAATGTAGAAAAATTAATGAAAATGGGCTGCTCATAACAAATAACTTTGGACAAAAAAATATTGAACAATCTTCCAGTATTAATTGCAATATCAAGTTAAAGAAATTTTCTTCAAGATTAGAAAACTAAACAAAGAAATTGAATAAGCCGCTTACAAGAAAAAATTGAAAATTCACTAAAATAGTAACTTTGTTTTCATTCATTCTTTTTTAATTCTGAGTTAATTATTTTTTAATTATTATAATTATTTAATTATTTTTTAATATTCATAGATGTATATATATGTGCAAGATCTTTGGACCTATTTGCGTTGGTGGCGAGTACCGAATAAGGTACAACCATGAGCTGTACGAGCTGTATGCTCGTACATGTCGAGAGAATGGAAGAACACGCTCCAGCTAAGAAGGTGCTATATTCGGAACCCGCTGGAGGACGACGCAAAAGAGGAAGACGAAACCTCCGGTGGAAAGACCAAGTACTGGAGAACCTGACGGCGCTTGGAATTTCTAACTGGCGCCAGCTAGCGAAGAACAGAGATGGCTGGCGAAGCATGTTATTTTCGGCCTAAATCGATATTCGGTTGTTATGGCCACATAAGAAAGAAGAAGATATATATGTGCACAATAAAACTTGTAATGAAAAAACGATTCCACTTCGCTTTTATTTACATTTTATTTAGACCACACCTTTTCCACTTAGGCAACCTCTGGTCACTTTAGGTTACATACATATTTTCGCGGTATATTTATTTACTTGTTTCTTCTAACATTTTTCATAATAAAGTAAAAAATATTGCTCATTTTACAATTTTATATAAATGTTCGCAGTTTTGGGTGCCGTAGCTCGGTGGTTAGTGTGTTGCCTTTCTGATCTGTAGATCGTGGGTTCAATCCCCGTCTGAAGCATAACAAATTTAATATCGATAAGACTTTTCTTTCGAACGGTACCCGCCTGTCGGCAAGCAATTGGCAATTCTTCCGACAGTAACAACTTGCCATGAAAAAGCTTCTTAAAGAACTCTGTGACAAAGCTCAGAAAAAGTGATGTCACAAGTGTTCTGCCGTTCGGAACCGGCTAAAATAAGTAGGTCCCTTCTAATATTGTCCAAAATTTAAGACGCACAACAGTAATGGAAGAGAAGCTCGGCCAATGAGCCCTTTGGGGCTTTATGTGGCCACATATTTATTTTTTTTTATTTTTATGTCCCGCCGAGCGTGACGCAAGTCGACTATGAAAGGATTCTAGACGAACTAGTGCGAGACGCCAGAACTACTACGCCAAACGTAATAGCAGGTGACTTCAATGCATGGGCTGAGGAATGGGGCAGCAGTTATACAAATAGGCGGGGTGATGCCCTGCTCAAGGCGTTCTCCTTGCTAGACGCTGTATTGCTCAATACTGGTGGTAGGAATACCTTATAGAAGAATGGTAGCGGATCAATTATTGACATTACGTTCGCCAGCCACGCGCTCTTTCGATCGACAAGCTGGCAGGTGTGCGACTTTTACACACATAGCGACCACCTTGCTATTGTGATGGAAGTCGGCAATCATAAGCAGATTCGAGGGGGCCTACAAAAAACACAAACTAGAGGGTGGAAAGTGGAAACGCTCGATGAAGAAATTTTCAAACTCATTCTAGACGTGAACCTAGACTGTTCAAACGACGTGGACCGACAGGCTGACATGCTGTCAAAGTACGTAAGTAAAGCTTGCGACGCCGCCATGTGCAGAAAAAGACAGAATATGTTTAGAAAGCCCACGTACTGGTGGAATCAGGAGATTAATACATTAAGAAGTGAATGTCATAGAGCAAGACGTCTCTCCCAAAGAAGCCAAGGTACGCCGGAGCATATAATACTACGTGAATGCTTCAAAAAGAAACGCAAGGAGTTTAAAAAGGCGATCAAAAGCAGCAAGTCCTCATGCTTCAAAGAACTCTGTGAAAGGGTGGACGAGAACCCGTGGGGCGACGCGTATAAGATAGTGATGTCCAAGGTCAGAGGTGGTAGAGGTAAAGCACCAACCTGCTCTATCCTCTTAGGAAAGGTAGTAAAAACGCTTTTTCCGGCGCAAGACTTGCAACCGTATATGGTGATACCCCCAATAGAAGAAGCAGTGACAATCGACGAGTCGGAGATTATCTTAGCGGCGGAGAGATTCGGTAACGCAAAGGCGCCTGGACTTGATGGCATCCCGAATAAGGCGCTGAAGATCGCCATTAATCATAACAGGAAACCTTTTGCCGAGCTTTTTACGAGATGTTTGAACGAGGGTGTTTTCCCGAAAGTATGGAAAAAACAGCGCCTGGTCCTCCTTCAGAAGCCGAATAAACCGGCGGGTGAGCCAAACGCGTATCGTCCACTTTGCATGATTGATACGATGGCCAAAATATTCGAGCGGTTGATATGCACGCGTCTGGAACAGCATCTAGACAGGAAACCACCTGGTCTGTCCGAGAACCAATTTGGTTTCAGGAGACATCGGTCGACCATAGACGCAATTAGAAAATTGACGGACATTGCTGGCAAGGCCATAGAAGGCACTAGATGGATGCATGGCGATAAAAAATATTTTGCAGTAGTGACACTAGACGTACAAAATGCCTTCAACTCGGCAAACTGGCATCTTATTATGAGGGCATTGGAGGCAAAGGAAACGCCAGCGTACCTAATGCGAATAATAAATAGTTATCTGTCTGAGAGACTACTGTTGTATGACACGGACGAAGGGCCCAAAAGCTACGTGGTGACGGGTGGAGTGCCGCAGGGATTTGTACTTGGCCCGCTACTGTGGAACGTGCTGTACGATGGGGTGTTAAACCTTCCATTGCCAAAAGAAGCCCAGATAATTGGCTACGCAGACGACATTGCCGTGACGATCGTTGCGAAGGAGCTCTCCCAAGTTCAGAGCATCTGCAGAGAGACAGCTTCGAAAATTAAGGATTGGCTCACGACGACAAAGCTCCAGCTTGCGGTACAGAAAACAGAGGCTGTACTTATCACGAGCAGGAAAAAACTAGAAAAAATCACCCTAAACATTGACGGCTACAACATTACAACGCAACCTTCGTTGAGGTATCTAGGTGTAATGATTGATGCGAGGCTCAACTTCAAGGCGCATATCGAAAAAGCCTGCGGTAAGGCAGCAACAATGACAGCGGCTCTGACGAGAATCATGGCCAACATTGGTGGCCTCAGCCAGAGTAGGAGAGCGCTCCTGGCTAAAGTTAGTCAATCAATACTGATGTACGCGGCGCCTATATGGGGGGAAGAAGGCGAAGATAGTTTTCAGGTTAAGCGCTATTAGAGTTGCATGTGCATTTAGGACAGTGTCACAAGAAGGTGCCGGTATTATATCTGGCATTATGCCGCCGGACATAATGGCCTCGGAGTTGGGCAGAGTATATAACAAAACCAAAAGCCTGAATAGGCCGTTAACGGCAACCGAACGGAAAGAGGAGAGACAGACGAGCCCAGACGAATGGCAAAGTCAATGTGACGCCGCAGGAAAAGGGAGGTGGACCCACAGGCTCATCAGGAACGTGCAAGCTTGGGTCGAAAGGGGACACGGAGAGACAGACTACTACCTTATGCAGTTTTTGACGGGCCATGGTTGTTTCGGAGATTACCTACACAGATTCGGTCATGATGACGCGACAGAATGTTCATTCTGCAACACTGTTGACGAAAACGCTCAGCATATCTTTTTCTTCTGCCTAAGATTTGAGACGCAGAGAATGACCATAGAGAAGATAATAAATGAAAGGATGACACCTGATAACATTGTGAGCCATATGCTGCGATCGAGTTTGGTGTGGTTTAAGATGAAAAATGGGTTGCAATAGCTCTTAGGGAGCTCAGGAAGAAGGAGTGGCAGCGGAGAAATATAACTGCAGCTGTGTGAACGCCATGTACGGGATGTTTGAAGAGGCATATTAGCTCAGCTTAGTCCTGCGAAGTAGTGCTTAACGGCGGTCCCGCAGGACACAAACAAGCTATAGAGGTCGGAGTTAAGGGTTTAGTACGTAGGCGTACTGGTTCGCAAGTCCAGCATAGTAAGATAATACTGACTGGGCGTGGTCCCGAATGAGGTGTACCTTTAGCGGACAGTATGAATCGTACATGCCGTCTATGGTGGACGGTATCTAAGAAAGATTCCCCCTTCGAATACAAAAAAACACACACACACAAACACACACACACACACATATATATATATATATATATATATATATATTTGAAATCATAAAAGTATATGACCATAAGAATAAAAGAAAAGAATGTTGTAATATTTTGATTGTGATTAACTAAACAATTAAAGAGAGAATGGGATTTAAGACCATGTCATTAGATTGTGGATGCAAAGGTGTTGTACGAGTTTTGTATATACTCAACATACAGCACATCTCTTGGAATACAACTGATTCGAAATTTCGACCTTGGTCCGAGTGTAACTCCACCGGTACACCAAAACGAGTAACCCATTGCTTGACGAATACATTGGCAACTGAACTAGTTTCTTGATTTGGAAAGGGGTATACCTCAGGCCATTTACTAAAGTAATCTATAACCACCAGAAGATACTTGTTCCCTGTGTTGCTTGTTGGAAATGGTCCAATTATGTCCATAGCAATTCGCTCAAATGGAGCACCTACGGTGTATTGGTGCATCTTACCTTAACTTTTTTTAGTGGGACCTTTGGCCATTCCAGTTCCTGATCTTCCACTTTTTATTGACGAACCCTTTTCGCAATCTACTACGGTAGTAAATTCTTGACAATGACGTTTGATGTTTTTATTCGTTATTTCTTCATCCGCTTCCACTACCCACAACTTACCTGTTCTATCATCCACATTCATCTGTGCCCAAATTACCGCTTTTGATTTTGCTGGAACCTCTAGGCGTTGACATGCTAGTATCCGTTTCATGTTTCCACTACGCTTGTAATCGATGTGCAATGTAACTCTACATTTGCATAGCGTAGTATCCGTTGATTTAAAGCTAACGTAAATCCATTATAAATCATAAAACCAACACAATTTTTTATGTCATCGATGATGTCAGACACATTAAATTCATGTTCCCACGTGCAATTTCCAGTAGGTAGTCGCACACGCTGTAATTGTGAGATGTATTTGTCGCAAATGAAGCATTTACCAGTAAATTTGTTTTCGCGTCGACCTGTTGTTCTTCATTCAGGCTACACTACTGACTTAACTGCCTGACACACTGCTTCAACCAGCAGCCGGATTCCAACTTTCGCTAACGCTAAAATAGTAAAATATGCTAACATGCTGAATCTAAAATTCTATCCGATTTTTTGACGATCTCCAAAATTCGATTCTATCCTCTCTGTCGCTAAAAATTGCCTAACCTAAATTTTAGGTTTTTATCCGGCAGCTGTCAAAATATGTTTGCATTTTAATAGTGATAAATAGAGAAAATAAAAGTAAGTAATTGCAAATCAATAGCAGCCTCAGTTTCGATTATAATTTTTCTCCTGTAGCGTAACTATTAGTGTTTTACAAAGATGTTCGCGCCGTATTGTAACAGAACGCAAAGCACATTACGGAACAGCCTTCGCAAAAGCACAAAGCCTTGAGAGAGTCTACAGATCTTTTTAGCATTTTTAAAGAGAGGATTGTGGAGCTGTTTAGGCTCACAAAAGAAGTATGTAATAAACTCTTTGAGAAGATCCGTCCTCATATGCGAGAAGGGCGACAAATGCACTTACCCTTATTCTTTACAGGAAGTTACCAGCGGTCAGTGAGGCAAGACTTTTTGGTAAATGCATCACAAAGCACTATCAGCAGATGCGTGGGGGAAGTTGCGAATATAATGGACAAAGATTTGTTAGCCAGGTACGTGAAATTTCCAACTCCAGCCAAAGACGTACAAGCAGTGAAGGAGAAGTAAGTTCTAGATAGTATATTTATAACATTTATTAATTTCCGTAGATTTTACGGCTTCCCAGAAGTGATAGGTGCTATAGACGGTTTGCACAATAAAGTAAAGAACCCAGGCAAGAGCATCGAGCATGTATATTTGTGTAGGAAAGGAGGTCACTCAATAAACGTGCAAGTGGTATGATTAAATTGTTGCGTGTGGCTCGAAGGAAATATATGTGTCTGCACATGTCAGATAATAATCAGAGGGAGAATGATTTGTGCCCATCACTGGTTGGTGTTCGTGCTTAAATGTGTTTTCTATGTTACGTGAGGTCACTGATAGTGGTTAACGAATGTAATCTGTGATTGTAATGATATTACGGTGTAAGTTAAGAGAAATAGAACTAGACTTATGTGTTTTCGATTGAACTGTTTTGTCCGTTGGCAGCTGGAAATGCCCAGCTTTAGGAAAAAAACATACAGTTCATGTCGGTCCGTTATATAACTTGATTTTCATTCCTGTTGAGCTATGTACCAGAGGTACATGTAAATTGTGAGGAGAAAGTAAAGTGTGATACTGATCAGTGGTGTGTTTGTGCGTTGGTGTGCCTTATATTGTCCTATGTAAGTATATCTCCGATGTATAAGTCCAAAAATGGGGTAGAGCCTTACCTTTTTTTTTTGTATTTACCAGTGAATTTTTATTTTGTGGAGGGAATACCAGCAGTTGGAGGAGTTATTAATAACTGGCGCATAACCAGAGAGGTTGGTCCAAAAAAAAGGATAACCAAGCTAAGTTTTTTTTTTATATATATATATTGATTTTTTTTGCAACATGAAGCGCCGTAACGGTGTCTACCACTACCTGGTGTTCTGGTGGCCGGTAATATCGGTGGATATTACGTTTGTCTGTCCGCAAGTGAAATAACGTATGATAAGAATATATGATTACGTGTGTGTGTGTATTTGCAAGTGTTATACATTATGGGTGCTAGTAATAGCCTAGACAGACGGCAGCCTAATTCCGGATTACCGAGTTAATTCGAATTAACTCGGGCATTAACTACAGCTAATACGCATAAACTCTATGAGTTAATTCTCAAAATAAAAGAGGATTAGGGCAATTTGCGATGGCAACACTGCTGAAAATTATCTATTATGAATTTTTCTCCATCCATTTTACAAAATATTAGTTGTGTTCGCTAACAAAAAACTTTCAACAATTGTTAACAGTTTTCAACATGAAAAGTGTTGGTGAACAAATGAATCCAGCTGTCAATTACGAACGGTGAATGTCAAATTAAAAGTTTCTTATAGTTTTCAGTTCACGTACTTCTTGTAGATTTTCTCATATCGAGAGTGATAGATGACAGAAATTGAGAGTGATAGTAATGTAAGTGGACTGACCTAATAAAACAGTTATCAGCCGTTTAGTTAGTCCGCAATACTGCCGTCTGTCAGGTTATTATTTTATTCGGATTAAGTGCGCCGGTACTTAATCCGTACTCTTTGATTTTGTGGACATATTTTCTTCTTTGACACACTACACTACACAGATTATTGTTGCACAAACTTTATGTTGAAAACGATTCAACCACCACATATGTGCAACAATATTTAAACAACGAGTGATAGCCGAGCAAATCTACGGTTACGTGAGCGTGAGCCACGCAAGCACCTAAAAAATTGCCAAATACTTCACGTCGCGTAATTTTTGTATTCGATATTATTTAGTTTTAATTATTTAGTATAATTTATTTATTTTTTATCTTTAATTTTCTTTATATATATATATATATATTTAATATTAATTTATACATATCTCATTAATTTATATATTGCTATATTTATACATAGATGTGTTAGGTCCTTTTTTTGTGTTTTTGAATTTTTGGTTTTGTGTTTTCCTTTTCTTTCATTTTGGTTTGTGAAGTGACGGGGGCTCTGCCTACTCATATGTTGTGTAAGCTGGAGAGATCAGCGGGGAATTTGATTTCTTTTTTGCATTTTTATAATTCTTCTTTATAGTATTTTTTTTGTATTTTGGTGTTTCCAACAGTTATTGAACTCAATAGGTGTAGGAAGACCCACAGCAGGTGCATATTGGCATCTTGATTTTGACTTTTCCGATTTTTGATTTCTTCTCTTAATAATATCCCCGGTGTCTTCCACTTACTTCGGGAGTGAGCCACCTACACTATAGGAATTTATCATTTTTTTATTATTTTGTTTTATTCTTGTAATTACTTTCAAACTTTCTAAGGGTTTTTTTTTAATGTTCATACAATAACATCATCTGTAATAAAAACATGATTGCCTACAATACTTACTTACTTACTTACTTATGTGGCCATAACAACCGAATATCGATTTAGGCCGAATATAATATGCTTCCCCAGCCATCTCTGTTCTTCGTTAGCTGGCGCCAGTTAGAAATTCAAGCGCCGTCAGATTCTCCAATACTTGGTCTTTCCACCGGAGGTTAGGTCTTCCTCTTCTGCGTCGTCCTCCAGCGGGCTCCGAATATATCACCTTCTTAGCTGGAGCGTGTTCTTCCATTTGGTCGACATGACCTAGCCAACGCAGCCGCTGAATTTTGATGCGCTTTACTATGTCAATATCGGCATACAGCTCGTACAGCTCATGGTTGTACCTTATTCGGTACTCGCCAACGCAAATAGGTCCAAATATCTTACGTAGGACTTTTCTCTCGAAAACTCCAAGCATTCACTCATCCGAGGTGGAAATTGTTCAGGCTTCAGCGCCATATGTTAGGACAGGCATGATGAGAGACTTGTAGAGTGTAGTTTTAGTTCTTCGAGAGAGAGCTCGACTTCTCAATTGCTTACTTAGCCCAAAGTAGCACCTGTTTGCAAGAGTGATCCTTCGCAATATCTCCAGGCTGACGTCATTACTGCTGTTAATGCTGGTTCCAAGATAGACAAAGTCCCTTACTACTTCAAAAGCGTAGTCTTCAACAGTGACGTGCTGTCCAAGACACCGGGACTCTTTGTTTGTTGACACTAAATACTTTGTCTTGCCCTCGTTCACCGTAAGACCCATCCGACGCGACTCTCTTTCTAACTCTGAGAATGCTGCACTGACTGCTCACGTGTTCATGCCGATTATGTCAATATCGTCGTCATACGCTAACAGCATGACACTTTTGTTGAAGATAGTGCCATTATGGCGTAAATCAGCGGCTCGTATTATTTTCTCTATAATAAGATTGAAGAAGTCGCACGATAACGAATCACCTTGTCTGAAACCCCGTTCGGTGCGGAGAATATAATACTATAATACTGTATAAGCAAAAAAGAATGATGGGATAAATTGTTGTGAGGGGGCATTAATGAGGGGAATGAAATTTCGAAGCATGTGTTAATCACCCTAGCGTTCGTTTTTTTCAGGGATTGCAATTTCCCGGTGAGACGTGTAATCCATGGTAGGGTGGGTACGCGCGCCCAGGCTCCCGGTTGAATAAGACCAGCCTGTTTTTTTGGTTAATTGCAAATGAGATATGTGAACGCGTGTGTATGTAACAGGTGATGGGTGAATGTGTGTCTTGTGTGTATGTGTTGGTCCGTCGGTACGTTGTTGATAGATGGGCTTTATTGTCTATTCGCCATCCTTTCTTGACGGGTTGAGAACCACGACCCATCCTGTCTGCTAGACGGGGCATTGTCGAGATTGTGACATCAGCGCCAATAGACAATAATGGCGCCCAATAGAAATTATAGATAAAAACATCTAGTGATTGTGTTTGTTGTGAGTGTGTGTTTTGTTATGTTAAGTATGTTTATTTTCATTAGGTATATGTAACATTTACGATGTTATATACATATTAAATATTGTAACAAAATCAGTATTTATTTGAAGTAATTGCAGAAATTCTTTTCAAGGTACGTGATTTCAATTAAAAAGTATTAAATTGTAATGCGCGATTTGGTGGAACTGCTATTGATGCTACAATATGAAGAGCCCTTAAGGTTCTGCTTGATAATAAATGCTCAAGTGGTGAAATGAATTTTTGGCTGTTAGGTGAAGTTATATGCGCTTAGCATATTTTGGTTTACTTTTACTAAAGGTCCATTGTTTTATATACAGGTGACAGTGGACTCCAATTCAGGGCAACAATCTATCTGAATAGGAGAAAAACTATAATAAGCGACACCGAAAAGCAAGAAACTGCGTTGAACGCTGCTTTGGAGTACTCAAATCGAGATTTCGGCGCCTCTAAATGAGAAGGTGTTAATGTGTGACCCCATCGTAGCAGGGAAAATAATTAATTCATGTATAATTCTGCATAATATTATGATTATAAATTATATCGGTGGAGAATTTGATAATAGTGAAATCGCTAAAATTAATTTAGCATTTTTTGGCGACGGAGTTTTAGAGATAGCAAAAGTTGGAATCCGGTTGCAGATCTGATGTTTCCGCCTCTATTTGGCGTACTCGTGGCATTGGTCAACACATACGTCAAGGCACTACTGATTGTTTTGGCATATGTACTCCTTGAATAGGGGATGCTATGAATGCCTGTATTTTTATTTTCTCGATGAATTCTTTCGAATTACCGAAGAACGTAAGATGACATAAGCGCTCAATGAAGGAAGCGAAACCTCGCGATTTTAATTCCACTCGATGTGATTGGCTATTATAATCATTTCCATATTTGGGCTGGAGCGTGTCCATTAGTAACACCAGGATATACCTCTGGAAATATTTGTAACACTTCGGAAGCATTACCGTTTAGTAAGGCTATTAAAGCAGCAGTCTTATTGCTATCGTCCCATTGATTCTTCAAAGTTGTTGTCTCAAAATGAAACTTAAAGATATTGAATGGCGTAATTTCGTCAAATGGTGGTGGCTCTACTTTAATTGTATTTGATTATTTAATCATTGGCCCGATTATTTTAGTTGATTGAGTTCGTGCTCTAATATCTTGAGCTTATATTCCAGTCGTCGACATGTTCCTTCAGCTTATCATCCAACTCATCCACGCGTTTTTTCAGCTCTGTGGCTCTGTCATTAATGGATCTGGATATTTCCTGAGATCTAATATCAATACCATTTTGTAGATTTTCTCTGACGAACATAATACGAGCTGCTTATCTTCGACATAATGGCACTATCTTCAACAAAAGTGTGATGCTGTTAACGTATGCCGATGATATTGACATAATCGGCATGAACACGCGGGCAGTCAGTGCAGCATTCTCAGAGTTGGAAAGAGAGTCGCGTCGAATGGGTTTCACGGTAAACGAAGGCAAGACGAAGTACCCAGTATAAACAAACAAAGAGTCCCAGCGCTGATGACTGTTGATAACTACGCTTTAGTGAAGGGCTTTACCTATTTTGAAACCAGCATTCACACTAGTAATGACGTCAGCCTGGAGATATTTCGAAGGATCACTTTTGCTAACCGGTGCTACTTTGGGCTAAGTCAGCAATTGAGAAATCGGGCCCTCTCGAGAAACGAAAACCACACTATATAATTCTCTCATCATGCCTGTCCTTACATATGGAGCCGAAGCTTGGACAATTTCCAGTTTACGAAAGAAAAGTCCTACGCAAGATCTTTGGACCTATTTGCGTTGGTGGCGAGTATAGAATAAGATACAACCATGTGCTGTATGAGCTGTATGCTGACACCGACATAGATAGATATATAGATAGATAATGTTTTTTATTGTAACAAAATTTTGAATTTATGGACATTTTTCACCATCAGAAAATTGGAACTTATATGTATAGATGTATGTAATTTTAGCAGCACCGGGAAAAAGTACACGACTTGTAAGTATTTATTTGCTATTTCATTTAGAAGCAAACAGTTAAACATTTAAAACCTGAATTTATCTCTACAAGGAGAAACGACGCTCACTTAATGGCCACAGAAACCAAAATTTCTCTCTATGCAATTTGAGCGAAATAAAAAATATAATACACTTTCTGGGTAGGTGTCCAATTTTTCAAGTAATTCGTTTTAGATGCTTTAGAAAGTATTCCATGAGTGAAGAAGAAACGCTTGTTGTGTTAAATGGCGGTAGAGGATGGGAAAATTTGTTCTTGTTTTAGCTGATGCTTTACAGTATAGAAAATTAGTTTTAAACGAATATAGTTAGTCATGTAATAAAATCTTTTATGTTGTTTCGTTATTTTATTTATCGACAGACGACCTCAGAGTCAATGTCGTATATTCGTTATTTGTTGTATTGTTAGGTTTGTAGTAAAGACATTCAAATTTTTGTTACAATAAAGAACTTTATTTATCTATCTATCTATCTATCTATGTCGGTATCGGCATACAGCTCATACAGGTCCAAAGATCTAGGACTTTTCTTTTGACAACTCCGAGCATTCTCTCATCTGAGGTGGAAATTGTCCAAGCTCCTGCGACATATGTAATATAGGCATGATGTTGCACTGACTGCTACTTAGCGCGTACCTGCCGATTATGTCAATATCATCGGCATACGCTAAGAGTATGACACTTTTGTTAAAGATAGTGCCATTATGTCGTAGATCAGCAGTTCGTATTATTTTATCTATAATAAGATTGAAGAAGTCACACGATAACGAATCACCTTGTCGGAAACCCCGTTCAGTTCCTTCCCACTTTTCACCGCACAACGGGAGTTTTACAGTGTCATTTTGCAAAGCCGGATGAGCTTAGCAGGAATACCGAACTCAGACATTGTTGTGTAGAGGCAATCCCTTGCCGGACTGTCGAAAGTTGCTTTATAATCATCAAATAGATGGTGTGTGTCTATCTGTTTTTCTTGGGTCTTCTTCAGAATTTGGCGCAGTGTGATGGTCGATAGTCTGGTCGATGGGAGATTTACCAGGTCTGAAGGCACACTGATAAGGTCTAAACAGGTTGTTAAGGATAGGCTTCAATCTTTCATACAGTATGCTCGATAGAACCTTGTATGCGATATTAAGAAGACTTATTCCACGGCAGCTGGCGCAAATTGTGGGGTCTCCTTTCTTATGTACGGAACAGAGAACACTGAGCCTCCAATCATAGGGCATGTTTTCATCCGATCATATTCTGCTCATGAGCTGGTGAATGCTGGTGAGCAGCTCCATAAGTTCTGACATCTGTAACCAGATTCCCATTATTGTCACAACAGAGTGAGGCTTCGGGGTATAAACCGCCACTCAGGCGCCTGATTTTTTCAAAGAATTTTCGAGACTTAATCCTACGTCTACACTTCTCGATGTCCTCACACTCTCGTCTTTCTAGCTCTCTCTTACGTCTGAAAAGATATTTCTCCATACTCCGCTTCTCTCTGTTCCGCTCCTTAACAGCTCGCGTGACTGCTGTACGCAGGGTTTTTCTGTACTCGGCATCCTTCTCTGCGGTAGCATCGCGACACTCCTGATCAACTAGCTGGATTGAGGCATCTTCCCTATAAAGAGACCAGACATTCCAAGTGGATATCCGTAATTCGTGGTTCTTATTTCGTTAGTGGGGGTCGTCAAGTAAAAGGGTAGTCCTTATCCCAGGCACGGTCAATAAAATTCCTCTTCCAAGCCCTCCACGTGGGTACTGACTGGTAATGACTGCCAAGGATGTAAGCTAAGAATAGTTTCGGGTGCTCGGATGGGCGTTCGAGTCACCAAGCCTTCCATAGGTTAGAGGTACCTACTCCGTCCCTTCCCCTATTCTAGCTCCCATCTCTCCCTCTTCTCTGGGGCTGGATTAAGGTGGGGCATACGCTCCGTGCCGATAATCAGCCTGGCTGGAGGCCCAGTATAAAAAATAGTCGTGAACGGAGTATACGGATACCTGGCGCCCACCGCATTAGCTAGCCTTACCTACGTAGCCAGAGCTATGCGTAGGCGGACATCTCCTTCTCCGACACTCATGGGAACAACTGGAAAACACAAATAAAATAAATAATATGGAACTCGAATCTTCTTTGAAAAAGATGAAAGGAGCAGAATGCTCCGCTATTATGGCAACGGCTAAGCCGAGTCCCAAATGTGCCTCTGCTAAAATCAGCGAAGCTGGTCGTAGCAGTAAAGCACTTAGCACTGCAGGTAAAATGCGTATCGCAGTTACAAGGCACCTGAAACCAGCAGTGCTACTAGTCAGCGACTTGCGGCTACGAAATCTGATGGGGATGGCAAGACCACACACAGGTACACACTGATCCACCGGCTGAGGAAGAACTCACAGCAGAGCAAGCGGCAGAGATCGACCGAGGCTGCGAAAAGGCAAAAACGCAAGGGGTGAACCCAAGTAAGTCGTTTGCAGAGTTTGCACGCAAACGAATAATAATTGCTATCAAAATGCAAATTGTTACTGCCGGAAGAATTGCCAATTGCTTGCCAACAGGTGGATACTGTTCGAAAGAAAAATCTTTTCGATATTAAATTTGTTATGCATTAGCCGTGGGTTGAACCACGACCTACAGATCAGAAGACCAACACACTAACCACTGAGCTACGGCACCCACGGACGAGAACGATCCTGAGGGGAAAATTCCAAAAGCCCAATGGAAATGGGTCCAACTCGCCCTTACCAATGTTGCGTTGTTGCTGTAGCTCCATCACGGTAAGGCAGCGGTAATAGAACTCATTAGCTACTTCAAAATTCACCTTATTTGGGTACCAGGCCACATGGACACCAAAGACAACTGTAGGGCGGCTGCACTAGCAAGGCATGGTACAACAATAGCACTCCTCCCGGACAAAGCATCGGTGCCAATGCCACTAGGAACTTGTAAATTACTGATAGACAGATTCACCATAGATACTGCTAACACACTTTGGAGGCAGACAGGAAACTGTTTAACTAGTCGGCTAATGTGGTCGAAATGAACCTTAGCTCGAACTAAAGTACTTTTGAAACTGAACAGACAGGACATTAGAATGACAATTGGGGTTCTAACAGGACACTGCCTTCTTGGAAGACATGCGAATAGACTAGGGGCACCTCTTACGACTACTACAAGAGCTGCCAAAATATAGAGGAAGAAGAAACAGTTGAGCATCTCCTGTGCGGATGCCAGGCTCTGGGCAGATCAAGGCTCACTACATTCGGAACGGTTTTTCTTGGTGGCGTCACAGAGGTTGCGAAAATAAAACTAACAAAAATAGTGTCATTTATAAAATCCACAGATTGACTCAAAGAGGACCCAGTTGGGTAAGTGATAAAACTCCGGTGGTGTCACAACGGGCTTTGAATAGGCCTAAGTGCATCGACAGACAACCACTCAACCTACCTAGCTACCTACCCGAGGCACGGTTTGATTTTTCAATGGGTGAGAGTTTTTATGTGGTGGGACCTAAGTCCAACGCATAACCTCTAACCGAGGATGTTTTCGCCACTCGCTTTAGCCGCATCTCAGTGGGTTCCAGGTAGGCGTTGCGCGGTGGTCGCCACGTGGAGGACTCCCACTAAAAAATGAAGGTGACATCACATAGCAAGCAGAGCTCTTTACATGATAGCACTCTCATTACAGAGTGAAGGCGCCTTCACATAGCGCATAGAAGAAACTACATGATGTCCAGTGAGTTGACTTGCGATGAGTTCAACAAGAATTGCGCTAGGCCCACCCGGTTGAGGTAGTTAGACATGTTACCTTGCGAAAACACCACCATACCAAATTCCTATACTTCTGTCAAAAATTGCACTAGTCCTATGAGCTTTACAGTGAAATTTTATTCACCTCATAACTGTCAAAAATTTACTCGCATCATACTTTGGTATCGGTTAACTACTACTTAACTACAATTTTATTCTAATACAATTAGTAAAGCGTCGACAAAGTTTATTCGACAGTTTGAATGAACTTTGTCGAAACTTTGTTGTTTTGAAACTACTAATTAAGGGTATTCTGGCAAGCTTTCAATCGTTTTTCAGCTCCCATCCCTGAATTTTACACATCACTAAATATATGTAAGCGCGCTTTTACTTTTGTAGTTTGTAGTTTTGATGAAAAGTACAACCCAGAATTGCAGCGGTAGACGGTTAACAACTGTAAACATTAATACTCATAAAGTCATACGCAATTGACTGTTTCGCTTGACCCATTCAGGACCAATGTATCATATATGTCACAGTAACTGGGTCCATTTTTATGGACCGAAAAAATTTGAGTGCTGCAAATAAAGCATAAAATGCAATATAACCTCTTCAGAAGTATAGCGAGCGAAATTGCTTTAGTTTCAATTTGCGAAAAGACGTGTTTATGTACATATGTTGTTTTATATAATTTGAAAAAAAAAAAAAAAGAAAAAAAAAATCAATGACAGGTTAGTAGGCAAGTTTACTTATTCGCATGTTTTATTCGCATACAAAAAATGAAAATACTTTTATAACAACATAACTTAGAATAGTCAGTAGAAAAATTATGTATAATATAAAAAGTGACAAGAATATCTTATTTTATTCGTATTTGATCATATTCTTTATTGCTGTAACGCATAAGTCACATTAGTCTAAATACTGTGCGTGTACACACATTACCTTGTTCATGTTATTAAATACTCCAAAAATATGGACGAGATATTAGATTTTCTGGAAAACTTACAAAGCGATGACGAAGATATTGATAAAGTGTACCTACAGCCTCCTAGTCAAGCTGAGATGTCTGATGAAGATTCAAGTGAAGAAGACTTCAACGGCACAATCGAGAACCGAAGCGAGAAGATCAAATTTGGAAGATCCGTCCAATTACTGATCTAGTGAAAAAGCTATGCCTTGTAAACTTTCATCCTGAACAGGATCTCTTTTACGATGATCCTTTGTTAGTGAAAAACCGTTACGTTTCGGATATAAGATATGGTGCTTCAATACACCGGAAGGATACCTCATAAATTTTGAAATGTACCAAGGCATACATCCACGTATCCATCAACAGTATCTAGATTTGTATGTAAAAAATACCGCGCCGTTGTTTTCCATGCTTGATGATCTAGACGACTAGAAAAGACATTTGCCGAATTGCATAACTTCTGACAATGTATTCATTTCTATTCGTGTTATACTCGGCTTGAAACAGGGAGGCTATAATGCCACTGGTACAATAGGAGAAAACATAATTCCTAAATCTTGCCCATTACCTGACAAAAAAGATTTAAAAGAGAAGCAACGAGGTCACATAGAGAGCATAACACTGGAAAGTGCTGAAATATGTATAATCAAATAGGTTGACAATTCCATTGTTTGAACAGCTTCAACCATTTATGAAAAAGATACAATATCCAAAGTTGGTCGAAAATCACGAGAGCAACGTAGAAAAATCGACGTACCACGGCTTTGTGCGGTAGCCATGTACACTGTTTCAATGGGCGGCACAGATCGCATGGATCAATATGTAAATGCATATAGGCAAGAGACAAGAAATGGAGGTGGTCCATATTTACTTGGGCTATTGATATTTCGATACAAAATGCTTGGTTTCCTAGTGAGTAGTTTTGTACTATATTCTATTTTAAAAATAGATCTGAGTATATTTAGCTATAAGGAACACATCGCGCGAATTATGGAAGAATGCCATATTGGAAAGACTAACTATGAAGAAGTTATTATCCGTTGTTGTTTTTTATAGCCTTATCTTATCTTATTAGAACTAACTTACTACTAACCTTAAAAAGGATGATGAAAGTTTTATGGAGGGTGGAAAGAGAAAGTCTAACTTCTTCTAAATGCTCACTTTCCTGGAACAGAACAAACTGGACCTTTTAGCATAATAAATAAGACAAACTAAAATATTGCGAAAGAGATATGCGACAATAACTAAACATATTTCCAGCATTATTACAAAAGAGCTTAGAACATATCTTAGGTGCACTAACTAAGATTGGCAGGAGAAGCATTGGGGTATATAATTTGGAAAAGGGCAAAAGTGGTTTTTATACCGGAGGTCTGCAAAAATGACCGTCTTCTTCCGAAATCCTTCAGGCCAATTTGCCTAACAACTTCATGCTAAGAATGTTTGAGGAAGTCGTAAACAACTACATCAGAACAACTGTTCTCGTAAACTTTCCATTACATGGGTGTCAGCTTACGTACGGAGCAGGCCGTTCTACGGAAACTGCATTGTATCAATTAATTAATGCAACAAATTCCTTGTTCAAAGGGTGTGAGAAAAATGAAAATATAATATATAAAAAATATTTATTTTTGTTTTATAAAGTCTTTATTTGGAAAAGATAAAAGAACTCTCTAAAATAAGATCCATTTTTAGCACGTGGCAACGTTTCACAAAATAATTCTTAAATCATCAAACATTACAAAAAATATGTACGATATATCGTACAAATGCTGAAAAAGGGTTAATTACCATTACCTGAAACGGGCTCGTCACGGGTCAAATACAGTGAAAAATAGTGATATACAGCCCGATATGCAAGCATATTTAATACAATGTAAGCTTCATTTTTTTCATTTTTCTTCATACATAATTAACATTACTTATTTCTATTACAAATACATTATGAAGCACTTTCAAGAATTAAATTGGAAAAACGTCAATTTTGTAGATGAGCCCATCGTAAGGGGTGAAAGCAGACGGTATGTATGCCAACATACGGTGCACATAAACCACTGAAAGCTGGCACGAAATATACATAAAAATAAACTCCAATTCTATACTCCATGTCCAGTTCATTCACATCGATGTATATCTGAGACATTGTTCTACAAAAATAAAGATATGAAATCATTTCCTTCACAAACATATACATAGTTAACAAATAGAAACCACTCACCATCACTGTAACTCACAGCTATCGTATCAGTCTCTAGTCTAGTCACATCATCGGAAATGGTGTTTTCCCACATCAACTGTGTAAATGCGCTTGAAAATCTGTAATATTAATAGATTAATACATTTCTTTCTAGTTAAATAAATAAATATGCACACTTACCGAAATCCAAGTAAACAATAATAAACACTTCAACGAAATGTTAAATATATGGTGAAATGTATTTAATGATGCACATGGTTGTGTTTCTAACACAACACATATAGAAAATGGAAATTCTCTGGAGGGGAGTCAGTTTCAGTTCTTTGGTAAAGTTCTTGTGCAAAGTTTCTTTGCCCAGAACTGAATGCTTTTTAAAATAGTCACAAGCACCAATCCATTTGCTCAATACATATGCACTGAGTCCTTATCATGGAACATACCACATTTTTCCCGCCAAAATTGATTTCCACTAGCGATGTGCGGTTACGAATATTTAATGAACCGCTTCTGTTGAGTCCGCTTTCAAGATGAATCGGACACTAAAAAAAAGGCTTTATCGAAATGTCTAATAAAAGATTATAAAGTTCTAACAAAACTGAAAAATTCTGTAGGAAACGTTTTCAGACTTTTTGGAATAAATTTTCAATTCTCTAGACATATTTTTCGGTAAATTGAGACCATTTCTCGATCCTAACAAGACCCGTAACAGTCGGTTCATTAAAGGATCCATTTCTCCGAGACCCGTTCCTCGCTTATGTATAAAATTTTTATCACTGTATTTGACACATGACGGACCCGTTCAAGGTGGTGGTAATTAAACGAGAACCGACAATAACTAAAAATATATGCATTTGAATTTTCCACTTCTACACGGTGAGCAAAAAAATACAAAAACCATTAAAAAAATAGAATGCATTCTAAAGGACAATTAAAAATAAAATAAGGAAATAAAAATTTTGAGCGTGCAGCGCATACACGTGATAGAAGTAAAACTTCTTAAAAAACCCAAGTCTGCTATTAACACCACCTTGTATGAATTCACCTAGCATATATATCGTAAATGGTTTAACGATACCCAAATCTGAAAAGTTTAATATTGTTACGTTTTTATTCTGTGAGCGTTTTATTCTATTTAAATTAGCCTTGTTCGATCACTGGATTCTGTTAATAATAACTGCAACACTTATTTTATGCAACTATATACAGCAACAATTTATTTAATAAACTCTATTTACAATCAACTCTGTTTACAATCAACTATGTACAATAACACTTTAATGTACTTGCAACTTTTGCCTCTGTATCGATGTTTGCGCAATCACGTTCGGGATTGGATTGATTTTCACTTGTCAACACTGGCTCTATTTATACTCTGTTAGCAACACCCCAGAATCTTCCTTTATCGAGATTCTTCTCTTTCTTTCTCGTTGGCTTGTTCTGGTTACCGCTCATTTCTTTTTGTTGACATTCGTTTCGATGCTGCCAACATTCGTGCCACAATAGTGATGAGTAACCAACCATCGATACTCGTTACACTGCCCTCCCCTTAACCTTGTTCGTTCCGAACCAGTTTTTATGCTTCCCCCCGATATGGTGCAAGTCGCTCCAAGTGCACTAATTTAAACTATGCTCTTTTATTCCAGGCACGTTGAATACGATACACTACGTCATTTATCTTTGCTATAATCTCATATGGTCCTTCCCAATGAGTCTGTAGTTTAGACGACAGGCCTTTCTTTCGTTGTGGATTATGAAGCATTACAAGCTCTCCTTCATAGAACCTCTCCTGCGAACGCTCTCTGATGAACTGATGTACTTCATCCAACTGTTCCCGTTATTCGCTAGTATAGTTACCTTCGGTTGATCCCGTTGGTGTTACGACTCCAAATTTTAAATCAGCTAGCAGTCTTAACTCGTTTCCAAAAATTGCCGTTGCTGGTGTAGTAGCCGTCATATCATGTTGTGCGCATCGATATGCCATGAGGAACATTGGTATATGTACATCCCATTCTCTTTGGTATTTATCTACGACTTTTTTCTTTCCTCCAAGGTCCGGTAAATCGTTCTAACATGCCATCACATTGCGGATGCAAAGGTGTTTTAGGAGTTTTGTATATACCCAACATACTGCATATCTCTTGGAATACAACTGATTCGAAATTTCGACCTTGGTCTGAGTGTAACTCCATCGGTACACTAAAACGAGTATTCCATTAGTTGACGAATACATCCGCAACTGTACTAGTTTCTTGATTTGGAATGGGGTATACTTCAGGCCATTTACTGAAGTAATCTATAAACACCAGAACATACTTGTTTCCTGCGTTGCTAATTGGAAATGGTCCAGCTATGTCCATAGCAATTCGCTCAAATGGAGCACCCACTGTGAATTGGCGCATCTTACCTCGACTTTTCTTATTGGGACCTTTGCCACTGCGCCCACTATGCCTTTGCTATTGGATTCTCATTAGCCATTTCTTGCCTATCTGGACGTACGCCTTGCTTATTGTATTCCATAATCTTTACGAGATCTGGGTCGTTCCGCTGATCTTCTTGCACTCGTTCGGTGGTCCATGACTCCTCCGGCAATATATTCGTAAGTCATATGTCGACAATGTGTTCCTTGCTTTCCACTCGAGAACAATGTTTACATTCCATTTTGCAAGGATTCCTTTACGATGCTCGATAATAAAATCATAACTCTGCAGCCTTTCAATCCAGCGCGCCAATTGTCAGTTCTTAGATGAAATGACTGACCGTACAAGTATTTATGGAAGTACTTTACACATGTCAGTATTGCGAGCAACTCTCTTCGAGTGACGCAGTATTTTATTTCCGGCTTTGACAGGATTTTACTGTAGTATGCTATTACTTTTTCTTGCCCATCTATGATCTGAGAGAGCACACCATCTATTCCATAGCCACTGGCATCTGTGTCCAACACAAACTTTTGAACCGGTACTGGATACGCTAATACTGGTGCTGAACAGAGTATTTCTTTCAGCTGTTCGAATGCTTTCTGTTGTTCCTCGCACCACACAAATGGTTTGTTCTTTCTTGTTAACTCATGCAGACTGCTGGCGATGATTGCAAATCCAGGAACAAATCGTCTATAGTAGGTACATAAGCCTAGGAGCTTAACTCGTGAAGATTCGACGGGATAGGCCTTTCTTGTACTGCTGCTACTTTCTCCTCGTCGGTATGTACCCCATCTGTTGTTACTTTATGACCAAGATATTTAACTTCTCGCCTGAAGAGTGAACACTTTTTCACTTTAAGCCCTGCTGATTGTATACGCTCAAATATTTCTTTCAACTTTTCCATGTGGTCGTTGAAATCTTTTCCCATCACGATAATGTCATCGAGGTACATCAAGCATATTTTCCAGTATAGGCCTCTGAGTACACGCTCTATCAAACGTTCGAAAGTAGCTGGCGCATTGCATAAACCAAATGGCATCACTGTAAATTGCCATAGACCATCGCCAATACTGAAAGCTGTTTTCTCTTTGTCCTCCTTACCAAGTTCCACTTGCCAGTAGCCACTTTGCAGATCAAGAGTTGAGAACCACTTTGCATCAGATAGCGTGTCCAGAGTGTCATTGATTCTTGGCAGTGGATAGCTGTCTTTTTTGTGATATCATTTAGCTTTCTGTAATCCACGTAGAATCGAGTGTTTCCATCTTTCTTCTTTACCAGCACAACTAGTGAACTCCATGGACTCGCTGATGGTTCAATAACACATTGTTTCTTCATATAGGTAATCAGCTTAATGGCTTCATCTCTTTTGGGCAATGGAACTCGTGGTGGTGCTTGACAAATTGTTCTAGAATCACCGGTGTCAATGTGATGCTTCACGATGGTTGTTGGTCCTCCGTTGTTTTCCCATTTGAAAAAAAAATTGAACTGTAAAGCCTTTTCTTTTTACTGTTTGTTAAGGACACCTGCCCAATCTTCCATCTGTGCTTTTATTTCCGCTCTGATAGTTCCTGATCTTCCACTTTTTATCGACGAATCCTTTTCGCAGTCTACTACGGCAGTAACTTCCTGGCTCTGACCAATCACCATTTCTTTCTTCACAACTCTAGATGTATTAGTTGGATTTAATATTTGCACCGGTATTATACCATTTTCTTTCACTAACGTCCTACCAAGTATGATGTCTCTATTCGTTATTTCTTTATCCGCTTCCACTACCCACAACGTACCTGTCCCGTCATCCACATTCATCTGTGCCCAAATCACCGCTTCTGATTTTGCTGGAACCTCTTGGCGTTGACATGCCAATATTTGTTTGGTGTTTACACTACGCTTGTAACCGATATTCAATGGTAACTCGACATTAGCATAGCGTAGTATCCATTGATTTAAATCTAACAATCATAAAATCAACACCAATTATTACGTCATCGATGAAGTCGGCCCCAATGAATTCATGTTCCCACGTACAATTTCCAATATATACTCCTTTCTTTATCTTACCAAGAATTTGTGCATCCTCACCCGTTACTGTACGCAATTTTATTCCCATTAAAGGTTCAAACTTCTTTACCAAATCGCTTTTGATTATAGAATGTGATGCACCAGTATCCACGGTTAACATGAATTCCGTATTGTCCAATTTTCCATCAATAGCCAAGCTGCTTGGCACACGCTGTAGTTGTGAAATGTGAATGATGGGGCAATTCACTGTTGGAGTCAGTTCACGCCCCGCTGAACTAACCGTGGGTTGATGAGAAAAATTGGGTTGCTGCGTACATTAATTTCGATTCGCCTTGAAGAAAGTGAAAGTGTGCAGGTGTACATCGACCAAATCATGACCACGGCGAGTAAACTCAATTGCATTGGTTTTAATATTAATGATGATTGGCTGGCAGCTATAATGCTTGCAGGATTAACGGAAGAATATAAACCGTTAATACTGAGTTTTGAAGCATATGCAAAAATTGACGCTGATGACATAAAGATGAAACTGTTAGACACACAGTACTCTGGTAACAACAAAAGCAACAGTGCATTTCTCGGTAAGAGTGGAAATAAGCAGTACACAAGAAAATCAAATAACCGTCGTTATATCAAATGTTATTCATGCGGGGGCCGGGGTCATGTGAGTGCTGAGTGCAAGAAAAGGGAGCACAAAGAATACAGCAAAACGCAAGATAACTACAACAAATCTGAATGTGCGAAGAGAGCATTTACAGTAAGAGAGGCGGTGAATACACCCACAGCTGAATGGTACATAGACAGCGGTGCATCGAGTCATATGACGCCAAATAAAGAATTGCTTTTAGATCACTCTACTTCAAAGGTTAAGAGATTTTAACGGCAAATGATGCAAAAATGAAAGTGACATGTGAAAGAAGGTCAAAATTGTTGTTGTGCGGTGACGAAGTAGATGTCTCAAAAGTATTACATGTACCTGAGTTGTCGGCGAACCTTTTATCAGTATACAAAACAGTGCAAAAAGTCAATACGCTGGTTTTTAATAAAGGTGGGTGTTCAATCTACGACCAAAATTTCATTGAACTTTCGCATTGTAAACCAGAAAATGGAATTTATAAACTGAAATCATCTGGTGGTGCATGTATGTTATCACGAACAGAAGAAAGCAACGCAAGTATATGGCATCGAAGATTTGGTCATCTAAGTTATGGCAGCTTATGCAGGATGCGTGATGGAATTGTGACTGGGATGAAATTCTCCAACTCGAAAATTGGATTACAGAATTGTCAGGTATGTGCTGAAGGAAAGCAATCGAGGGAGCCATTTAAAACAAGCGAGAGTTACACAAAAGAGTTGCTGGAACTTGTACATTCTGACTTAGTTGGACCGATGGAGACAAAATCAATTGGAGGCGCAAGATATCTGTTGACTTTTATAGATGACTATTCAAAAAAAATATTTGTCTATTTATTAAAAGAAAAATCTTCCGTCCTAGAATACTTTATTGAATTTCAAGCCTTTGTTGAAAAACAGACAGGAAAGTCAATCAAAATTTTTCGCACTGATAATGGCAGCGAGTATTGTTCGCGTCAATTTGATAAATTTTGTCGTGCGAAAGGCATTCAACATCAGCTTACCAACGCGTACACCCCGGAACAAAATGGCAAAGCAGAACGAATGAACCGCACGATTATTGAACGTGGAAAGTGTATGCTATTTGATGCTGGGCTTAGCAACGAATTTTGGGCAGAAGCGGTTAACATGGCATCATATATAATAAATCGATCAGCTTGCTCAACGTTAATAGATAAAACACCGGAGGAAGTGTGGACTGGCACCAAAGTTGATGTTGGACATCTTAGGATATTCGGGTCCCCGGTTATGGTACATATTCCAAAACATCGTCGAAAAAAGTTAGACAGAAAAGCTACAAAGATGATTTTTGTCGGATATGATACAAATAAAAAAGGCATTCGTTGCATCGCTTACAATACTCAAAAGTTGGTAGTTAGTCGCAACGTCATTTTTCATGAGAAAACAGACCCAACGGTGATCAAAGTCGTTGGAAATTGACCAAGAGAGTGAAATAGAACCAATAAGAACATTGCCAGTATCAACATTAAAAAATTAGCCGCATAACAGTGATGAGGAGTTGTTCGAAGAATCTAATGTCAACGATACAACATATGTCCCAAACCAGTCAGTTATGGTTGAACAAGATGGACTTCCTAGGCGAACAGCTAGAGCTTCAAAGTCAATTCTGTGTGAAGGGTATGTGAGCTATTTAACTTATGACGCAAACGATTTGGATCCTGTTACAGTTGAAGAGGCCATGAGTAAGCTAGACGCTATAAAATGGAAAGAGGCAATGTTTAGTGAAATAACTTCGTTGAAAGAGAACAACACATGGAGTCTAATGGAAGTGCCAAAAATACGAAAGGTTATCAAAACAAAATGGGTTTTTAACACAAAACACGATATGGACAACAATATTATAAAGCATAAAGCTCGGTTAGTCGCAAAGGGCTGTAGCCAAGTGCATGGAATGGATTACAATGAAACTTTTTCACCCGTCGTAAGGTACTTAACTATTCGTTTTTTGATTGCATTGGCTGTGAAGAATATATTAAAAATTGACCAAATGGACGCCGTGACGGCATTCCTGCAAGGTGAACTGGAAGAAGAATTATATCTAGTCCAACCAGAAGGATTCCATGATGGTTCAAATTTCGTGTGCAAATTGAATCGAGCGATGTACGGCTTAAAACAAGCTGGAAGACAGTGGAACTTGAAGTTAGAGGCAGTGCTAAAGTTAATTGGGTTAACAAAGTCGCAACTAGATCCATGTTTGTATTATAATGAGAATAGATCACTTATTTTGGCAATCTACGTAGATGACATACTTTTGTTCTGGAAAAACCCCGATGTTTTAAAACAAATCAAAGAGGCACTTTGTGGGTCCTTTAAGATGAAAGATATGGGACCGGTCAAAAGTTGTATTGGTATTCGAATCACTCAAAATCAGCATACAGCTCATACAGCTCATGGTTGTACCTTATTCGGTACTCGCCCCGAACGCAAATAGGTCCAAAGATCTTGCGTAGGACTTTTCTCTCAAAACTCCAAGCATTCGCTCATCCGAGGTGGAAATTGTCCAGGCTTCAGCGCCATATGTTAGGACAGGTATGATGAGAGACTTGTAGAGTGTAGTTTTCGTTCTTCGAGAGAGGGCCCGACTTCTCAATTGCTTACTTAGCCCAAAGTAGCACCTGTTTGCAAGAGTGATCCTTCGCAATATCTCCAGGCTGACGTCATTACTGCTGTTAATGCTGGTTCCAAGATAGACAAAGTCCCTTACTACTTCAAAAGCGTAGTTGTCAACAGTGACGTGCTGTCCAAGACGCCGGGACTCTTTGTTTGTTGACACTAGATACTTCGTCTTGCCCTCGTTCACCGTAAGACCCATCCGACGCGACTCTCTTTCTAACTCTGAGAATGCTGCACTGACTGCTTACGTGTTCATGCCGATTATGTCAATATCGTCGGCATACGCTAACAGCATGACACTTTTGTTGAAGATAGTGCCATTATGTCGTAAATCAGCAGCTCGTATTATTTTCTCCATAATAAGATTGAAGAAGTCGCACGATAACGAATCACCTTATCTGAAACCCCGTTCGGTATTAAACGGTGCGGAGAGGTCCTTCCCAATTTTTACTGCACAACGGGAGTTATGCAGTGTCATTCTACAAAGTCGAATGAGCTTTGTAGGAATACCGAACTCAGACATTGTTGCGTAGAGGTAATCCTTTACCGGACTGTCGAAAGCGGCTTAATAATCAACAAATAAGTGCTGTGTGTCGATTTGTTTTTCTTGGGTCTTCTCCAGGATTTGGCGCAGTGTGAAAATTTGGTCGATGGTAGATTTACCAGGTCTGAAGCCACGCTGATAAAGTCCAATCAGGTTGTTGAGCATGGGCTTCAATCTTTCACACAATACGCTTGATAGGACTTTGTATGCGATGCTCAGGAGACTTATTCCACGGTAGTTGGCGCAGATTGTGGGGTCTCCTTTTTTATGTACGGGACAGAGAACACTGAGCCTCCAATCATCAGGCATGCTTTCATCCGACCATATTCTGCTTATGAGCTGGTGCATGCAGGCGAGCAGCTCATCGCCTTCAGCCTTAAAATGGCCGTTTCAACCCCGTCATAGTCGGGTGGTGGAACATCAACACCATCATCTGTAATTGGGGTTATCGGGCAATCTCCTCCACTGGCGGAATTCTTCGTAACATCGCCATTCAGTAACGTGGAGAAGTATTCCCTCCATAGGCTCAGTACACTCTGGACATCTGTAACCAGATTTCCATATCCATCACGACAAGAAGAGGCTCCGGAATTTAAACCGCCACTTAGGCGCTTGATCTTTTCAAAGAATTTCGAGTCTAATTCTTGTCGGTACACATCTCTATCTCCTCACACTCGCGTCTCTCCAACTCCCTCTTCTTACGCCTAAAAATACGTTCTCTCTGTACCGCTCCTTAACAACTCGCGTTGCGCCTCCACGCAGGGTTATTCTGTAGGCGGCGTCTTTCTCTGCGGTAGCGTCGCGACACACCTGATCATACCACTCATTCTTCAGAGGCCGGTAATAGCCGATTACCTCCTCGGCAGCAGTAGTCATGGAGTGGGATATATGTGTCCACCGTGCGCATGTATCATGAAGTGGGGGAGTGTTCTGCATAAGCAGATCCGATAGTCGAGTGGCAAATGCATCTGCTGTCTCTGGTGATCGCAGCTTACTGACGTCGAGCTTTCTCTGTGTGGGACTTCACTTGTTATTTGCGACACATTAACGTGTGCGCACCTTAGCTGCAACAAGGTAGTGATCCGAGTCGATGTTGGCACCACGGATCGATTTCACGTCCATCACACTGGAAGCGTGCCTTCCGTCAATCACCACATGATCAATTTGGTTTCATGTACGTTGATCTGGAGACAGCCATGTCGCTTTGTGGATTGTGGCTTTGTACCCTGTTTCGTGCTGCGGCGAAGTCGATCAGCTTCATTCCGTTATCGGAGGTGTTCTTGTGGAGGCTGAATTTTCAGACAGTTGAACCAAAGGTACCTTCCTTGCCCACCCTGGCATTAAAGTCGCCAAGCACGATCGTATACAATCAGCAGGGCTTAAATTGAATAGCAAAAATTGTTCACTCTTCAGGCGAGAAGTTAAATATCTGGGTCATAAAGTAACAACAGAAGGGGTACATACCGACGAGGAGAAAGTAGCAGCAGTACAAGAATTGCCTATCCCGTCGAATCTTCACGAGTTAAGAAGCTTCCTAGGCTTATGTACCTACTATAGATGATTTGTTCCTGGATTTGCAATCATCGCCAGCAGTCTGCATGAGTTAACAAGAAAGAACAAACCATTTGTGTGGTGCGAGGAACAACAGAAAGCATTCGAACAGAAGCTTCCTAGGCTTATGTACCTACTATAGATGATTTGTTCCTGGATTTGCAATCATCGCCAGCAGTCTGCATGAGTTAACAAGAAAGAACAAACCATTTGTGTGGTGCGAGGAACAACAGAAAGCATTCGAACAGCTGAAAGAAATACTCTGTTCAGCACCAGTATTAGCGTATCCAGTACCGGTTCAAAAGTTTGTGTTGGACACAGATGCCAGTGGCTATGGAATAGATGGTGTGCTCTCTCAGATCATAGATGGGCAAGAAAAAGTAATAGCATACTACAGTAAAATCCTGTCAAAGCCGGAAATAAAATACTGCGTCACTCGAAGAGAGTTGCTCGCAATACTGACATGTGTAAAGTACTTCCATAAATACTTGTACGGTCAGTCATTTCATCTAAGAACTGACAATTGGCGCGCTGGATTGAAAGGCTGCAGAGTTATGATTTTATTATCGAGCATCGTAAAGGAATCCTTGCAAAATGGAATGTAAACATTGTTCTCGAGTGGAAAGCAAGGAACACATTGTCGACATATGACTTACGAATATATTGCCGGAGGAGTCATGGACCACCGAACGAGTGCAAGAAGATCAGCGGAACGACCCAGATCTCGTAAAGATTATGGAATACAATAAGCAAGGCGTACGTCCAGATAGGCAAGAAATGGCTAATGAGAATCCAATAGCAAAGGCATAGTGGGCGCAGTGGCAAAGCCTGCACTTACGAGACGAATGTCCGAGCATGGGAAAGTGAAGATGAAAAAATCACTAATGATCTTCTAGTGGTACCCAAGGCAAGAATAAATGAAGTGATAGCTGAGTATCACAATGCCTCCAGTGGAGGGTATTTGGAAATCACCAAAACCGTCGAGAAAATAAAGAAACGATGTTATTGGGTTGGATGTCATGACCATGTCGCTGATTGGATTCGGAAGTGTAAGCAATGTGCAATGGCCAAAGGTCCCAATAAGAAAAGTCGAGGTAAGATGCGCCAATTCACAGTGGGTGCTCCATTTGAGCGAATTGCTATGGACATAGCTGGGCCATTTCCAATTAGCAACGCAGGAAACAAGTATGTTCTGGTGTTTATAGATTACTTCAGTAAATGGCCTGAAGTATACCCCATTCCAAATCAAGAAACTAGTACAGTTGCGGATGTATTCGTCAATTAATGGAATACTCGTTTTAGTGTACCGATGGAGTTACACTCAGACCAAGGTCGAAATTTCGAATCAGTTGTATTCCAAGAGATATGCAGTATGTTGGGTATATACAAAACTCCTAAAACACCTTTGCATCCGCAATGTGATGGCATGTTAGAACGATTTACCGGACCTTGGAGGAAAGAAAAAAGTCGTAGATAAATACCAAAGAGAATGGGATGTACATATACCAATGTTCCTCATGGCATATCGATGCGCACAACATGATATGACGGCTACTACACCAGCAACGGCAATTTTTGGAAACGAGTTAAGACTGCTAGCTGATTTAAAATTTGGAGTCGTAACACCAACGGGATCAACCGAAGGTAACTATACTAGCGAAAAACGGGAACAGTTGGATGAAGTACATCAGTTCATCAGAGAGCGTTCGCAGATGATAAGCGATAAGATGAAGGCCAGGTATGACTTGAAAGCAAATTTCAAAGGGTTCTATGAAGGAGAGCTTGTAATGCTTCCTAATCCACAACGAAAGAAAGGCCTGTCGTCTAAACTACAGACTCATTGGGAAAGACCATATGAGATTATAGCAAAGATAAATGACGTAGTGTATCGTATTCAACGTGCCTGGAATAAAAGAGCATAGTTTAAATTAGTGCACTTGGAGCGACTTGCACCATATCGGGGGGAAGTATAAAAACTGGTTCGGAACGAACAAGGTTAAGGGGAGGGCAGTGTAACGAGTATCGATGGTTGGTTACTCATCACTATTGTGGCACGAATGTTGGCAGCATCGAAACGAATGTCAACAAAAAGAAATAAGCGGTAACCAGAACAAGCCAACGAGAAAGAAAGAGAAGAATCTCGATAAAGGAAGATTCTGGGGTGTTGCTAACAGAGTATAAATAGAGCCAGTGTTGACAAGTGAAAATCAATCCAATCCCGAACGTGATTGCGCAAACATCGATACAGAGGCAAAAATTGCAAGTACATTAAAGTGTTATTGTACATAGTTGATTGTAAACAGAGTTGATTGCAAATAGAGTTTATTAAAAATTAAATAAAAAATGCAGAAGTCATGAGTGAGGTTGCCTAGACCTAATCTCACAGCGTGAGGACCTATGAGGCAGTGACCAGTGACCACTCCCACACAGGTCGAGATATCTACCCTATTAAGATCGACAAGTTTACGTGAACGTTTTTTGCTGAGTAGGGGCCACAGCAATTTCGCCGTTCTACAGATGGGTGTATCTGTCCATCTTTTCTGAAAGACGTTGGTGGTGATATCCTCCAGTTTAAGCTTGCACGTGGCTATGGGGATCCCTAACCGAGAATTCTCCTGGGTTAGAGGCTCGTTTGTACCCTGTCTTGCAAGCTCGTCGGCTATGCAGTTTCCTCGTATACCCCTGTGTCCGGGTACCCAGCACAGGAGAATATTGTGCTGCTCAGCCATCTCGTTAAGAGATTTGCGGCAGTCATGAATGGTCTTAGATTTCACGAGAAATGAGTCCAGGGCCTTAATTGCAGCTTGGCTGTCGCTCAAGATGCAGATGTCTCTGCGGGAGACAAAGCTCTGTTTGATCCAAGTTAGTGCATTGTGAATCGCTTTAACTTCTGCCTGAAACACACTACAGTGGTCCGGCAGGCGAGAAGAAATATTAAGGTTGAATGATTCGGAATACACACCTGCTCCCACCTTTCCATTGAGCTTAGAGCCATCACTAAAGATGAGAGTATAATTTGGCATGAATACTTCCGCCTCCCAGGCGAACCTATCAGGGAAGGAGGTTAGAAATTTCCGTTCAAAGGCATATGTCGGCTTGATATAATCAAGTGAGGTTTCAATATTAAAATTTCCCAGTATGCTAGCATGTCCGAAGGAATTTGATGTCCATTGGTGCAGGCCCGTGAGGCGTAAAGCAGAATTGGCCGCCAGCGGCTTACCAAGTAAGTCAAGCGGGGTAAGATGTAGAAGCACTTCTAGTGCTAACGTTGGAGTTGTTCTCAGTGCTCCTGTTATTAAAATACAAGCCGCTCTTTGTATTTTATCAAGGGGCCTGACATGGGAGGACTTAGTAAGTGCAGTCCACCAGGTCAGTACCCCATACAGGAGGACTGGCCTGATAACCGCCTTGTAAATCCAGCAAACAATTTTCGGTTGCATACCCCACTTTTTCCCTATTGATTTTTTACAGGCATAGAGTGCAGTGCTGGCTTTCTCAACCCTACAGGTGATGTTTTTCTTCCAGTTTAGTTTTCGGTCTAGGACTATTCCTAGATAAAGGATTTCCTCTCGCAGAATTAATGGGACCCCCCCTAAAGTGGGAACGTTTATGGGTGGTGTTTTATGTTTTGTAGAGAACAAAATCAGCTCAGTTTTTTGTGGGTTCGCATTTAATCCCCTATCCTTAGCCCATTTTGATAACATATTGAGATTGATTTGAATAATGTCCGTTAGTATTTCCGGAAATTTTCCAGCCACCAACAAGACAACGTCATCGGCATAAGCAATCACTCCGCACCCCTTCCTCTCTATTTCCCGTAGTAGTTCATTAACTACCAAGTTCCATAGAACAGGGGAGAGTACTCCACCTTGTGGGGTTCCTCTTCTTACACGTTTCGTGATGGTAGATCCACCCAGCTCGGATGTAATGAGTCTATCTTTCAATAGCCGTTCTATCCATCTGCTAAGCGTTACCTCCACCCCGAGTCGTGCAAGAGCCTCCGTGATTGCTCTGGGTTGAACATTGTTGAAGGCACCTTCAATATCCGTGAAAGCCGCTAGTACGAATTCTTTATTATGAAGAGATTTCTCCACAATTGAAACTAACGCATGTAGCGCTGTTCCAACGGACTTGCCCTTTGTGTATGCATCTTGAGAAGGAGACAGCATTTCGCTGTTTATGGTGTGTCTTAGATGGATGTCTAATAATCTTTCCAGTGTTTTGAGTAAGAATGACGATAGACTAATTGGTCTAAAGTCCTTTGGGCTTGTATGGGAGCTCTTTCCAGCCTTTCCAGCCTTAGAAGACAACTTTGACTTGTCTCCAGAGTTTCGGAATATAGCCAAGGCTTATGCAGGCAATGAAAATCTGCTTTAGCCATGGAAGAATGAGTTTGGCTACCTGTTGTAGCTGTGCTGGAATTATCCTATCAGGTCCAGGCGGAAAAAAAAACACTATAATGCTCCTCAAAATCAAACAGCAACCACGTATGCTACGTGGTCTGCCAGCAACTGATAATGTTTTTGCTTTTGTGCTTTAGCCAACAATAATAGAAAAGAAGATTGCGCCCATCAGAGAAGATTTTTTAAGATGTGACGACACAATAGTTCAGCTGCGAAAAATACATAGTATAATTCATAATGTAAGCAATCGTAAAATTTGTTCTCATGTCATTCACATGCCAAAGCATGTTTAGGTAGTGTCAAAATTACAACATATTTGGCGCCACTACCATTCTTCTCTGTTAAAGTCTGCTGTGTTGCGCGGAATATTTGTTTCTATCACAGGATATATAAGTTCGAGTATTTTGGCTTATTAACAAAAGATTCGAGATTGCAAATTGCAACCAATATTTTGACCTTATTGCGCATTCGCCACGGCCACAGTGCCTTTTCACACTGGAGTGAAGCCCAGTTCCTAAGGATGTTAGACTCTTGTGATATATATTTAAACAGTAGTTCATTTTTGTGTGTTTCAAACGAAATTTCTTTTCACAAAACGTTGGAAATGTTGAAAAAAACATTTGGTGATTAAATCATGTCGAAAAAAAATTTCACACAAACTCTTTGTTCGATATTTTTATCCATAGTAAAAATCGAAACGCACACAAAAGGTTGACTTGTTTCTAACGACGCCGTAACCAAACTAAATGACACATAGCAATAAAAATTCATAGAATAGTGGCTGACAGTAGTGCCAATCTGGGAAAAAAAATTTTTTGAAATATTCTCAGAGGGTAAATTAAAAATGAGAATTTCCGGGTACTTATTTGACAGAATATAGATACGACTCCATAAACGTGGTCTCAACACGTTAGGTTAGAATTAATCGAAAAACCTAAGTTCACGACATTATCTACAAGTTCCAGTTTCGAATTCTCCATTAAAATTGGTTCAATAACTAGAGAGCATACTTATATATTCCTCCTCGATATAGGTAATATCTTGAATTTCAAAGGATTAATTCTCAAAATGTTTTTGTGTGCCCGCGAGTTACTGGACAGCATTAATAATCATATCATAAACCTCAGTAAGAATTGCGGAAATATATAGCTCAATATCGTCAACGTAGGCATGGATCGTGGAATGCTTACAAACATGTAGTTTAGAAAAAGCAAATAAAGAAAAAAGCTATAGTCCCAAAATTTACCCCTGGGTACACCAGCAAGGAGCAAAGAGAAGGATGAAACGTCGTCCCCAACTCTTACTTCTTGTTGCTTATTATTGAGGTAATTAGCAATTACATTGACAGCGCCCTTACTGAAGTTAAAGTAGTGCGACAACTTAAGACAGAGCAAGCTATGGCTGAGTCAAATGCCTTTGAGAAATCCAAGATACAAAGAAAGGTTTACTTATCCTGATCATAAGGAACACGTATGTCGTCAATAACTTTCAGTATTGCAGTGGTGCAATACTGCTGTGACCAGCACGAAATCCAGATTGAAGGCATGACATAAGCCCTTTGCAATGTATGTAGGCAGACATTTGGGAATGGGCAATGGGAATAATGGAAACAATTTTTAATGAGGTTGGAAAGTCGGAGCTGGTAAAGCAATGATTTATAATAAAGATTAAAGATGGAAAAATATATGGAAGAATTATCTTAATAAACCTGATGGGGATACCATCAATCCAACAGCATTTGAAGTAATCCGCATCATGCATCTAGCCCCCTCATCCTCGCTAACAGAAACAAAACGAAAAGCTACATAGTCATTAAAGATAGCGTACTCAAAAGATTCATTTGAAAGGTACCGTTTTGATGGCAGGAGGTACTAAAGGATATGAAAATTTTGCTAAGCACCTCAGGATCAAGAGTACACTGAGTGTTTTTTTGTTGGTTATCTAAAGTTGGTGAATATTATGACACAGTTGCTTTGATGAGAGTTGTAAGCAATTCTATAAGCATCCCAGTTAAAATCCGTCCGATTTCTTTTCCATTTGAAATATAGTTTGTTTTCTACTCCGATACAGGATAATATATGATTATTAAACCAAGGGTAGAATTTATTAGAAACTTTAAAAGTTTTAAGAGGAGCAAACCTCTCAAAGAAACTGGAAATAAGGTGCGAAAAGAAACTAAGCTTCTTATCAACTGTATCAAGTATCCAATAATCATTCCAACTCGTTGCGATAAGCTCATCAAATAGAAAAGCATAGTCAATGTATGTAGTCACCATACGAAATATATTCAGCGCTAGAAGTTCGATTAAACCCAGAATCAACACAGCAAAAAATTAAATCATGATCAGAAACGAAAGATATTTGATCATAAAGTAATGATATAGAAGGATCAGAGATTAGGAACACGTCAAGTAAACTAGGTTCAGCTGTATTAGAGTAACGGGTGGGGGAGAGAGTTGACGATAGTGAGGGCACTACTATAGATATAGTTTAGGAAACCACGGGTAGTTCTATCATTTATCAATAAATTAATAATAAAATTTCCACATATAACAAGATTTTCATAGTCAATCAGTCTTTCAGAAATATCAAGGAAAAATGGACCAAGTCTAAAGCTGCGATGTGGATTATATACACACGATATCAGAAGCTTGGTACGACTGTCAAATATTTCAACATTAATAAACCCAATCATAGAGCCATTGCTTTGGCTTGATGACAGCAAGATCACATTTACAATAGACTGCAACAGCACTAAAAAGCTTGTATCCGTTAATGGAATAAAGGTTGTCTGTCTTGTAATATTGACAAAGGAGTCTTCAAAAATATACTTTATACAGTCCAATTTGGAACCATTTAAGCTTCGAATGTTAAAATAAACAACATTTCGACCACTACGTTGCTTACACAGTATGTGAACCAGTCTGGTATTCTCGTCAACACCACCAGAAATTCCATAGCGATTGTTACGAATTGCAAGATCGGCAAGCCGATTCAAAAACAAACCCACACGGCACCAGAACTCTAATATAATATAAAGAAGAATAAAGAAATAAGAAAGAGGGAAGATAGAATACGAGAGGTAAAGAGATCAAAGTGATAGTGAAGAATAAGCTTGAAATAGAAAATTTGTTATATAGCTTAAAATTATAATTAAAATTTCAAACATTATGTATATAATCAATAATCAAACTGATTCAAATAAAGATGTCTTATTATGTATGTTATCATTTACAATGTGTTCAGCGGAAGCGAGTGAATGCTGGAGGGCTTACTGCAGTGGTGGCTTGCCTGCGGATAGGGTTGATGGTCTAGGTGGTGGTGATTGTGATGTGGTGATTGTAGATGGGATGTTGTTCAGGCTACTGGGATTGCACATATAAAATAATGTACCCAATAACGAACTCACTTTTTCGTTTTAATGTATAATAATTTATTTATTGGGTGCCGTAGCTCAGTGGTTAGTGTGTTCGCCTTCTGATCTGTAGGTCGTGACTCAATCCCCGGCTGATGCATAACAAATTTAATATCGAAAAGATTTTTCTTTCGAACGGTACCCACCTGTCGGCAAGCAATTGGCAATTCTTCCGACAGTAACAACTTGCCATGAAAAAGCTTCTAAAAGAACTCTGTGACAAAGCTCAGAAAAAGTGATGTCACATGTGTTCTGCCGTTCGGAACCGGCTAAAATAAGTAGGTCCCTTCTAATATTGTCCAAAATTTAAGACGCACAACAGTAATGGAAGAGAAGCTCGGCCGATGAGCCCTTTGGGGTTTTAAGTGCCACATATATATATATATATATATATATATATATATATATATATATATATATATATATATATATATATATATATATATATATATATATATATATATATATATATATATATATATATATATATATATATATATATATATATATATATATATATATATATATATATATATATATATATATATATATATATATATATATATATATATATATATATAATTTATTGTTCAACTAATTCTTGTAAATATAATGTGTAGGTGTTTTAATTTAATTTATTTCAGTTTTTATTTAGTTATTATACAATATTTTACCATGAGAGAGAGAGAGAACGGGGAGATAAGAAAGTCCCGCACACGGTACTGTAGATATCACTTGAGCAGGATAATAATGAAAACAAGTTAACATGACAACGGAGAGTTGGTAAAACCAATGTTGTTGTCCAATAAAGAAAAGTATTTTTACAGAGCAGTGTGCGCGTATCACAATCGGGCGTAGACACTCCGCCCCCTGCAGGAATACTGCAAAAGAGACGCAATGCTTACCACAGAGGGTGGGAAACACAATTCAAATATTCCATGTACAAGTACAAGGGCACATTACAATTTCAATGCTTTTCGGATGGTTTTCGATCTTCATAGATGTACAAAGGGTTGCTAAGCTCGACAATAGCGGCACAAGTAGTCAAGTTCATCGAGTGTGGTTCGATACTCATCATGGTAATAGGAACCATTAAGTCTGCTGTAGGGAAGTGGCCGAAATCTTTAGGGAGAGATGACATGTGTTGAATGATGAGCAAAACGAATATTGATTGCTGAATGTGTTGATTGATGAGTACTGATGTGAGCTGTTGATTGTTGAATGTACACATCTGCTCAAAATAGTGTAACACTTGTGTTCACCTCTACGTTTAGAGTAGTGATATACCAGAGCTTTCTGTGGGTATTTCCAAAGTATACAATTTGCCGCTTTATAAAGTACTCTTCCTTCCGTCGTAAACAGAAGGATTTGTTGAGAGAATAAATATATAAAAGTTGGTCGTAGACCAGATTTACGGGAGAGAAATATCTTTCTTCGAGATGTTAGATTTGCGGGATTGCCAGAACATGTAATGCTTCCGACAATTTCTCAACTCAGCTAGATTTATAGTATTTCGGGTTCATGATAGTTCGATTGTCAACTCGGTTCATAAATATGCAGCAAACATTGTGGAATATGGGAAAATTCATACGTATGTAAACTACGGCAGAGCATAGTTTCTCTGTAACTTCGGAGAAGTTCGTGATTTATATCGGGCAGTTATAGTGAACGGAACAACGTGAGAGAGGGATGCGTATGACAGTCAGAATCGGGTACTCTGACAAAACGTTGCTACATAATACGGGTGGAGCTGCAAGCCACAATTCTCTTATTGGCATTCGAGTACAAATGTTCTCGTTGAACAACCTTTCTCTGAGGAGTGATAATTTGAATTCACCATTCTATTGAATATCGTTGTATGTGTTGTAGTCATATTGGACGAGAGTTGTATTCTTCTTATATGCGATCTGTAAGGTCGATCCTTTGCACCTGGAGGGAGCATTCTATAACGGTGAACATTCCGCGTTGCTCTCGGGTCATGCCGTGCTCTTTGAAGCAGGGACAGATGTTGCTTCGCACAAAGATGACATGAAAACTCGCTGTGGCACTCTGCAAGTGTATGCAATGTTGCCAAGCAGTGTATACAAATTCTATACAGACATAAAGTATTCTCTCTTCAACCGTAAGTTTGGAGAACTGTGTGTATTGTCGTAGGGGGTGCATGCCTCTACATATCGGGCAGCATGTCTTCGAAATAGCAGCGTTTAACGAAATAACACTCTTAGTTTTTTGGATGGATTTAACGTGTAGCGTGTTTTCGATCTTTATTTCGTATAATGTGCCTACTGCATCGATCACGAGGAGATGAACATGGGTGTTTTCCGTAACTGATTTTATTGTGGAACGATGCAACCGTCCGCAGAGATGTCGAATTCACTGGATGGAGAGTTGGCATGGCGGGAGCTGCATCCAAAACTGTATTGCATTTTTTCTTTACAACAGCTTGCAGCTGAGAGGATGGCAACTGGCGAGATGATTCCACTGATGTCGTGGTTGCAGTTGTTGCGTTAACTGATTGGCAACTAGTATTGGGAGTATTTTGTCTTTTATGAAGCAACGTGTGATGCCTTTTCCTACATGAGGAACTTAAGAACAGAACAGGCTATTTTAGTCATGAGAATTCGTAAAACAATTTTTGCACAATTTGTTCTTTCTGATTACTCTGAAACGGTCGCTCACTGGTAATTTAACGAATTTGGGGCATTTTTGGAGGGGGTGTATATTTCGACATAATAAGCAAATGCTGCTGGTGATATTGGAGTGATATGCGTTTATCCTTTTCGAATTCACTTTATAACTGGAGGACGGCTGGGATGGGTCGAATCGACTAGTTTGCCGATTCGGTGGTTGGCTGAATAGTCGAGAACCACTTTGGACATATGCGACTGATTCAAGACACTGATACCGTTCCGTGAGAAACGCGTCAAAATTTCGGAATTTCTCGCTTGTTTTTTAATGACTGCTCCCAAAGACATAAGGTGGTGTACGGGAGTTTTGTGGAGCACAAATACACGAAAATAGCGTCACAGTGACTTGTGTCAATCTGCAGGAGCTGTGATGCAATCGTTTAGTGAGCGATGTAAGAGCTTCAAATGCGGGCCGGTTTCATGCACGACCAGTTGCAAGTTCAATAGGGATGCCAATTTAGTGTTGATAAGTATACGCTTATTCTCATAGAGTTCTTCCAAATTGTACCATGCTATCGCTATTTTTTGGTACAAATGGTATAACTTTTCTACGGGACTTAGGCGGGGATTGTTTGTGAACATATCTCGAAAGCTTGACCACTAAACATAATCGATCGAAAAACATTCTATGTCGCACGGAGGCAGCTAAATAGCTGGAAACGAATATTGATGAGATAGGTTTACATCGGGAGGAGCGGGAGATACCACATCAGCCTTCAGTTCATGATGATGTTAACATCTTCAGCCACTTCCTCTAATTCTCAAAATAAGAGTGTGATATGCCGTTTTGCAATCACTCCATAGAGATTGGAATGCCTTTTTCTGTGCTTCCAAGATAAATCTTACGAGTTAATGGCATGGAAATAGCCATAAAATTTAATAACCTCCTCGGTGATAGCTTTAAACAGATTGAGATTTGACATGATGAGGGTAACTCGCAGAATTACAGAAGAAAATTCAAGATGGAGATAAGACCGGAAAAAAAATCAAGACAAATCTGAATTTATGCTCGTCTAAATTGTGTTCGGCAAGAAAACAATCCGAAAAACGTAGTCTTATAGCCTAGACAGACGGCAGCCTAATTCCGGATTACCAATGCAAGAGTTAATTCGAATTAACTCTGGCATTAACTGCAGCTAATCCGAATAAACTCTATGAGCTAATTCTCAAAATAAAAGACGATTAGGGCAATTTGCTATGGCAACTTACTTACTTACTTACTTATGTGGCCATAACAACCGAATATCGATTTAGGCCGAAAATAACATGCTTCGCCAGCCATCTCTGTTCTTCGCTAGCTGGCGCCAGTTAGAAATTCCAAGCGCCGTCAGGTTCTCCAGTACTTGGTCTTTCCACCGGAGGTTTGGTCTTCCTCTTTTGCGTCGTCCTCCAGCGGGTTCCGAATATAACACCTTCTTAGCTGGAGCGTGTTCTTCCATTCGCTCGACATGACCTAGCCAGCGCAGCCGCTGGATTTTGATGCGCTTTACTATGTCAATATCGGCATACAGCTCGTACAGCTCATGGTTGTACCTTATTCGGTACTCGCCACCAACGCAAATAGGTCCAAAGATCTTGCGTAGGACTTTTCTCTCGAAAACTCCAAGTATTCGCTCATCCGAGGTGGAAATTGTCCAGGCTTCAGCGCCATATGTTAGGACAGGCATGATGAGAGACTTGTAGAGTGTAGTTTTCGTTCTTCGAGAGAGGGCTCGACTTCTCAATTGCTTACTCAGCCCAAAGTAACACCTGTTAGCAAGAGTTATCCTACGCATGATCTCCAAGCTGACGTCATTACTGCTGTTAATGCTGGTTCCAAGATAGACAAAGTCCCTTACTACTTCAAAAGCGTAGTTGTCAACAGTGACGTGCTGTCCAAGACGCCGGGACTCTTTGTTTGTTGACACTAGATACTTCGTCTTGCCCTCGTTCACCGTGAGACCCATCCGACGCGACTCTCTTTCCAACTCTGAGAATGCTGCACTGACTGCTCGCGTGTTCATGCCGATTATGTCAATATCGTCGGCATACGCTAACAGCATGACACTTTTGTTGAAGATAGTGCCATTATGTCGTAGATCAGCAGCTCGTATTATTTTCTCCATAATAAGATTGAAGAAGTCGCACGATAACGAATCACCTTGTCTAAAACCCCGTTCGGTATTAAACGGTGCGGAGATGTCCTTCCCAATTTTCACTGCACAACGGGAGTTATGCAGTGTCATTCTACAAAGTCGAATGAGCTTTGCAGGAATACCGAACTCAGACATTGTTGCGTAGAGGTAATCCCTTACCGGACTGTCGAAAGCGGCTTTATAATCAACAAATAGGTGGTGTGTGTCGATCTGTTTTTCTTGGGTCTTCTCCAGGATTTGGCGCAGTGTGAAAATCTGGTCGATGGTGGATTTACCAGGTCTGAAGCCACACTGATAAGGTCCAATCAGGTTGCTGAGCATAGGCTTCAATCTTTCACACAGTACGCTCGATAGAACCTTGTACGCGATGCTCAGGAGACTTATTCCACGGTAGTTGGCGCAAATTGTGGGGTCTCCTTTTTTATGTACAGGACAGAGAACACTGAGCCTCCAATCATCAGGCATGCTTTCATCCGACCATATTCTGCTTATGAGCTGGTGCATGCGGGTGAGCAGCTCATCGCCTCCGGTCTTAAACAACTCGGCAGGCAGGCCATCAGCACCTGCAGCTTTGTTGTTCTTCAGCCTTAAAATGGCCGTTTCAACCTCGTCATAGTCGGGTGGTGGAACATCAACACCATCATCTGTAATTGGGGTTATCGGGCATTCTCCTCCACTGGCGGAATTGTTCGTAGCATCGCCATTCAGTAACGTGGAGAAGTGTTCCCTCCATAGGCTCAGTACACTCTGGACATCCGTAACCAGATTCCCATTTCCATCACGACAAGAAGAGGCTCCGGGATTTAAACCTCCACTCAGGCGCTTGATCTTTTCAAAGAATTTTCGAGTCTCATTCTTGTCGGTACACATCTCTATCTCCTCACACTCACGTCTTTCCAACTCCCTCTTCTTGCGCCTGAAAAGACGTCTCTCTGCACTCCTTTTCTCTCTATACCGCTCCTTAACAGCTCGCGTTACGCCTGCACGCAGGGTTTTTCTGTAGGCGGCGTCTTTCTCTGCGGTAGCGTCGCGACACTCCTGATCATACCACTTGCTATGGCAACACTGCTAAAAATTGTCTATTGTGAATTTTTATCGATCCATTTTACAAAATATTAGGTGTGTTCGCTAACAAAAAACTTTAAACAATTGTTAATAGTTTTCAACATGAAAGGCGTTGGCAAACAAATAAATCCAGCTGTCAATTACGAACGGTGAATGTCAATTTACAATCAGAAACTTGTTTTCAGTTCACGTACTTCTTGTAGATTTTCTCATATCGAGAGTAACAGATGACAGAAATTGATAATGATAGTAATGTAAGTGAGCAGACCAAATAAAACAGCAATCAGCCGTTTAGTTAATCTGCAATACTGCCGTCTGTCAGGTTATTATTTTATTCAGATTAAGTGCGCCGGTAATCCGGAATTAGGCTGCCGTCTGTCTAGGCTATTAAATAGTAAAGTTAAGTGAAACCAGTTTGCGAACTTATGAGAAATGTGATATTTATATATAAAAATACACGTATGTAATATGTATAGGAAAATAACCGCGGGACCGAATAACGGTTTGGGAACCACCGTATTGTACTATATTATCTCTTACCAAGAAATAAATTATATTATATTTGATCGCACTGTAGCAACTTAGGGTCGAGAGTGACTATTTTCCTCACTGGGTGTGTTCTCAATAGAAAATAGTATACAATTGTTGTTACAGTTATATGGAGGAGTTTTCTCCCCTGTTCTATGGAACTTAGTAGTAAATGAACTACAAAAGGAAATAGAGGAAAAGGGGTGCGGAGTGATAGCTTATGCGGATGACGTCGTTTTGTTGGTAACTTGAAAATATCCGGAAGTCCTAAAAGACATTATTCAGACTAACCTCAACACCTTATCAAGATAGGCCAGTGACAGGAGTCTAAATGCAAACCCACAAGAGGCTCAGCACATTCTTTTCTCCACAAAAGACAAAAATCCACCCATAACCATTCCAACTTTAGGAGAGATTCCTGTAGTTCTGAAAGAAGAAACCAGATATCTAGAAGTGGTCTTAGATCGGAAATTGAATTGGAAAAAGAATATAATCAATAGGGTTGAGAAAGCCACCATCGCACTTTATGCCCCTAAAAGAGACAGAGGGAAAATATGGGGGATGCAACCTTATATTGTTTCTTGGATATATAAAGCAGTAATTGGGCCAAATCTTTTATATGGGTGGCCTGGTGGACTGCGCTAAATAAAACCTCACACCTGAAACCTCTTGAGAAAATACAAAGAGCGGCAACCATGTTGATTACAGGAGCACTCAGGACAACACCAACTTTGGAAATGGTTCTAAATTTCACCCCACTTTACTTACTCGGTAAGCAGATTTCAGCAAATTCTGCATTAAGACTTACAGGCTTCCACTAATGGGTATCGAAATCTTATGGACACGCATGTATTTTAAATCACTTCAACTGTGAAACTTCACTTGATTATATCACGTCAATATACACATTTGAAAGGAAATTTAAAACCAGGTATGTCTGGGAGTCACAGGATCCTCCACCGAATTATCACATCTTTACGGACGACTCCAAGCTCGAAGGAAGGGTGGGCAGTGGTCTTTCGGATAATTTCAATCTTAGTATTTCTTTTCGCCTGCCTGATCACTGCAGTGTATTTCAGGCAAAAGTCAAAGCTATTCACACTGCACTTACTTGGATAAAGCAGAACAATGTCTCTCATCGAGACCTTTGCATTCTGAGTGACAGCCAAGCTGCCATTAAGACCCTTGATTCTTTTCTCGTTAAATCGAAGATCATTCTAGACTGCCGCAGATCTCTTAATGAGATTTTCGAGCAGCATAATATCCTCATGTGATGGGTACCCGGACACAGGGGCATACGAGAAAACTGCAGAGCTGACGACCTCTCTAGACATTATCGGATATCGATTATAGGATCTGCTTATGCAAAACACACCCCGTCTTGATGATATATGCGCACAGTTTACACATATATCCCACTCTATGACTACTGCTGCTAAGGAGGTAATCGGTTTCTGCCGACCACTGAGGAATGAGTGGTATGATCAGGCGTACAGAAAAACCATGTGTGGAGGTGCCACGCGAGCTGTTAAGGAGCGGTACAGAAAGAAGAGGAGTGCTGAGAGACGTATTTTCAGACGTAAGAAGAGAGAGCTAGAAAGACGAGAGTGTGAGGAGATAGAGAAGTGTAGACGTAGGATTATGTTTCGAAAATTCTTTGAAAAAATCAGGCGCCTGAGTGGTGGTTTATACCCCGAAGCCTCACCCTGCGTGACAATAATGGGAATCTGGTTACAGATGTCAGAACTTATGGAGCTGCTCACCAGCATGCACCAGCTCATAAGCAGAATATGATCGGATGAAAGCATGCCCTATGATTGGAGGCTCAGTATTCTCTGTCCCGTACATAAGAAAGGAGACCATACAAGTTGCACCAACTACGGTGGAATAAGTCTTCTTAGCATCGCATAAGGTTCTATAGAGCATACTGTATGAAAGATTGAAGCAAATGCTTAACAACCTGATTGAATCTTATCAGTGTGGCTTCAGACCTGGTAAATCTACCATCGACTAGATGTTCACACTGCGCCAAATCCTGGAGAAGACTCAAAAAAATAGATCGACACACACCATCTATTTGATGATTATAAAGCCGCTTTCGACAGTCCGGTAAGGTATTCCCTCTACACAACAATATCTGAGTTCGGTATTCCTGCGAAGCTCAGTGGTCTTTGCAGAATGACACCGCGTAACTCCCGTCGGGAAGCACCTCCTCACACCGTTTAGTACCGAATGGTGTTTCAGACAAGGGATTCGTTATCATGCGACTTCTTTAATCTTGTTATGGAAAAGATAATACGAACTGCTGATCTACGACATAATGGTACTATCTTCAAAAAAAGTGATATGCTGTTGGCATATGCCGATGATATTGACATAATCGGCATGAATTCGCGAGCAATCAGTGCAGCATTCTCAGTGTTCTAAAGAGAATCGCGTCCAATGGGTCTTACGGTGAACGAGGGGAAGACGAAGTACCTAGTATCAACAAACAAAGGGTCCCAGGATCTTGACAGCACGTCGTAGTTGATAACTACAGTTTCAACACCATGTTGTTGAAACTACAGAATTTACCGCTTAGGCAAAATACCTCTTTCACTTGGAACGTATATGTTTCTTTATTCAGAGTGGTAATAACAATGACAGATAGTTTTACATATGGCAGACAGTGTTGTTCACTAGTCATGAAAATTACAAGAAAGTAGTAACAAGAAAGTAATAACAAGAGAGTACTAGAATGTACTGGTATTGGTGGTCTGATGGTGTTTTCACAAGGTAACGTGTCTAATTGCCTCAACCGGGTTGGGCTAGCGCAATCCTTGTTGAACTCATCGCAAGTCAACTCACTGGCTGTCATGTAGTTTGATCTGAGCGCTATGTGATGATACCTTTATTTGTTAATGAGGGGTAGTCATGTAGTTTGCTCTGCTTACTATGTGATGGCGTCTTCATTATTATTAATGGGGGCTCTCCATGTGGCGACCACCGGGCAACGTCTTCCTGGCACCCGCTGGGGGCGGATGAAGCGAGTGGCGAAAATCTCCTCGGTTAGAGGTTGTGCGTTGGGTTTGGGACCCGCCACATAAAAAAACTTGCCCAGTGAATAATATAAAAATGCCTCGGAAACGGACTACCCCCTTTGTTGATGACCCCGCAAACGAAAAAAGGACCATGATTTACGGATATGCACCTGGAATGTCCGGTCCCTTTATAGGGAGAGTGCCTCTATCCAGCTGGTTGATGTCCTCGAAAAATACACAGCTGACATCACCGCTCTCCAGGAAATGCGATGCACGGGACAGGGCTGCTCCAAAAGAGCGTCCTGTGACATCTACTACAGTTGCTATGCAGATGCCCAGAGTGTACACCACCTATTTGTTGATTATAAAGCTGCTTTCGAAAGTCCGGTAAGGGATTACCTCTACGCAGCAATGTCTGAGTTCGGTATTTCCTCAAAGCTCATTCGACTTTGTAGAATGACACTGCATAACTCCCGTTGTGCAGTGAAAATTGGGAAGGACCTCTCCGCACCGTCGAATGGGTTTCACGAAACGAAGGCAAGACGAAGTACGAAGTATAAACAAACAAAGAGTCCCAGCGTTGATAACTACGCTTTAGTGAAGGGCTTTATCTATTTTGGAACCAGCATTCACACCAGTAATGACGTCAGCCTGGAGATATTGCGAAGGATCACTCTTGCAAACAGGTGTTACTTTGGGCTAAGTAAGCAATTGAGAAGTCGAGCTCTCTCTCGAAGAACTAAAACTACACTCTACAAGTCTCTCATCATACCTGTCCTAACATATGGCGCTGAAGCTTGGACAATTTCCACCTCAGATGAGCGAATGCTTGGAGTTTTCGAGAGAAAAGTCTTACGTAAGATCTTTGGACCTATTTGCGTTGGTGGCGAGTACCGAATAAGGTACAACCATGAGCTGTACGAGCTGTATGCCGATATTGACATAATAAAGCCCATCAAAATCCAGCGGCTGCGCTGGCTAGGTCATGTCGAGCGAATGGAAGAACACGCTCCAGCTAAGAAGGTGTTATATTCGGAGCCCGCTGGAGGACGACGCAGAAGAGGAGACCTAACCTCCGGTGGAAAGACCAAGTACTGGAGATCCTGACGGCGCTTGGAAATTCTAACTGGCGCCAGCTAGAGAAGAACAGAGATGGCTGGCGAAGCATGTTATATTCAGCCTAAATCTATATTCGGTTGTTATGGCCACATAAGTAAGTAAGTAAGTACTAGAAAGTATAACTAAAACCAGAACATTCTCCCGCCTGTTAAGGTACAGAGGTGATTGAACCAGGCTTCAAATTCTGTTTTATAGTGTGCAATTTTGTACGTTGCTGTAACGCAGCCATGTATTCTAGCTGCCATCGATGCCAAAAATTGGGTTGGGCTTCAATTTCGCAGAGTAAAGTTGCAATTTTTTCATAGGTGAGCTTGGTATTACAAACAACACGTCGAATGTGGAATTCAGTAGCCTTTACCTGCACCTGAAGGAATAAAATGCCAGTTCATGCGCATTTGAGCCATGAGTCAACATCTGTAGATTTTGTCAGCTGCGTGAATGTTTTCATTAGCTCGCGATTGGCACCAAAAAAGTTTGTACCATTATCAATGTGCACATCTGATGGCAAACCCTTTCGAGAAACAAAGCACCTGAAAGCAGCAAGAAACGCATTTGACGTCAAGTCCGAGACAACTTCAAGGTGAATGACATTTCTAGAACTCTTGCGAATAATATTCATCAGTAGTGTAGGAAGATTTTTCAAGTATTCTGTAGAGACCATTCGTTGAGTTAGTATGCTATCCTTAAGAATTAGTGTAGGGTGTTTGGTACGAACATTTAATTTCAGTTTTTAATACGGCCTCCAACATGCAGAATCGATGAAGAATCCAGGAATGGAGAGAGTTTGATGATTGAAGGTGTCTTGTTCGTTGGCAGTTGTTGAATTTCATCAGAAAAAGTTTATTTTTGAGACCAGCGAACGCAGTGTAATAAGGAATCATAATCCACTGCTGTATACAATTTTGGAATGGTTATATTTGTTAAATGAAAGGACATTTATTTGAGTGATGCTACTCTAGTTTTTGCAGTGAGGAGAAAAACCTTTGACTCACCAGCTGACAAGGATCGACAATATACAGCTGCTGCATGCGCTATTTCCGAAGCATCTGAATGTAGAATTGGTGTGAAGCCATCGCAGAATTTGCAGCTTGTTGAAACATTCGTAACCCATTTTTTAGAAAATGAGGTAGGCAATTCTTCGTCCTTGTTAAAGTGATGCAACCAAAATTCTTGAAATATGATTTTTATTAATACAGTACATGGTGACAGAAACCCAAGTGGATCATAAATCTTGGATAATTCAGTGAGAATTTTTCTTTTAGTACATGCGTCGTTTACTGGTTTTACTTTGAAGGTGAATTTGTCTGTAGATGGTAGCCAATGATGACCAAGGATTTGAGTGTGAGCTACAACCATCAATGATCAACTTTATTTTGGGTTTACTGTCGCTAACGCGCAAACACCAATCAAATCCCATACAAATATCTTAATCCAAACCCATTTCAAACCCATCTTTCACAGTGTGCTTCTGTTGGGTTTGACTATATTTTAATATTAAATTGTGGCAACATTGTTCATTTGCGTGATTTTTTCTCTTTTATTATTGCATTCTTATCAAAATGTGGCAACATTGTTTTGCAGCGTGTCGCCAATTCCTATATCTTAATTGACTGCCGGCATTTGAATTAAACCATTCTTTTAAATTATGTAAAAATGAGAAGTAATAAAAAACAACAATTTTCTTTCAGATGATACCTTTATAGATTTGTGCAAGGAAAAAGCAAACGAACTGCGTGGTTCACTTACGGTTATCGTGCCAATTGGTGAAATGCGCCCAATTGATAGCAAATATGTGCATGCGTACATTATATGTTACGTGACCTTATTTTATTTAATTTCTTTCTTTTGGCTTTTTAAAAATGTCTTTGAATCTCTAATTTTTTAGCCGATTACCTTGCTACCGTAATTATCTACGTTGAAAAGAAATTTATGTTGTTAAAAATTACCTGCGGCAGAGAGAAAAACACTTTTTATCAATTTGTTTTATATACAATATTATGTTTTTATTTTGTGAACATTTAATTCTACTCGATTCAACCTTGTTCGATCACTGTAGTCTGTCAATGATACCTGCAACATTTGTTTTGTACTAACTATATACAACAACAATTTATTTAATCAACTATTTACAATTACTGTTTAATTTAACTTGCTATCGACTGATGTATGTAGCCTCGATCACTTGATGGTGTTATGTTACCTCTATCACTTTCGGAATTCAATTGATTTCCTTTGTTAACACTAGCCCTATTTATACTCTGTGGCCATACTACAGAATCTTTCTTTATCGTAATCGAGTTTCTTCTCTCTTTTTCTCGTTAGCTTGTTCTGGTTATCGCCTATTTCTTTTTGCTCAGATTCATTCCGATGCTATCATTATTCGTGCTATTCACAATAACCATCAATATTCGTTACACATCATATTGTTACGTTTTTATTCTGTGAACGTTTAATTCTATTTGAATTACCTTGTTCGATCACTGGATTCTGTTAATGATAACTGCAACACTTATTTTATACAACTATATACAGCAACAATTTATTTAATAATCTCTATTTACAATCAACACTGTTTACAATCAACTATTTACTATAACACTTAAATGTACTTGCAACTTTTGCCTCTGTATAGATGTTTGCGCAGTCACGATCTGAATTCGATTGATTCTCACTTCTCAACACTGGCTCTATTTATACTCTGTTGGCAACACCCCAGAATCTTCCTTTATCGAGATTCTTCTCCTTCTTTCTCGTTGGCTTGTTCTGGTTATTGCTTATTTCTTTTTGTTGACATTCGTTTCGATGCTGCCAATAGTGTCAGTCACAATAGTGATGAGTAACCAACTATCGATACTCGTTACACTGCCCTCCTCTTAACCTTGTTCGTCCCGAACAAGTTTTTATACTTCCCCTCGATATGGCGCAAGTCGCTAAAAGTGCACTACTTTAAACTTTGCTCTTTTATTCCAGGCACTTTGAATACGATACACTACGTCATTTATCTTTGCTATAATCTCATATGGTCCTTCCCAATGAGTCTGTAGTTCAGGGGACAGGCCTTTCTTTGGTTGTGGATTATGAAGCATTACAAGCTCTCCTTCATAGAACCCTTTTGAATTTGCTTTCAAGTCATACCTGGCCTTCATCTTATCGCTTATCATCTGCGACCGCTCTCTGATGAACCGATGTACTTCATCCAACTGTTCCCGCTTTTCGCTAATATAATTACCTTCGGTTGATCTCGTTGGTGTTACGACTCCAAATTTTAAATCAGCTGGCAGTCTTAAATCGTTTCCAAAAATTGCCATTGCCGGTGTAGTAGCCGTGGTATCATGTTGTGCGCATCTATATGCCATGAGGAACATTGGTATATGTACATCCCAGTCTCTTTGGTATTTATCTACGACTTTTCTCAAATATTCCTCCAAGGTACGGTTAAATCGTTCTACCATGCCATCAGATTGTGGATGCAAAGGTGTTGTACGAGTTTTGTATATACCCAGCAAACGGCATATCTCTTGGAATATAACTGATTCGAAATTTCGACCTTGGTCTGAGTGTAACTCCATCGGTACACCAAAACGAGTAACCCATTGGTTGACGAATACATCCGCAACTGTACTAGCTTCCTGATTTGGAATGGGGTATACTTCAGGCCATTTACTGAAGTAATCTATAACCACCAGAACATACTTGTTTCCTGCGTTGCTTATTGGAAATGGCCCAGCTATGTCCATAGCAATTCGCTCAAATGGAGCACCCACGGTGTATTGGTGCATCTTACCTCGACTTTTCTTAGTGGGACCTTTGGCCATTGCACATTGCTTACACTTCCGAATCCAATCAGCGACATGGTCATGACATCCAACCCAATAAAATCGTTTCTTTATTTTCTCGACGGTTTTGGTGATTCCCAAATGCCCTCCACTGGAGGCATTGTGATACTCAGCTATCACTTCATTTATTCTCGCCTTGGGTACCACTAGAAGATCATTAGTGATTTTTCCATCCTCACTTTCCCATGCTCGGAATAAACATCCGTCTCGTAAGTGCAGGCTTTGCCACTGCGCCCAGTATGCCTTCGTTATTGGACTCTCATTAGCCATTTCTTGCCAATCTGGACGTATGCCCTGCTCCTTATATTCCATAATCTTTGCGAGATCTGGGTCGTTCCGCTGATCTTCTTGAACTCGTTCGGTTTTCCATGACTCTTCCGACAATACATTCGTAAGACGTAGGTTAACAATGTGATTCTGGTTTCTTTCCCGAGAACAATGTTTACTATCTACGGTGCAAGTACGACGATATGGAGTATAAGCTTTACTACGATGAATGACATCACGATCGTCCTTTCGTTGTCCTGGTGAATTCGATCTTTGTTGCTTGTGTCGTAGACGACAATTCCGCGTCTTGTGCCCTCTTCGATGGCATATGAAGCACTTACCGGCAAATTTATTTTTGCGTTGATTCCTTGTTCTACCTTTAGGCTTCATATTCGATTGATTGCAATCACGCGCTATATGCCCTCGTTTGTTGCAAATGAAGCACTTACCATTAAATTTGTTTTCACGTCGACCTGTTGTTACTTCAGGCTGAACTACTGATTTTACTGCCTGACGCACTGCTTCAACCAGATGTGATGTTTTCCCCTCTAGTTTGCGTACTCCTGGCACTGGTCGACACATTAAGCTGGCGGCTTCATACGTCAAGGCACTACTGACTGTTTCGGCATAAGTATTCCTGGGTGACATGACTAGGGCACGCTTTGTCTCTCCATCACGTATGCCATCTATGAATGTCTTTATTTTTATTTTTTCGACGAACTCTTTCGAATTACCGGAGAACGCTAGATGACATAAGCGCTCAATATCGGAAGCGAATTCCTGAAGACTCTCATTACTCCGTTGCACTCGAGATCTCAATTCCACTCGATGTAATTGACTCTTGTATTCATTTCCATACTTTCGCTGGAGTGTGTCCATCAGTGACTGATAGCTACCACGATCTTTCTCTGGAATCATCTGTAACACCTCGGAAGCATTACCTTTTAATGCGACTATTAAAGCAGCAGTCTTGTCGCTATCATCCCATTGATTCTTCGAAGCGGTTGTCTCGAATTGAAGCTTGAAGATATTGAATGGCGTGCTTCCGTCAAATGTTGGTGGCTTTAATTTGATTGTACTTGAATCTCTAATCACTGATGTGGCTGGTCCATTTATTTTTAGTTGATTGAGTTCGTGCTGTGATTTCTCGAACTTAACTTCCCAGTCGTCGACATGTTCCTTCAGCTTATCATCCAACTCATCCACGTGTTCTTTCAGCTCTGTAACTTTGTCATTAATAGCTCCGGAAATTTCCTGAAATCTAAGTTCAATTCCTTTTTGTAGATTTCCGATGACGTGTTCTTGGCGAGCCGAATGTTCTTGAAGCTTGGAGTCAATTGTTTTCTGGAACTCTCCCATAGCGTTTTCTTGACGTACCGAATGTTCTTGAAACTTGGAGTCAATGCGAGACGCATTTCCTTGAATTTCCGTACGTAATTCACTAATAACGCCCTCTTGTCGAGACGAACTTTCTTGTAACTGTTGCATTATGGTTTTCATGAACTCCATGAGTTGACCACTCGAATCTATTTTGATCTCTTCCTCAGCGTGCACAACTAATTGTATATCGGCTTCCTCGAAGAACTCATGTTCTTCTACATTAATTCCCTTAGCCTCCATAGCTTGCCTCAGCCTCACCAGCAGTTCCGCCTTTGCACCTGATGACGATAGATTCATCTCTACCAACAGCTTTTTAAGCTGGTCCACTTTTAGTTGGTCAATTTTCACCATCTTAACAGAATCCCACTTCTGACACCAATTGTTACGTTTTTATTCTGTGAACGTTTAATTCTATTTGAATTACCTTGTTCGATCACTGGATTCTGTTAATGATAACTGCAACACTTATTTTATACAACTATATACAGCAACAATTTATTTAATAATCTCTATTTACAATCAACACTGTTTACAATCAACTATTTACTATAACACTTAAATGTACTTGCAACTTTTGCCTCTGTATAGATGTTTGCGCAGTCACGATCTGAATTCAATTGATTCTCACTTCTCAACACTGGCTCTATTTATACTCTGTTGGCAACACCCCAGAATCTTCCTTTATCGAGATTCTTCTCCTTCTTTCTCGTTGGCTTGTTCTGGTTATTGCTTATTTCTTTTTGTTGACATTCGTTTCGATGCTGCCAATAGTGTCAGTCACAATAGTGATGAGTAACCAACTATCGATACTCGTTACAATATCATTATCGAGTTTGTTCTTTTTCTTTCTCGTTGGCTTGTTCTGGTTATCGCCTATTTCTTTTTGTTCAGATTCATTTTGATGCTACCATTATTCGTGCTATTCACAATAACCATCAATGATCGTTACACTGCCCTCTTAACTTTATTCGTCCCGAATAAGTTTCTATACCTCCCCCACTTAATCTTTGCTCTTTTATTCCAGCCACGTTGAATACGACACACTGCGTCATTAATTGTTGTTATTATCCTTCCAATGAGTCTGTAGTTTAGGGGCGTGGCATTTATTTTGTTGTCGATTATGAAACATTACAAGTTCTCATCATCATACGGCGAATCTGTTTGGCGAAACATGAGTATGTCGTAGTGGGAAGCCATATTTTCTTTTGCGGATAATGGGTTTTGGTGGTGGATAAGCCGTGACACCTACGATATTGGGATTGGAAGGTGACTATTGGCCCTTGTACATAGTCAGAACTGTGGAGGATGCGTGGTGTTGCTGTGTACAATAAGAACGATTCGTTAACCTTATGTGTGAACGTTAGATGTTTCTGTGTTATCTGGTAGTTGTATACCGGTCAGTGCGGCCCCGTTAACAAAGTTACCGTCAGTTTTAAGTTTCGTTTGAGTCTGCGAATGTTTAAGATGGAATTCGGTTGTGAAATTTTAAAGGTCGTTATTTGTATATTCGTCGTTGTGCGAAAGTTACTCAAAGTGGTGTTAATATATTACAATATACCAAAACGCGTATTAATATACATATGTTATAGTGCGAAATTATGATTTAAGTACACTTTAGATTAAAGACAATACAATGAAGGAACAATTAGACTCCAAATAAATAATAAGGTAGTGTTACCTGGAGCAAGTGATCACAGCGTGGGAGTGCATTTAATTCTGGAGGCTCGATGAACCAGAGGTGTGATTGATTTTCATCCACAGAGTAAATGAATAAAAAAATTAAGATAAGTAATTTTTTGTAATTTCTTTTTCTTGTATATTCTTGGGGGCTTCACTGAATAATAATGTTTCACGAGATCCGCATATATACATATTCGGAGTTAAACCTACTTTACTACCTCTACTCTCCACATTCTACTTATATATAAATGTACAAAAATCAGCATAAGAAACAACAACAGTACGATCTTTAACGTTAACCAGTTACACTATATCAAACGTTATACTTAACATATACTTAGTACAAATAAATCATAATTCAGCACATTCCTTAAGGTAAGGTCCGGTGTGACGGGTTCAAAAAATCGATTATTTTTTTTCGGTAGAAAAACATCTTAAAAATATACGCTAAAAATTTCAGACCGAAATTTTGAATATTTTTAAAGTTACAGCTCAAATAAGAGAGGGCACCGTAGTGTGTATGAAAGCGTGTGACACGCCAGCAGCAGCTCATCAGTAATCGTATTTCACTCGACGAATACACACCGCTCTAAAACGGGAAACAAGAGCTTTAGTGAAGGTCGGCTCGAGAATAAAGATGGAAGAAAGATATTACTCAAGGGGAATCAATTTACTGCAGAAGCTGATACTAATTTTGTGAGAATCGCAGAAAAACTTGTTGCGTGTGGCCTGTCAAGCTGAGCTTGTCATGTCAGATATGACTCCAATATCTACAGCTGTCAACTGTGTCTTGAGGTTGTGTCACTTATTATGCCAAATGCCAGAATGGTGGATTTCGTGCCGTATGTAATATTGTTAGTGGGGATCGTTCCCAGAAGAGGTGTGCATGACGGTCCAGGCTGGGCGGGTACACCTAGGAGCACACGGAGGCATGTCATCTGCCAGGTGCGTGAGGTCATGTGTTTCTGTATATGGTATTAGTGTAAATGTGTGTGGTAGCGTTGGCCTCGGTCGACGTTATTGTCCATCCATTGTGGTGTCATGGCGGGTTGAGAAACACGACCCAATCCCCTTTTGCTAGCCGAGGCATTCATGACAATCACGGTATGTGGATGGACAATAATGGCGCCCAATCAAAACAAATGTCGACTGGTCATGTTGTGTACGTTATTGTCTACTGTAGCGTTTTTTTTTTGTTGTTGCACATTGTGATGCTGGCACTGACATTTTATGTTGCATCTGTTTCATGATGGCAAATATCATCGTCATTACAAACAAAACAATCCAAATATTCATTAACCACATACATTCCTTCTTCTTTTTTCCACTTATTACAATAAACTGAAAGATAACAGTGACTTTGAAGTAAACCATGACTCTAGTTTCAAGTACGTATTAATGAGTTTCGCTTTGGTGTTTGGTGCGTTAGAATCGGAGTTAAAATGTAAACTTTGCAACAGTGATATTAAATTTTTGAAAAATTTACCTCGAGGATTAGGATTTAAATTATGTGTGAAGTGTTCGAGAATATCTGATTGATTCGTGTCCAATGATAAAAAATGCACATGAAATTAACCGACGATTTACTTATGTAATGAGGTTGCTTGGCATCGGTCACGCTGGAATTAATCTTTTTTGTTCGATGATGGATTTAAATATTTTTCATAAGTCTCTCTATTATCAAGTGGTAGAGCAAATAAGCTTCGCTGTCAAATCTGTTGCTAATATTGTGCTTAAAAAAGCCATAAAGGAAGAAAACGAAAAGAACGTGGCCAGAAAATCACTTGACTGTTTCAGGAGGTGGTTCGTGGGCTAAGAGAGGCTTTTCCTCTCTCTTGGCCAATGTGTCATTGAAAGGAAAATTTTCAAATAAAATTGTTGACGTCATAGTTAGGTCAAGCATATGTAAAGGATGCCAGTATTTAGCAACGAAGATCCCATCGAAGCCGAGAGTTTATACGATGATCACAAAGATAAATGCACAGCAAACCACGAGGGCAATAGTGGTAAAATGGAGGTCAACGGGATTTCGGAAATGCAGCGTTCTCTGCAGCGTTATGGTGTTAACTATGTGAGGTACATTGGATATAGGGGCAGTAAAACCCATAAAAATTTGATCGATGGTAAACCTTACGGTGGCGACCCAGAAGTAGAGAAGCAAGAATGCATATTGCACGTGAAGAAAAGAATGTACCGAGCACTTCAAGGTGTAAAAAAAAACTCTTAACGAGTACGCAAAAGTCAAGAAACAATTGGAGGCAGCTGAGAAAAAAAAAGATGACCGCAAAAGAGAAGAGCACCGAGGAAAGTGCTCCGAAAAAGCGTAGGACAAAGAGAGACTCGTAAACCAGCACTGAGCCACCAAAACCTAAACCGTTGCAATTAACTAATAAGGTTATGTTAAAAATGTCTACGTACTACGGTTTGGCAATCACCAGAAAGTGTCAATCTCTCGAAGAAATTACATGACATCGACAGACGAAAACCCTAGGCACTCTTACTGCTCAGATTCTTGGTGCAAGTATCAACAGCTCAAAGCAGAAAATCAAAAGAGCACTTATGAACACCCAGTAACGCTTGACGAACAAGTTATAAATCTTATGAAATCAGTGTACGATACTTTAGCGTCCGACGGTTTATTGAATAAATGCTTGGGCGGGAACACCCAAAATAACAACGAAAGTTTTAACCACTGTGTTTGGAATTTTGCTCCGAAGCATACTTTTACTAAGAAAAACGTTTTGGAAATTGCTACCTATACCGCTGCTTGCATCTTTAATGAGGGTTTTCTACCTGTACTCAAAGTTATGGAAGTGATACCCGTTATCCTAGACACACATATCTAAATACGTAACCTTTAAATCATTTAATTTTTTAATAATAAACTATTTTATTTAAACAATTTATCAAGAAAAAAATTAGGTTTTGTGAACTTTTTTCACCAGTCCTCTATTTTGTTTTTGTTTTTTATGTATATTATAGGTTAGTTCATTAAAATAAAGTCTGCAGAATAATAATCTTTTTGAATTTTTTATTTCAGATGACTTCGGAAGGCTGTGTGCTTCCCCGAACCAACTCATATTTCTTTCGAGTACTCCACTCTGACGTCAAAAATTAAAAGCAAATTAATGTAAAATTAACTTTAAAAAATTTTTTTCTATACTTGAAAACACCAATAAAAATATGTAAAAATTTTAAAACGATCGCATTTTACTTTCTTGTTAAAAAAAATTCATGAAAAGACGTCGCAATTTCAGTCGTCAAACCGGACTACTACCTTAACATACCGAACCCCTTGATATATCCATCGGATAGATCAATCATTACTCCGATCTAGGTATCGGTGCAAATTTCTGAATAGCACGACGTATTACACCATTCTTGGTTTTGATATCCACTACACGCGCGTAGCCCTTCTTATCCCTAATTACGTTCGTGATTCTACCTAATAACCATTGCTTCGGTGGTAAATTCTCCTCAGCAACTAAGACCAACTCATGATTATATTATCAATATTATGCTGTTTCCTTGTCCACTTAACTCTTTACTGCAGTTCATGTAAGTACTCCGCAGATCATCGCTTCCAAAAGTGTTGTTGAATTATACGCAACCGTTGCCATCGATTCCCATTGGTTATATTGTCATCATTAAGGGTCAGTTCCGATATAGCCACCAGTGGCCTACCTACCAAGAAATGACCAGGGGTTAAAACTTGTTCATAATTCGGGTGACTAGACATTGCAGTCAATGACCGCGAATTCAAGATAGTCTCTATTTCCGCTAATACAGTACTAAGCTCTTCAAATGTAAGATACGACGATGCCAACATATGTGTCAGATGGTACTTGGCTGATTTCACCGCAGCCTCCCACAAGCCACCAAAGTGAGGGGAGGGTGGTGGAATGTGATGAAATTGCATTTCCATTTGCAGTACAGTACGTTGATATTTTTTGTTATGTTTGCTGCTCAAGAAAACGCTGTTTGAACTCCTCAAGTTCTCTACTAGCACCCACGAAATTCGTGCCATTGTCGCAAAACAACTTAGCACACAAACCTCGACTTGCGACAAATCTCTTTAACGTAGCAATAAAAGCCTTCGCCGTAAAATCGGACACCAGATGTACAGCTTTCGTTGAGAAACAAATAAACACCGCAACGTAGCTTTTCGTCACCCGCACACCTTTTAATTTGCAAGACACCATCACTGGGCCGCAAAAATCAACACCGGTAGCATTAAAAGGATTTTGAATGGTCACTCTTTCTCTCGGTAATTCTCCCATGATATGTTGTTGGAGCTTTGGGCGACATTTAAAATAGTGCAAGCACTTGCACAAGCACCAATCGTACTAATTTTCTAGCGCCAATAATCCAGAAGCGTTGTCGGATAATTGCCATAAGTGTTTGTGTTCCAGGATGCAAATTTTTCTCATGCAAAAATCTAATATAATATTTTACAAAATGACTAGCAGATGGTAATATCATTTAATGTTTCGCCTCGGAAGGTAGCTGTGCATGTACCAATCGACCTCCAACACGCAATATGTCGACACCTTGGGTACGCTCAACGAAAACATGTAAGCTCTTCAGCCTACTTGTTGTAGACAATATACTATGTGCACTAGCCCTTCTTCAAAAAGGTGAACAGTAATGCCACGCAATCTGTCGTATGCAAATGCAATCTGCAAATGCTCCTCACGATACTATATCTGCGGGATTCATTTTATCAGACACGTGTCGCCAAATAGCTGTTTTCGTCATCCCTTGTATCGACACTACTCTATTTGGAACAAACGTCGTCCACACAGATGGATGCACGCTTATCCAATCAAGAACAACATTCGAATCTGTCCACAAATAGATTGCGTCAATAGACATCGTGAAATTCTTCTGCATTTTCGCAACTAATCTTGCCAATAACTCTGCTCCCAACAGTTCCAGCAGTGGCAATGGCTTCGTCTTCAGCGGCGCAACTCTCGATTTAGCACTCCACAACTGTCCACTAGAATTGCCGTCACAGTCTACACATCGGATGTATACACACCATCCATAGACCCGCACCGAGGCATCTGAACACCCATACATTTCCACACGTGCACAAACGTTCAAGGACAAAACGAAACGTGGAACCCTAATGGATCCAACACCCTCTAGACGTTTTCGGTATTCCGACCAATTGCTATGCAAATTCATTGGCAATCTTTCATCCCAAGCAATTTTAAATATCCAGAGATTTTGTAGGAAAATCATTCCTTTTAGAATTATCGGATTCAATAAACCCAGTGGATCGAATAACATAGACAACTCAGGTAACACATTTCTTTTCGTTATACATTTGTTGCTGTTTACTGCTCTCCATATGTACTTTAAAGAATCTGTACTTGGTTCCCACACTATTCCTAGCGTTTTTATAATTTCGGTATGACATACCAATACCGGCTTCTCTCTATCTATTTCTGGAATACGATCTAAAAGACGAATATTGTTCGAGTGCCATTTTCTTAAGGCAAAATGTGCTGATTTCATAAACGTCGATACTTCTTCATATGTACGTAAAAGCTCATCTTCAGTATTCGCTCCCGATATTAAGTCATCCATATAAAAATCGGAAATAATCTTCTTGGAGCCCAGAGGATACTTTTCTATGTTAACCTCACACAATTTCTTGAAACAACGCGTTGCCAAAAAAGGAGACGCCGTAGTACCATAAGTAATCCTTAATAATCGATAGGAACTAAGTTTTTTCTTCTTAGAAGACCGCCATAGAATTGCCTGTCTTCACTGGTAACCCAAGCCAAAATGTCTTTTTGATATCTATTTGTTCAATTTCCCAAAATCGTTCAACCAGAGTAATCTCTGGCTATTGTTATCAGGTGCACCGATGTACTTGGCTGTTCCTGATGCCACCCAACCAAATAATGTTTTTTGTAGTCGAGGAAAATTATTGCCTAAATGAATACGACCAATTGACAGTAAATCCAAGAACAATTGAGCGCCCAACAGTATATCAACTCGCGATGGAACATTAAAAGCTGGATCAGCAAGCTCAATATTGTTTGGTATATTCCAGTTGGTAATATCTACGAATCGATCTGGTTTCACACCAGTAATCTTTGGCAGCAAGTAGATTTCTAATGTCACCTCGTAATTATTTACTCGCCTGTACCTTGTTTTTTATAGTTATACTTAAATCGCCAATTCCATTTGCACCCAGTGAGCATGAGGATTTCGGAATCGTAACTTTTGTGCCAGTTGTTCACTCATCAAATTAATCTGTGAGGCCGAATCAAGAATAACGCGTGCAGTATAATACTGCCCCAAAACATCCTTCACTAACGCCACCGAAGTCTCCAAGAACACTTCTGGAATTTCAATAGCATCGACTAGCGCAGTATGTAGCGCTGCCGGCATTGCTGTCAATGATTCATCAGTGTTTTTGCTGCAACTAGCCACGAACGTAAAAACGTAGAACGTGTCAGCTGACACGACCTATCTTATGGGAATCTCGTGTTAACGAAAACTGTCGTAGCCGTTGCTCGTAGCGGAGAGAATCAATGCAATTTCATATGTTCTTTCGTACGTACGTACATACGTACGTACGCTACGTCGGTGGCTAGTTGCTATTAGAGCATCCTGTCTAGTTATATTAGAGCATCCTGTAGACAAATGACCCTTCTTCAAAAATACGAAACATAGCTTTAATTTGCGTACAATGTTATAGCGTTCATGTTGCGACAACCCTCCAAAGTCTGGACAATTTGCAACCGAATGACCACATTTTTTGCAGAGATCGCATGCTGATTTTACGATTGCAAACGACGTACGAGTGCTTCTTCTTGAATTAGAATATGCAGTTACATTTTTGCCGCTACATTGTGCAGTTACTGACTGTCAATTAACACTGCACACTCTTCCCAGGAAGAGAGACGTGAATAATCCAGTGATTCTTCCCATTTCACCTGCGATTCTATATCCAATTTCTCCAGTACCAAGAAGGTTATAATCGCGTTGGCAATATTTTCATAACTACCCAAAGACAACATTGCACTCAAGTGTGCATTTACCGAGTCAATAATGTTCCGCAAATGAACTGACGATGGGATTGCAGTCTTGGATAATTCAAACAATCCGGCAACATGTTCTTGAAACATTAGAGTCTTTTTGTCAAAATTCTCTTTTAATCGATGTAACGCTTTTAGATAGTTCTCTTCTGTTACATCAAATTGATTTATAGCCGCTAACGGTTTCATACCTAAATTTTCTCGAAGTATCAAAAACTTTTCAGAGTTACCCAACGTTTCATCGTCGTGCACCATTTTTGTGAAAATTGCCATGAATTTTGGAAATTTCGAACATTTCCCATGAAACTTTGGTATTTCAATTTGTCGTCGCAAGAGCGCCATCTGTGGTGCCACCACTGATGTGTTACACAAACTCGCATCAAAGATTGAACTTCGATTCATTGGCAATAATGACATAATCATTGCCTTTGTAGACACATACAGTGGCTCACAGCTTATTTCGTACAGTGTATATATTTTTATGTACATGGCTGTAACATCGAAACTAAAAAACTTATCAATAAGTTTTGAATGTAGATGTCTATGTATGTGTTTAGTAAACCTAATAAGAAAACGGGGAACCCCAAAAATTGTTCTTTTTGTCATGCAAGAGAGAAAAACTATTGATCAGCTGATTTTCAGCTCACATCTTATTTCGTACACAAACTTCAATGTAAGTAAGTTTCATTCTGCCGCGCAGTTACAAAGTTTTTTTGAATTGTATGAGTTTTTGGACCTTTTTAACTATTATAACAATTTTTATTATTCTTATTTTAAATAGTTAAAGTGCTGTAAATTAAACATTTAGCGTTATGGGTCGTCGTACAACGATGGAACAGCGTAAACTGGTAATTAACCATTTTAGGAAAGGTCAGAGTGTGCGAAAAATTGCTGAAATGACAAATTTAAGTGCCTCAACTGTCCAATACATCATTCAACGCTTCGTTCGCGAAAATCGGTTGGAGAACAAGGGCAGAGAAGCACCTAATAAGATTTTCAACGCTTCAGACGAGCGTTATATTGTACGAAAAATTAAGAAAAATCCAAAGTTATCCGCTCCGAAGTTGGCTGCAGAGGTTCAGCGTGAAATAGGAAAATCATCCAGTGCTGAAACTGTCCGACGTGTGCTGCGCAATCATGACTTGAACGGTCGAGTAGCCCGAAAGAAACCATTCATTTCGAAAATGAATATACAACGCCGACTTGACTTCGCCAAAGAGCATATTATTAATACTCCTGCGTTCTGGAATACCGTTATTTTCGCGGATGAGTCTAAGTTTAATATTTTTGGCTCGGACGGAATGTCATATGTTTGGCGTAAAGCGAATACCGAGCTAAACAAGGAGAACCTTAAGCCCACAGTGAAGCATGGTGGCGGTAGCGTGATGGTTTGGGCCTGTATGTCAGCAGCCGGAGTAGGTGAATTGGTTTTTATTGAGGAAACAATGGACAAAATGAAGTACCTCGAGATTCTGAAAAACAATTTACTTCAAAGTGCAGACAAACTGGGTTTGCGGGAAGAATTTCGGTACTACCAAGATAATGACCCAAAACATAAATCTGGGATTGTGCAATCTTGGCTTATTTGGAACTGCCCACACTTGATGTCTCCACCACCACAGTCACCTGACATGAATGTGATTGAAAATCTTTGGTCTATTTTGGACAATAAAATAAGAACACACAAGATTTCTAATAAGCAAGACCTAAAGAAGGTACTGATGGAAGAATGGAAAAAAATCACACCAGACATCACTCAAAAATTGGTGGATTCAATGCCAAATAGACTCCAGGCTGTCATTAACGCTAAGGGATGTCAACTAAATATTAAAATCAACTTACTTTGTTTTTAGTTTGAACTTAAAGAGACTGTACGAAATAAGCTGTGACATAAATTTTCCTATTTTTTTCTTATTTTATTTTTTTATAGTGTCAAACACTAAAATTTTGAAAAAGTAAATTTTGGAAAATAAAAAACAAACCTTCCTTTCTAAAATGGCATTTATATTTTGTTCAAATTTTTGCTATATTAGGAATTACGACTGCAGCAATTTTTAAATTGTCACTGTACGAAATAAGCTGGGAGCCACTGTACATTTCTTCTAAATCTGCCATCCACGTAGCATTTGTCGCCATTTCACTGGATGGTGAAATTCGATCAATGTTTTTTTGTATAGTTAAACCTTTCTTGAAGTAAGAATCGAGAATTCCTAGTCTGCATTCCAGCTCACCTGGTGATTCGCCAATACCTTTCTTTACTAACACCGTTTTTATTCGTGTTATGCTGCTTTTCGTGGATGCTCGAAGTGCTTTTAATTCTACCAACTTCTGTGCAGACGATTTTTCAACATTAATTTAGCCATAACTACGACCAGTAGTGTAGGTTATGGATATATTTTATCACCAATACTTTTTTCCAACGTGAAAATAGTAGCAGCTCTTTATATAAAAAAAAAATAAAAATGTTCTTTCTCAAAAAATGACAGTTTGTCTTTCTTTTTCTTTTCTCTCTTTTTCATCAAATTTATTACTAGAGAAAGAAAAGAGCTTTTATGCAAGGACGATGATCTCTATGTCAGCACTCAATTTAGTACTTTTTCTTTTCATCGAATTTATTACGAAAGAAGGAAAAGAGCTTTTATGCAAGAGCGATGATCTCTATGTTAGCACTCAATTTAGTACTTTCTGCAACTTTTGCTACTGTTACTCCACGGTCTACGATTTCGACCAGCTGCGTTTTATTTAACCACCGTTTCTGCTCTTTTTCCTTGAATTTCATCAGCAATAATCTGGACCGAAGAATAAGCATTAAGCTACCAATACCGCTTACAATATCCAACATGACAATCCTGTTTTAGGAAAACCTCCTCTTCCCGGGTTTCGGAACCAATGTTTAATCACAATAGTTTTTGTGATCCCAAAAAAATACAATTGTCTTCAGGTTTTCACTTTGCTTTATTGGTCTGTATAACTATCTGCTCGCTTTCGCTTTCTTCCGACTACCTCTACTCTCCACAATATACTTATATATAAATGTACAAAAATCAGCATAAGAAACAACAACTGTACGACCGTTAACGTGAACCAGTAAAAAGACAATACAATGAAAGCACAATTAGACTCCAAATAAATAATAAGGTAGAGTCACCTGGAGCAAGTGATCACAGCGTGGGAGTGCATTTAATTCTGGAGGCCCGATGAACCAGAGGTGTGATTGATTTTCATCCACAGAGTAAATTAATAAAAAAATTAAGAATAGTAATTTTTTTGTTTTTGTTTTCTTTTTCTTGTATTTTTAAAATTAGTGGGGCTCCACTGAATAATAACGCTCCACGAGATCCGCATATATACATATTAGGAGTTAAACCTTATAGGGGTGCTAATTCTTCTGTTGAGAGAGAAGGCCACCACACCACAATAACTTTTATGTCTTTCGATTTACACTAGTTTTCCTTACATTATTTTTGTTTCTTTTTTTATAATCATATTTGTATGGGTATAAAAGCAAAGTTCACATAATCATTGGAATTTAATATTTTTTTAATACGAGATAGTGATCCACGTAACGTGAAGCGGTCGCAAAGTGGTGGAATTGTTGTTTTTTTCGGTTCTTGCGGCAAGTATAACCTAGATGATTCCCATCCCCATTGAGCTCAATAGGTTTAGGGAGATCTCCGTGAAAAAGAAATGAACACAAACGAACCTTTATAACCATCCATATGAACGTATCTATTGTGTCTATTTTCTTTTACATGCCCATTTATAATTAATGATTCACTTATTTATAAATTTGTATCCTTTTGTTAATTTATTTGATGACAATCATATACATACATATATATATATATATATATATATATATATATATATATATATATATATATGTATATATATATATATAAATATATGTATTAACATTTTGTTTATTTATTTGATGACAATCATATACATATATATATACATACATATACATATATATATATATATATATATATATATATATATATATATATACACATATATATATATACACACACATATATATATATATATATATATACATATATATATACATATATATATATATATATATATATATTTATTTTTTATTTTTCTTTTTGTTTATTTATTTATACATATACCTTTATATATATACTTACTTACTTTACTTACTTATATGGCCATAACAACCGAGTATCGATTTAGGCCGAATATAACATGCTTCGCCAGCCTTCTCTGTTCTTCGCTAGTTGGCGCGAGTTAGAAATACCGAGTGCCGTCAGGTCCTCCAGTACTTGGTCTTTCCACCGGAGGTTAGGTCTTCCTTTTCTGCGTCGTCCTCCAGCGGGTTGTGAATATAACACCTTCTTAGTTGGAGCGTGTACTTCCATTCGGTCGACATGACCTAGCCAGCGCAGCTGCTGAATTTTAATGCAGTTTACTATGTCAATATCGGCATACAGCTCATACAGCTTCTAGTTGTACCTTATTTGGTACTCGCCACGAACGCAAATAGGTTCAAAGATCTTGTGAAGGATTTTCCTCTCGAAAACTCCAAGCATTCGCTCATCTGAGGTGGAAATTGTCCAGTCTTCAGCGCCATATGTAAGGACAGGCATGATGAGAGACTTGTAGAGTGTAGTTTTAGTTCTTCGAGAGAGGGCTCGACTTCTCAATTGTTTACTTAGCCCAAAGTAGCACCTGTTTGCAAGAGTGATCCTTCGCAATATCTCCAGGCTGACGTCATTACTGCTGTTAATGCTGGTTCCAAGATAGACAAAGTCCCTTACTACTTCAAAAGCGTAGTTGTCAACAGTGACGTGCTGTCCAAGACGCCGGGACTCTTTGTTTGTTGACACTAGATACATCGTCTTGCCCTCGTTCACCTCGTTGACGCGACTCTCTTTCCAACTCTGAGAATGCTGCACTGACTGCTCGCGTGTTCATGTCGATTATGTCAATATCGTCGGCATATGCTAAAAGCATGACACTTTTGTTGAAGATAGTGCCATTATGTCTTAGATCAGCAGCTCGTATTATTTTCTCCATAATAAGATTGAAAAAGTCGCACAATAACGAATCACCTTGTCTGAAACCCCGTTCGGTATTAAACGGTGCGGAGAGGTCCTGCCCAATTTTTTATGCACAAAGGGAGTTATGCAGTGTGGTTATACAAAGTCAAATGAGATTTGCAGGAATACCGAACTCAGACATTGTTTCGTAGAGGTAATCCCTTACCGGACTGTCGAAAGCGGCTTTATAATCAACAAATAGGTGGTGTCTGTCGATCTGTTTTTCTTGGGTCTTCTCCAGGATTTGGCACAATGTGAAAATCTGGTCGATGGTAGATTTACCAGGACTGAAGCCACACTGATAAGGTCCAATCAGGTTGTTGAGCATGGCCTTCAATCTTTCACACAATACGCTCGATAAGACCTTGTATCTGATGCTCAGGAGACTTATTCCATAGTAGTACGCGCAAAATGTGGGGTCTCCTTTTTATGTATAGTCGGATAACAAATGCATCTGCTGTCTCTAGTGATCGCAGCTTACTGATGTCGAGCTTTCTCTGTGTGGGACTTCTCTTGTTATTTGCGACACATAAACGTGTGCTCACCTTATCTGCGACAAGGTAGTGATCCAAGTTGCCAAGCACAATTTTGATATCGTGGCGGCGACAGCTGTAGTTAGCTTCTTCGAGGCGCTGAAAGAAGCTCTCCTTGGTCACATTGTACTTCTCATCCGTTGGAGCGTGGGCACATATAAAGCTGATGTTAAAGAACTTTGCCCTGATGCGGATTGTGGACAGCAGTTCATTCACAGGCGTGAAATGTGAGACAAGGTGACGTAGTCTCTTGCTGACCCAAAATCCACATCCTAATTCGTGCATTTCAGCATGGCAACTGTAATATATATCACAGGACGCTCTTTTGGACCAGCCCTGTCCCGTCCATTACATTTCCTGGAGAGCGGTGATGTCAGCTCTGTATATCTCGAGGACATCAACCAGCTGGATAGATGCACCCTCGCTATAAAGGGACCGGAGATTCCAGGTGCATATCCGTAAATAATGGTCCTTATTATTTCGTTTACTGGGGTCATCAACAAAGGGGGTAGTCCATTTTCGAGGCATTTTTATATCATTCACAGCCTCTGACCGAGGAGATTTGCGCCACACACTTCAGCCGCATCCCAGCGGGTGCCAGGAGGACATTGCAAGGTGGTCGCCACGTGGACCACTGGGTATATATATACATATCTATATTTATTTATTATTTAACATTGTTGTTGTTGCTTGGGTGTTTAATAAATTATTAAAGCGTTATAATAAATTTTAACATGGGTGAATAATTTGATTTGGAGGGGATATAGGGGATGATGGGAAACTAGGCGTGCTGAATACAGGTTACTAGTTTGTGAGGATCGTAATCGGAAAAGATGTGCAGAACGGTCCTGGCAACATGGCAACATACCATCTGCCAGGCTGGTAATGTGGAGAGTTTGTAGTAACACATCCAAGTTCGTTAATGTGTGTAAAAGCTGACTGCGGTCGACTTTATTGTCCATCCACTGTTTCCTCGTGGCGGGTTGAGAAACACGGCCCAATCTCCGTTTGCTAGCCGCGGTAGCCATGACGAATGCAGAATGTGGATGGGCAATAATGGCGCCCAATTAAAATAAATGTCAGTGAATTCATGTGAGTATGATGCTTGCTCAATGTGGTGTATTACCCTGTTAAATAATGACATTTTGTAGTTGCACATTTAAATTAAGAATTAATCTCACATTTTTTTTTGTCATTAGAAAATTTAAGCAACTAGTAACAAAGTGTTTTGCAAAATAGAAATAGGTAGACGCAGTGGTCATGCGTATAAAGGCATCTGTTGCAATTCATCGCATTGAATTGTAATTCGGTGTTAGAAGTTAAAAAAGAATATATAAGGAAATAAGGAAAATTACAAGAAGAGGGTTAGAAGAACAACACGTTAGGATTTATCGGAAGGAATATGATAAATAGGTTAGGAATAAAAGAAAAATGTTTAAACAAAATAATTAAAAATAATTTAATATATAAATGTAAACAAAAAAAAAACACATAAAATTTAGAGAAATGTATGAAATCTTTATTTCAGTCGATAATACGATCTATATAATTCAATGTTTAAAGATGATTTCATGTAAAAGTTGACCGCGGCTGCGCCTCAAATGGTTCATACGCTGGGTCCAATTTTGGCATACTCCCTCCAACATATCGGCCGGTATCTCACGAATAAATCGACAATTCACCGACATCAACAACACTGGCTGATATAGCTGCGATATTTTCCTCTGTCCGCACTCTACATATGCGTATTGGTGGTTTAATGTCCAATAATGTAAATTTGGTGCGAAATTTAGTCACAAGATTCCGAATAGCCGCCTCAGAAGATCGCCCAAACTGACCGTAAAATGAATGAATGAATGAACCGAGCATGAATTTTGATAATAAAATTCAATAACCTGCAAGCGTTGTTCGTTTGTAAGTCATTCATGGTTGTCTACGCCAGAGTGAATGCGCAGCGCTGCCTGTGTGTTGTATTCACATTTCTTTTCTACTACTCTCTCCTTTTTTATTGCAATTACTTTCTTACACACTCTCCCACTCTCTCTCTCTCTTTGCCTTTGCTTTTATCAAAGTGCAATATCTTTTTATATCTGAATTTATTATCATTCTTCTAATGATACACGGCAGTGCGCTCGTTTCTCCCTCTCTCCCTATTAAAATTAAACCAATAAAACTAAGTGAAACAAACCAATAGAAAATAAAAATAAATAAACATACAAATTAAACTTAAAAATAACGGACAAAGTGAATTATTAAACTAAAACTAAGAAAAAGTGTGTGCTATAGCGTTCGGTACTGTGGCGGCAGCAACAAACAATATCAACAACAACAACCCCATCATCATCAGGCAAGCCTTGCCATTCGACGGACCACCGGCAACAACTCCACATATACACATTTTTGGTCCTTCGAGCCGGATTGGCTCGCATCGCTTGGTAAGATCTTGCCAATAAGGTAAAAAACAGTGAAAGTGGAGTACTTCCAAATTTTCCAAATTAGCTACATACATACAGATTGTTCTAGATGATTCGTATGCTTGTTTTTGCAAACGGCAAAAATATAATACACTATTTGAGATTTGGAAGTATTCCGCTATACTTGGCCAATATTACATATACAAAATTACAAAACAATTAAATATAATATAATATAATATAATACTTAAAAAAATATACAAAAAGAAACTAATACACAACTGCGTTGTTGTACAATTATTTTTAACTCTTGGCGGGAAAAGGAATTTTTTTTCTGTACTACGTACTCATTAATTTGCCTTAGGCATACATACGAGTATATAGAGTGGATACATATTGCCTAAAATCTTCGATTTGGCCATTTTCACATAATTTTGATAACAATTCGGAGAAAATCTCAACTGTTTTTTGGGTTTGATTTGTTTCCCATATACAAATCAAACATACTCAAGTTTATATGTACATACATACTTACATGAAATTGCTTTTAGTTATTGGTGTTCCACCAGAGAAGAATAACAAAAGCAATTTCATACACTCTACTTTTTCTTATTCTCGTAAATACATACATATATATAAAATTTGTCTCAATTTTCGCTGTCGGCTTACTTATAACGGAAGCCCATAGAATACTTTGTTCCTTTGCTCATATAACTGACAGCGACGGAAAAAACGGTGTAAGCTGGGCCAATCAATACGTTTTACAACGGATAAGCTTCTAGTAGTTCATATGAAAATTTACTATTTGGTATTTATTTATGTATTTTATTTAAGTTAAACATGTGTAGCCGTAGCTCAGTGGTTAGTGTGTTCTCCCTCTGATCTGTAGGTCGTGGTTCAATACCCGGCTGATGCATAACAAATTTAATATCGAAAAGATTTTTCTTTCGAACGGTACCCATCTGTCGGCAAGCAATTGGCAATTCTTCCGACAGTAACATCTTGCCATGAAAAAGCTTCTAAAAATAACTCTGTGACAAAGCTCAGAAAAAGTGATGTCACAAGTGTTCTGCCGTTCGGAACCGGCTAAAATAAGTAGGTCCATTCTAATACTGTCCAAAATTTAAGACGCACAACAGTAATGGAAGAGAAGCTCGGCCAATAAGCCCTTTGGGGCTTTAAGTGCCACATATTTTTTTTTTTATACATTCAATAACTATTTGAACATCCATTCAATGCAATATTTAATATTTTTTAAATTTTATGATAATTAATGTTGTTAAAATGCAACCCTGTTTGCCTCACGTACGCTAAAGATAAAAGTTGGCCATCTTTTATACTTTGCGTTGAAGGACACGGAGTGATTGGGCATCACTTGATACGAATTCATGTATTTTAACTCAGCTGTCAGTTGTGTATGACGGATTGGCGTATATAAAGTATTCTATGGGCTTCGGCTATTACTCTGTGTTTGGCTACTTCTCGTGAAATTACGAATTGACACAGTAGAACGTACCGTGTATACATAGTGATGAACTCTCTTAATTTCGGAACATAGTACAACGTACTATGCAATAGAAAAAATATACACATATACTTTGGTTCTGCTACTTCGTATACGAACCATAAGCAACCTGTCTTTGTCACGAACATTTAATTTACTTACTCTTGTATACGTAAGGTAGTGCATAATAAAAAAAAATAAATATGTGGCACTTAAAGCCCCAAAGGGCTCATTGGCCGAGCTTCTCTTCCATTACTGTTGTGCGTCTTAAATTTTGGACAGTATTAGAATGGACCTACTTATTTTAGCCGGTTCCGAACGGCAGAACACTTATGACATCACTTTTTCTGAGCTTTGTCACAGAGTTCTTTTTAGAAGCTTTTTCATGGCAAGTTGTTACTGTCGGAAGAATTGCCAATTGCTTGCCGACAGGTGGGTGCCGTTCGAAAGAAAAATCTTTTCGATATTAAATTTGTTATGCATCAGCCGGGTATTGAACCACGACCTACAGATCAGAAGGCGAACACACTAACCACTGAGCTACGGCACCCATGGTAGTGCATAATATTTATTTACATTTACTTCGGCTTACTTAACCATCGGTAGGCAAGAACAAGTAAAGCAATATATTTCGGCACATATAGTAGCATCTGTTTATAAACAACAATACCATCTTTTTTTTATTATTTTTTGCTTGTTTTGCTTATCTACGTAAGCTACAACAATAATATTGTTACGTTTTTATTCTGGGAGCGTTTAATTCTATTTGAATTACCTTGTTCGATCACTGGATTCTGTTAATAACTGCAACACTTATTTTATACAACTATATACAGCAACAATTTATTTAATAAACACTATTTACAATCAACTCTGTTTATAATCAACTATTTACAATAACACTTTAATGTACTGGCAACTTTTGCCTCTGTATAGATGGTTGCGCAGTCGCGTTCGGAATTCGATTGATCCTCACTCCTCAACACTGGCTCTATTTATACTCTGATGGCAACACCCCAGAATCTTCATTTATCGAGATTCTTCTCTTCCTTTCTCGTTGGCTTGTTCTGGTTATCATTTATTTCTTTTTGTTGACATTCGTTTCGATGCTGCCAATAGTGTCAGTCACAATAGTGATGAGTAACCATCGATACTCGTTACACTGCCCTCCTCTTAACCTTGTTCGTCCCGAACAAGTTTTTATACCTCCCCTCGATATGGCGCAAGTCGCTCCAAGTGCACTACTTTAAACTTTGCTCTTTTATTCCAGGCACGTTGAATACGATACACTACGTCATTTATCTTTGCTATAATCTCATATGGTCCTTCCCAATGAGTCTGTAGTTTAGGCGACAGGCCTTTCTTTCGTTGTGGATTATGAAGCATTACAAGCTCTCCTTCATAGAACCCTTTTGAATTTGCTTTCAAGTTATACCTGGCCTTCATCTTATCGCTTATCATCTGCGACCCCTCTCTGATGTACTGATGTACTTCATCCAACTGTTCCCGCTTTTCGCTAGTATAATTACCTTCGGTTGATCTCGTTGGTGTTACAACTCCAAATTTTAAATCAGCAGGCAGTCTTAACTCGTTTCCAAAAATTGCCATTGCCGGTGTAGTAGCCGTCGTATCATGTTGGGCGCATCGATATGCCATGAGGAACATTGGTATATGTACATCCCAGTCTCTTTGGTATTTATCTACGACTTTTCTCAAATATTCCTCCAAGGTACGGTTAAATCGTTCTACCATGCCATCAGATTGTGGATGCAAAGGTGTTGTACGAGTTTTGTATATACCCAGCATACGGCATATCTCTTGGAATACAAGTGATTCGAAATTTCGCTCTTGGTCTGAGTGTAACTCCATGGGTACACCAAAACGAGTAATCCATTGGTTCACGAATACATCCGCAACTGTACTAGCTTCTTGATTTGGAATGGGGTATACTTCAGGCCATTTACTGAAGTAATCTATAACCACCAGAACATACTTGTTTCCTGCGTTGCTTATTGGAAATGGCCCAGCTATGTCCATAGCAATTCGCTCAAATGGAGCACCCACGGTGTATTGGTTCATCTAACCACGACTTTTCTTAATGGGACCTTTGGCCATTGCACATTGCTTACACTTCCGAATCCAATCAGCGACATGGTCATGACATCCAACCCAATAAAATCGTTTCTTTATTTTCTCGACGGTTTTGGTGATTCCCAAATGCCCTCCACTGGAGGCATTGTGATACTCAGCTATCACTTCATTTATTCTTGCCTTGGGTACCACTAGAAGATCATAAGTGATTTTTCCATCTTCACTTTCCCATGTTCGGAATAAACATCCGTCTCGTAAGTGCAGGCTTTGCCACTGCGCCCAGTATGCCTTTGCTATTGGACTCTCATTAGCCATTTCTTGCCAATCTGGACGTATGCCCTGCTCCTTGTATTCCATAATCTTTACGTGATCTGGGTCGTTCCGCTGATCTTCTTGCACTCGTTCGGTGGTCCATGACTCCTCCGGCAATATATTCGTATGTCGTATGTCTACAATGTGCTCCTTGCTTTCCACTCGAGAACAATGTTTACATTCCATTTTGCAAGGACGACGAGATAGAGCATCCGCGTTGCCGTGATGTCCTCCTTTACGATGTTCGATGGTAAAATCATAACTCTGCAGCCTTTCAATCCAGCGCGCCAATTAACCTTCTGTGTTTTTAAATTGCAATAACCACCTTAGTGCTGAGTGGTCAGTTCGTAGATGAAATGACTGACCGTACAAGTATTTATGGAAATACTTTACACATTCCAGTATTGCGAGCAACTCTCTTCGTGTGGCACAGTAATTTCTTTCTGGCTTCGACAGGATTTTACTGTAGTATGCTATTACTTTTTCTTGCCCATCTATGATCTGAGAGAGCACACCACCTATTCCATAGCCACTCGCATCTGTATCCAACACAAACTTTTGACCAGGTACTGGATACGCTAATAATAGTGCTGAACAGAGTCTTTCTTTCAGCTGTTCGAATGCTTTCTGTTGTTCCTCGCCTCACACAAATGGTTTGTTCTTTCTTGTCAACTCATGCAGACTGCTGGCGATGTTTGCAAATCCAGGAACAAATCGTCTATAGTAGGTGCATAAGCCTAGGAAGCTCCTTAGCTCGTGAAGATTCGACGGAATAGGCCATTCTTGTACTGCTGCTACTTTCTCCTCGTCGGTATGTACCCCTTCTGTTGTTACTTTATGACCAAGATATTTAACTTCTCGCCTAAAGAGTGAACACTTTTGCATATTCAGTTTAAGCCCTGCTGATTGTATACGCTCAAATACTTCTTTCAGCTTTTCCAGGTGGTCGTTAAAATTTTTTCCCATCACGATAATGTCATCGAGGTACACCAAGCACGTTTTCCAGTGTAGTCCTCTGAGTACACGCTCCATTAGACGTTCGAAAGTAGCTGGCGCATTGCATAAACCAAATGGCATGACTGTAAATTGCCATAGACCATCGCCAATACTGAAAGCTGTTTTCTCCTTGTCTCCAAGTTCCACTTGCCAGTATCCACTTTGCAAATCAAGAGTTGAGGACCACTTCGCACCAGATAGTGCGTCCAGAGTGTCATCGATTCTTGGCAGTGGATAGCTGTCTTTTTTCGTAATATCATTCAGCTTTCTGTAATCCACACAGAATCGAGTACTTCCATCCTTCTTCTTTACTAGCACAACTGGTGAACTCCATGGACTCGCTGATGGTTCAATAACACCTTGTTTCTGCATATCGGAAATCAGCTTAATGGCTTCGTCTCTTTTGGCCAATGGAACTCGTCGTGGTGTTTGACGAATTGGTCTAGAATCACCGATGTCAATGTGATGCTTCACGATGGTTGTTCGTCCTCCAGTTTTTCCATTTGAAGAGAAGATTGAACTGTACTTGTCCAATAGTTGTAAAGCCTTTTCTTTTTGCTGTTTGGTAAGCACACCTACCCATTCTTCCATCTGTGCTTTTATTTCCGCTCTGACAGTTCCTGATCTTCCACTTTTTATCGACGAACACTTTTCGCAGTCTACTACGGCAGTAACTTCCTGGCAATGACCAATCACCATTTCTTTCTTCACAACTCTAGATGTATTAGCTGGTGATGTCGGCCACAATGAATTCATGTTCCCATGTGCAATTTCCAATAGATACTCGTTTCTTTATCTTGCCCAGAATTTGTGCATCCTCACCCGTTGCTGTACGCAATTTTATTCCCATTAAAGGCTCAAACCTCTTTACCAAATCGCTCTTGATTATAGAATGTGATGCACCAGTGTCCAGGGTTAACATGAATTCCATATTGTCCAATTTTCCATCAATAGTCAAGCTGCTTGGCACACGCTGTAGTTGTGAAATGTGAATGATGGGGCAACCCACTGTTGGAGTCAGTTCACGCCCCGCTGAACTGACTCGATTTAGTTTAACGATGGATTTGTGTTAGTGGAGCGATCGCTAACCACCTTATTCTCCTTCTTTTGTCTTCCTGGAGAATTCGATCTTGATCGCTTTCGTCGTAGACGGCAGTCACGCGCCATGTGTCCTGGTTTGTCACAAAGGAAGCACTTACCAGTAAACTTGTTTTCGCGTCGACCTGTTGTTCTTCCTTCAGGCTGAACTACTGATTTTACTGCCTGACGCACTACTTCAACCAGATCTGTTGTTTCTGTTTCTAATTGGCGTACCCGTGGCATTGGTCGACACATGAAACTGGCGGCTTCAAACGTCAAGGCACTACTGACTGTTTCGGCATAAGTATTCCTGGGTGACATGACTAGGGCACGCTTTGTCTCTCCATCACGTATGCCATCTATGAATGTCTTTATTTTTATTTTTTCGACGAACTCTTTCGAATTACCGGAGAACGCTAGATGACATAAGCGCTCAATATCGGAAGCGAATTCCTGAAGGCTCTCATTACTCCGTTGCACTCGCGATCTCAATTCCACTCGATGTAATTGACTCTTGTATTCATTTCCATATTTTCGCTGGAGTGTGTCCATCAGTGACTGATAGCTACCACGATCTTTCTCTGGAATCATCTGTAACACCTCGGAAGCATTACCTTTTAATGCGACTATTAAAGCAGCAGTCTTGTCGCTATCATCCCATTGATTCTTCGAAGCGGTTGTCTCGAATTGAAGCTTGAAGATATTGAATGGCGTGCTTCCGTCAAATGTTGGTGGCTTTAATTTGATTGTACTTGAATCTCTAATCACTGATGTGGCTGGTCCATTTATTTTTAGTTGATTGAGTTCGTGCTGTGATTTCTCGAACTTAACTTCCCAGTCGTCGACATGTTCCTTCAGCTTATCATCCAACTCATCCACGTGTTCTTTCAGCTCTGTAACTTTGTCATTAATAGCTCCGGAAATTTCCTGAAATCTAAGTTCAATTCCTTTTTGTAGATTTCCGATGACGTGTTCTTGGCGAGCCGAATGTTCTTGAAGCTTGGAGTCAATTGTTTTCTGGAACTCTCCCATAGCGTTTTCTTGACGTACCGAATGTTCTTGAAACTTGGAGTCAATGCGAGACGCATTTCCTTGAATTTCCGTACGTAATTCACTAATAACGCCCTCTTGTCGAGACGAACTTTCTTGTAACTGTTGCATTATGGTTTTCATGAACTCCATGAGTTGACCACTCGAATCTATTTTGATCTCTTCCTCAGCGTGCACAACTAATTGTATATCGGCTTCCTCGAAGAACTCATGTTCTTCTACATTAATTCCCTTAGCCTCCATAGCTTGCCTCAGCCTCACCAGCAGTTCCGCCTTTGCACCTGATGACGATAGATTCATCTCTACCAACAGCTTTTTAAGCTGGTCCACTTTTAGTTGGTCAATTTTCACCATCTTTACAGAATCCCACTTCTGACACCAATTGTTACGTTTTTATTCTGTGAACGTTTAATTCTATTTGAATTACCTTGTTCGATCACTGGATTCTGTTAATGATAACTGCAACACTTATTTTATACAACTATATACAGCAACAATTTATTTAATAATCTCTATTTACAATCAACACTGTTTACAATCAACTATTTACTATAACACTTAAATGTACTTGCAACTTTTGCCTCTGTATAGATGTTTGCGCAGTCACGATCTGAATTCAATTGATTCTCACTTCTCAACACTGGCTCTATTTATACTCTGTTGGCAACACCCCAGAATCTTCCTTTATCGAGATTCTTCTCCTTCTTTCTCGTTGGCTTGTTCTGGTTATTGCTTATTTCTTTTTGTTGACATTCGTTTCGATGCTGCCAATAGTGTCAGTCACAATAGTGATGAGTAACCAACTATCGATACTCGTTACAATATCATTATCGAGTTTGTTCTTTTTCTTTCTCGTTGGCTTGTTCTGGTTATCGCCTATTTCTTTTTGTTCAGATTCATTTTGATGCTACCATTATTCGTGCTATTCACAATAACCATCAATGATCGTTACACTGCCCTCTTAACTTTATTCGTCCCGAATAAGTTTCTATACCTCCCCCACTTAATCTTTGCTCTTTTATTCCAGCCACGTTGAATACGACACACTGCGTCATTAATTGTTGTTATTATCCTTCCAATGAGTCTGTAGTTTAGGGGCGTGGCATTTATTTTGTTGTCGATTATGAAACATTACAAGTTCTCATCATCATACGGCGAATCTGTTTGGCGAAACATGAGTATGTCGTAGTGGGAAGCCATATTTTCTTTTGCGGATAATGGGTTTTGGTGGTGGATAAGCCGTGACACCTACGATATTGGGATTGGAAGGTGACTATTGGCCCTTGTACATAGTCAGAACTGTGGAGGATGCGTGGTGTTGCTGTGTACAATAAGAACGATTCGTTAACCTTATGTGTGAACGTTAGATGTTTCTGTGTTATCTGGTAGTTGTATACCGGTCAGTGCGGCCCCGTTAACAAAGTTACCGTCAGTTTTAAGTTTCGTTTGAGTCTGCGAATGTTTAAGATGGAATTCGGTTGTGAAATTTTAAAGGTCGTTATTTGTATATTCGTCGTTGTGCGAAAGTTACTCAAAGTGGTGTTAATATATTACAATATACCAAAACGCGTATTAATATACATATGTTATAGTGCGAAATTATGATTTAAGTACACTTTAGATTAAAGACAATACAATGAAGGAACAATTAGACTCCAAATAAATAATAAGGTAGTGTTACCTGGAGCAAGTGATCACAGCGTGGGAGTGCATTTAATTCTGGAGGCTCGATGAACCAGAGGTGTGATTGATTTTCATCCACAGAGTAAATGAATAAAAAAATTAAGATAAGTAATTTTTTGTAATTTCTTTTTCTTGTATATTCTTGGGGGCTTCACTGAATAATAATGTTTCACGAGATCCGCATATATACATATTCGGAGTTAAACCTACTTTACTACCTCTACTCTCCACATTCTACTTATATATAAATGTACAAAAATCAGCATAAGAAACAACAACAGTACGATCTTTAACGTTAACCAGTTACACTATATCAAACGTTATACTTAACATATACTTAGTACAAATAAATCATAATTCAGCACATTCCTTAAGGTAAGGTCCGGTGTGACGGGTTCAAAAAATCGATTATTTTTTTTCGGTAGAAAAACATCTTAAAAATATACGCTAAAAATTTCAGACCGAAATTTTGAATATTTTTAAAGTTACAGCTCAAATAAGAGAGGGCACCGTAGTGTGTATGAAAGCGTGTGACACGCCAGCAGCAGCTCATCAGTAATCGTATTTCACTCGACGAATACACACCGCTCTAAAACGGGAAACAAGAGCTTTAGTGAAGGTCGGCTCGAGAATAAAGATGGAAGAAAGATATTACTCAAGGGGAATCAATTTACTGCAGAAGCTGATACTAATTATGTGAGAATCGCAGAAAAACTTGTTGCGTGTGGCCTGTCAAGCTGAGCTTGTCATGTCAGATATGACTCCAATATCTACAGCTGTCAACTGTGTCTTGAGGTTGTGTCACTTATTATGCCAAATGCCAGAATGGTGGATTTCGTGCCGTATGTAATATTGTTAGTGGGGATCGTTCCCAGAAGAGGTGTGCATGACGGTCCAGGCTGGGCGGGTACACCTAGGAGCACACGGAGGCATGTCATCTGCCAGGTGCGTGAGGTCATGTGTTTCTGTATATGGTATTAGTGTAAATGTGTGTGGTAGCGTTGGCCTCGGTCGACGTTATTGTCCATCCATTGTGGTGTCATGGCGGGTTGAGAAACACGACCCAATCCCCTTTTGCTAGCCGAGGCATTCATGACAATCACGGTATGTGGATGGACAATAATGGCGCCCAATCAAAACAAATGTCGACTGGTCATGTTGTGTACGTTATTGTCTACTGTAGCGTTTTTTTTTTGTTGTTGCACATTGTGATGCTGGCACTGACATTTTATGTTGCATCTGTTTCATGATGGCAAATATCATCGTCATTACAAACAAAACAATCCAAATATTCATTAACCACATACATTCCTTCTTCTTTTTTCCACTTATTACAATAAACTGAAAGATAACAGTGACTTTGAAGTAAACCATGACTCTAGTTTCCACAGTTCTGACTATGTACAAGGGCCAATAGTCACCTTCCAATCCCAATATCGTAGGTGTCACGGCTTATCCACCACCAAAACCCATTATCCGCAAAAGAAAATATGGCTTCCCACTACGACATACTCATGTTTCGCCAAACAGATTCGCCGTATGATGATGAGAACTTGTAATGTTTCATAATCGACAACAAAATAAACGCCCCTAAACTACAGACTCATTGGAAGGATAATAACAACAATTAATGACGCAGTGTGTCGTATTCAACGTGGCTGGAATAAAAGAGCAAAGATTAAGTGGGGGAGGTATAGAAACTTATTCGGGACGAATAAAGTTAAGAGGGCAGTGTAACGATCATTGATGGTTATTGTGAATAGCACGAATAATGGTAGCATCAAAATGAATCTGAACAAAAAGAAATAGGCGATAACCAGAACAAGCCAACGAGAAAGAAAAAGAAAAAACTCGATAATGATATTGTAACGAGTATCGATAGTTGGTTACTCATCACTATTGTGACTGACACTATTGGCAGCATCGAAACGAATGTCAACAAAAAGAAATAAACGACAACCAGAACAAGCCAACGAGAAAGGAAGAGAAGAATCTCGATAAAGGAAGATTCTGGGGTGTTGCCAACAGAGTAAAAATAGAGCCAGTGATGAGAAGTGAGGATCAATCGAATTCCGAACGTGACTGCGCAAACAGAGGCAAAAGTTGCCAGTACATTAAAGTTGTTGGGTCATATACACAAACGTTAAGTACATATGTACTATAACTGTTTGGCCATGGCTTGAGAACCCCTGTATGTAGTACGATTGTCCCGTTAAATCTCATTTCATGTATTCAATTATGTTAAATAATATTCGTCTATTCAATTATATTGAATACATGAAATGAGATTTAACCGTTAGTCAATTCTCTTATGCTTTCTACTTTGTAGATCATACTTGTACATGTTTAAATTTGATATAATAAATTAGTCTTTTGATGGCAACCGAACGTAACACATCGCTTTAATTTAACTCTTGTTTTTTCTTGAGGTTAAGAAAAACGCTTCTTGACCATACAAAAGTGTTATTGTAAATAGTTGATTATAAACAGAGTTGATTGTGTTTATTAAATAAATTGTTGCTGTATATTGTTGTATAAAATAAGTGTTGCAGTTATTATTAACAGAATCCAGTGATCGAACAAGGTAATTCAAATAGAATTAATGGCTCACAGAATATAAACGTAACAATTGGTGTCAGAAGTGGGATTCTGTAAAAATGGTGAAAATTGACCAACTAAAAGTGGACCAGCTTAAAAAGCTGTTGGTAGAGATGAATCTATCGTCATCAGGTGCAAAGGCAGAACTGCTGGTGAGGCTGAGGCAAGCTATGGAGGCTAAGGGAATTAATGTAGAAGAACATGAGTTCTTCGAGGAAGCCGATATACAAGCAGTTGTGCACGCTGAGGAAGAGAGCAAGGTAGATTCGAGTGGTCAACTCATGGAATTTATGAAAACCATGATGCAACAGCAGCAACAACAGTTACAACAAAATGCTTCTCGCATTGACTCCAAGCTTCAAGAACATTCGGCTGAATTGCGTATGAAAATTCAAGAAGGTTCGTCCCGCCAAGAAAACGCTATGGGAGAATTCCAGAAAACAATTGACTACAAGTTTCAAGAACATTCGGCTCGCCAAGAACACGTCATCGAAAATCTACAAAAAGGAATTGAACTTAGATTTCAGGAAATTTCCGGAGCTATTAATGACAAAGTCACAGAGCTGAAAGAACACGTGGATGAGTTGGATGATAAGCTGAAGGAACAAGTCGACGACTGGGAAGATAAGTTCGAGAAATTACAGCACGAACTCAATCAACTAAAAATAAATGGACCAGCCACATCAGTGATTAGAGATTCAAGTACAATCAAACTAAAGTCACCAACATTTGACGGAAGCACGCCATTCAATATCTTCAAGCTTCAATTCGAGACAACAGCTTCGAAGAATCAATGGGATGATAGCGACAAGACTGCTGCTTTAATAGTCGCATTAAAAGGTAATGCTTCCGAGGTGTTACAGATGATTCCAGAGAAAGATCGTGGTAGCTATCAGTCACTGATGGACACACTCCAGCGAAAATATGGAAATGAATACAAGAGTCAATTACATCGAGTGGAATTGAGATCGCGAGTGCAACGGAGTAATGAGAGCCTTCAGGAATTCGCTTCCGATATTGAGCGCTTATGTCATCTAGCGTTCTCCGGTAATTCGAAAGAGTTCGTCGAAAAAATAAAAATAAAGACATTCATAGATGGCATACGTGATGGAGAGACAAAGCGTGCCCTAGTCATGTCACCCAGGAATACTTATGCCGAAACAGTCAGTAGTGCCTTGACGTTTGAAGCCGCCAGTTTCATGTGTCGACCAATGCCACGGGTACGCCAATTAGAAACAGAAACAACGGATCTGGTTGAAGTAGTGCGTCAGGCAGTAAAATCAGTAGTTCAGCCTGAAGGAAGAACAACAGGTCGACGCGAAAACAAGTTTACTGGTAAGTGCTTCCTTTGTGACAAACCAGGACACATGGCGCGTGACTGCCGTCTACGACGAAAGCGATCAAGATCGAATTCTCCAGGAAGACAAAAGAAGGAGAATAAGGTGGTTAGCGATCGCTCCACTAACACAAATCCATCGTTAAACTAAATCGAGTCAGTTCAGCGGGGCGTGAACTGACTCCAACAGTGGGTTGCCCCATCATTCACATTTCACAACTACAGCGTGTGCCAAGCAGCTTGACTATTGATGGAAAATTGGACAATATGGAATTCATGTTAACCCTGGACACTGGTGCATCACATTCTATAATCAAGAGCGATTTGGTAAAGAGGTTTGAGCCTTTAATGGGAATAAAATTGCGTACAGCAACGGGTGAGGATGCACAAATTCTGGGCAAGATAAAGAAACGAGTATCTATTGGAAATTGCACATGGGAACATGAATTCATTGTGGCCGACATCATCGATGACGTAATAATTGGTGTTGATTTTATGATTGACAACGGATTTACGTTAGATCTGAATCAACGGATACTACGTTATGCAAATGTCGAACTACCATTGAACATCGGTTACAAGCGTAGTGGGAACATCAAACGAGTACTGGCATGTCAACGCCAAGAGGTTCCAGCAAAATCAGAAGCGGTGATATGGGCACAGATGAACGTGGATGATGGGACAGGCAAGTTGTGGCTGGTGGAAGCAGATAAAGAAATAACGAATAAAAACATCATACTTGGTAGGACGTTAGTAGAACCTAAAGAAAATGGAATAGTACCGGTGCGAATTTTAAATCCAACTAATACATGTACAGTTGTGAAGAAAGGAATGGTGATTGGTCATTGCCAGGAAGTTACTGCCATAGTAGACTGCGGAAAGGGTTCGTCGATAAAAAGTGGAAGATCAGGAACTGTCAGAGTGGAAATAAAAGCACAGATGGAAGAATGGGCAGGCGTGCTTACCAACCAGCAAAAAGAAAAGGCTTTACAACTATTGGAGAAGTACAGTTCAATCTTTTCTTCAAATGGAAAAACTGGAGGACGAACAACCATCGTGAAGCATCACATTGACACCGGTGATTCTAGACCAATTCGTCAAACACCACGACGAGTTCCATTGGCCAAAAGAGACGAAGCCATTAAGCTGATTTCCGATATGCAGAAACAAGGTGTTATTGAACCATCAGCGAGTCCATGGAGTTCACCAGTTGTGCTGGTAAAGAAGAAGGATGGAAGTACTCGATTCTGTGTGGATTACAGAAAGCTAAATGATATCACAAAAAAGACAGCTATCCACTGCCAAGAATCAATGACACTCTGGACACGCTATCTGATGCAAAGTGGTTCTCAACTCTTGATCTGCAAAGTGGCTACTGGCAAGTGGAACTTGGTAAGGAAGACAAAGAGAAAACAGCTTTCAGTATTGGCGATGGTCTATGGCAATTTACAGTTATGCCATTTGGCTTATGCAATGCGCCAGCTACTTTTGAACGTTTGATGGAGCGTGTACTCAGAGGACTACACTGGAAAACGTGCTTGGTGTACCTCGATGACATTATTGTGATGGGAAAAGATTTTAACGACCACCTGGAAAAGTTGAAAGAAGTATTTGAGCGTATACAATCAGCAGGGCTTAAACTGAATATGAAAAAGTGTTCACTCTTCAGGCGAGAAGTTAAATATCTTGGTCATAAAGTAACAACAGAAGGGGTACATACCGACGAGGAGAAAGTAGCAGTAGTTCAAGAATGGCCTATTCCGTCGAATCTTCACGAGCTAAGGAGCTTCCTAGGCTTATGCACCTACTATAGACGATTTGTTCCTGGATTTGCAAACATCGCCAGCAGTCTGCATGAGTTGACAAGAAAGAACAAACCATTTGTGTGGGGCGAGGACCAACAGAAAGCATTCGAACAGCTGAAAGAAAGACTCTGTTCAGCACTATTATTAGCGTATCCAGTACCTGGTCAAAAGTTTGTGTTGGATACAGATGCGAGTGGCTATGGAATAGGTGGTGTGCTCTCTCAGATCATAGATGGGCAAGAAAAAGTAATAGCATACTACAGTAAAATCCTGTCGAAGCCAGAAAGAAATTACTGTGCCACACGAAGAGAGTTGCTCGCAATACTGGAATGTGTAAAGTATTTCCATAAATACTTGTACGGTCAGTCATTTCATCTACGAACTGACCACTCAGCGCTAAGGTGGTTATTGCAATTTAAAAACCCAGAAGGACAATTGGCGCGCTGGATTGAAAGGCTGCAGAGTTATGATTTTACCATCGAACATCGTAAAGGAGGACATCACGGCAACGCGGATGCTCTATCTCGTCGTCCTTGCAAAATGGAATGTAAACATTGTTCTCGAGTGGAAAGCAAGGAGCACATTGTCGACATACGACTTACGAATATATTGCCGGAGGAGTCATGGACCACCGAACGAGTGCAAGAAGATCAGCGGAACGACCCAGATCTCGTAAAGATTATGGAATACAAGGAGCAGGGCATACGACCAGATTGGCAAGAAATGGCTAATGAGAGTCCAATAGCAAAGGCATACTGGGCGCAGTGGCAAAGCCTGCACTTACGAGACGGATGTTTATTCCGAGCATGGGAAAGTGAGGATGGAAAAATCACTAATGATCTTCTAGTGGTACCCAAGGCGAGAATAAATGAAGTGATAGCTGAGTATCACAATGCCTCCAGTGGAGGGCATTTGGGAATCACCAAAACCGTCGAGAAAATAAAGAAACGATTTTATTGGGTTGGATGTCATGACCATGTCGCTGATTGGATTCGGAAGTGTAAGCAATGTGCAATGGCCAAAGGTCCCACTAAGAAAAGTCGAGGTAAGATGCACCAATACACCATGGGTGCTCCATTTGAGCGAATTTCTATGGACATAGCTGGACCATTTCCAATAAGCAACGCAGGAAACAAGTATGTTCTGGTGGTTATAGATTACTTCAGTAAATGGCCTGAAGTATACCCCATTCCAAATCAGGAAGCTAGTACAGTTGCGGATGTATTCGTCAACCAATGGGTTACTCGTTTTGGTGTACCGATGGAGTTACACTCAGACCAAGGTCGAAATTTCGAATCAGTTGTATTCCAAGAGATATGCCGTATTCTGGGTATATACAAAACTCGTACAACACCTTTGCATCCACAATCTGATGGCATGGTAGAACGATTTAACCGTACCTTGGAGGAATATTTGAGAAAAGTCGTAGATAAATACCAAAGAGACTGGGATGTACATATACCAATGTTCCTCATGGCATATCGATGCGCACAACATGATACGACGGCTACTACACCGGCAATGGCAGTTTTTGGAAACGAGTTAAGACTGCCAGCTGATTTAAAATTTGGAGTCGTAACATCAACGAGATCAACCGAAGGTAATTATACTAGTGAAAAGCGGGAACAGTTGGATGAAGTACATCAGTTCATCAGAGAGCGGTCGCAGATGATAAGCGATAAGATGAAGGCCAGGTATGACTTGAAAGCAAATTCAAAAGGGTTCTATGAAGGAGAGCTTGTAATGCTTCATAATCCACAACGAAAGAAAGGCCTGTCCCCTAAACTACAGACTCATTGGGAAGGACCATATGAGATTATAGCAAAGATAAATGACGTAGTGTATCGTATTCAACGTGCCTGGAATAAAAGAGCAAAGTTTAAAGTAGTGCACTTGGAGCGACTTGCGCCATATCGAGGGGAAGAATAAAAACTTGTTCGGGACGAACAAGGTTAAGAGGAGGGCAGTGTAACGAGTATCGATAGTTGGTTACTCATCACTATTGTGACTGACACTATTGGCAGCATCGAAACGAATGTCAACAAAAAGAAATAAACGATAACCAGAACAAGCCAACCAGAAAGGAAGAGAAGAATCTCGATAAAGGAAGATTCTGGGGTGTTGGCAACAGAGTATAAATAGAGCCAGTGTTGAGAAGGAAAATCAATCGAATTCCGAACGTGAATGCGCAAACATCTATACAGAGGCAAAAGTTGCTAGTACATTAAAGTGTTATTGTAAATAGTTGATTATAAACAGAGTTGATTGTAAATAGAGTTTATTAAATAAATTGTTGCTGTATATAGTTGTATAAAATAAGTGTTGCAGTTATCATTAACAGAATCCAGTGATCGAACAAGGTAATTCAAATAGAATTAAACGTTCACAGAATAAAAACGTAACAATATTATAACGAGTATCGATGGTTGATTATTCGTCACTAATTGTGAATGGCACGAATAATGGCAGCATCGAAACGAATGTCAACAAAAAGGAATAGGTGATTACCACAACAAGCCAACGAGAAAGAAAGAGAAAAATCTCGACTACGATAATGGAAGATTCTGGAGTGTTGCCACGGAGTATAAATAGGGCCTGTTGTTAACAAATGCAATCAATTGAATTTCAAAAGTGAACGCGCAAACATTGATACAGTATCAGAGGCAAAAGCTGCAAGTAAAGAGTTATTGTAAATAGAGTTAATTAAATAAATTGGACATAGTTAGTACAAAATAAGTGTTTCAATTATTATTGACAGAATCCAGTGATCGAACGGGGTTAATGAGATAAAAATTAAACGTTCACAAAATAAAAACGTAACAATATATAGGAATACATGCATATCTAAATAAGAAACAATAACTATCCAATATATAAACCTAGATATAAGTGATTTATAATTAAATAAGTTCCTGGTAATTCCCCTATACACACAAGAGAGCAGCAGTATATCTACCTGATCCCAATGAGAGATATACCAGCGCAGCAAACATTAGCAGGACTAGCAACAGTAGAAGTCACCAAAATGAAGACACAAAACTATCCTTCATACAGCAAAGAATAAAGCCAGCACTCATAAGCATAACAAACTCATCAAGCAATGAAATTTACAACCAATAACTTTAACATACTTAGCCAGCGCAACGTAACAAAGAGACAATATCACAGATGTATCCGCCAGTGCTGTTGATGACCGTGAATTATCGATCTATTCGTGAGATACCGGCTGATATGTTGGAGCGAGTATGCCACAATTGGACCCAGCATATAAACCATTTGAGGCGCAACCGCGGTTAACATTTACATAAAATCATCTTCAAACATGGAATTATATAGTTCGTTCTATCGACTCAAATAAAAATTTCATATATTTCTCTAAATTTTATGCGTTTTTTGTTTTTAATCAAATCCGAAGGCTCTTAAAAAATCTTCATTAGGAATATAAACCTGCTTTCGCGATTGATAAAGTTCTGCGCATTCGATTGGGAGTTTTGCTCTATTCCTGTAGCTGCTCTGATGTTCCTTTTTCTTGGTTTCTGAGGCTGAGGTTTGGAAATAGATATATTTTCTTTTACAGAAGGGGTAAATGTAAATTTCACTCACTCGCTGAAAAAGAAAATCCTACACAACAAGGAGAGCTGGTGCGCAGAAGTGTTGCCAACTTATCACCGCCAGGTGGCAGTAGGTACCAAAAAGAGGATGGAAATAACTTTTCTCAATTGCCAAGAGCTGGCGCTAACCAATCCAATTTTCACTACTAATAAATGAAAATATTCAGAGGCAACGCTCCATTCTGCTAGTGCATTAGGTGATGTAAATATTACCTCCTTGATTAAAAAAATGGAAAACTCGAATACTGAGAAGTGGTACGAAGTTAGGCATTTAAAAAGACATAGAGAGAGCCCTGAAAATCAAAAAAAAAAAACTCAAACAAAAGAAGCTAGAGTCATATTGGCTAAGTAATGAAAATCGATTTGAAACACTTTTTGTGGATGAAAATGAAGGCGCGTGCAACGCAGGCCAAAAAAGATGAACAAATTCTTATGCCACCACCCATATTTGTGGACAAAGTTGATGACATCCGCCCATTAATGACAATGCTAAACTAATTTGTCCCTGGTTTGTACGAAATAAGGGTTATATCTTTAAATCGTATCAAAATACAACCAAAAAATCCATAACTTTTTCTAAAATTGTAAAACTACTGGAAAATAAAAAAACCGCGTTTTATGCATTGAAACCAAAAAACGAAAAAGTTTTAAAGCCATTCTAAGAAATACTCATCCATCTGTAGAAGCGTCTGAAATAAAGCCAGCGCTGCAAGAATATGGTTATTCCGCCACTAATTTCTGGAATAAGCAGCACTATCAAACCAAAACAGCCTGCCTATGTTTGTAATTGAGTTAGAATAAAAACCTAATAATAGAGACATCTATGATATAAAAACTCGACTCCATAGTCGCGTCAATTTTGAGCCGCCTCGGCTTAAACGTGAGTTACCACATTGTACTAGATGCCAACAGTATGGTCATACGAACCTAACCTAAGTGCATAAAGTGAGCTGGCGATTATGACTCAGCCGACTGTGCAAAGAAAACTAAGTCTAGTGACGTACTCTGCGAGGCAAATCACTGCATTCTGCATTCTCAAGTAGATTATAGCAATGACGTTACGAATCAATCTGTCAGTCAAAAAGAACAATTGACTCAGCAGAAGACTATATACGCTCAAGTGGCAAGTATCAAATCAAATCAAACACAACCAAAATATTTGAGTAGTGAAACTTTAGAAACAAACAATGCTTATCAACAAGGCGACCCTCTTATAAGAAAAATGCGTGAAATGATGAAATTTTTGAAAGAAATTATGAGTCAAATTACAGTAATGACAAGTTTGATAGTAAACTTCATTTCCAAAACAACACCATGTCAATGAAAATGTCCTTTGGAATGCCAACGGATTGTCACACCATTGAAATGAATTACAACTATTCTTAAGTAAAAATAATGTGGATATCTTACTGGTTTCTGAAACACACTTCACTCAGAAAAGCTTCATTAAAATTCCTTGTATCAATCAATGCATCCTGATGGAAGAGCACATGGGGGCTCGGCAATAATGGTAAAAAAAGAATGTAAAATATTATGAAACTACTCACTACTGCACAAATGAATTCAGAGCCCCAAATATTATAGTTGAAACTGCAGACAGCCCGCTCTTAGTTTCTGCTGTATATAAACATAATAAACATAATTTAAAAAAGGAGTTTTACACAAACTTCTTCAAAACTCTAGGAAGTCGCCTTATAGCAGGTCGTGAAATGTATACTACTTTAAGATACATGAAGCTTAACTTTTATTTTACCGGAGAGCCCATGTACTAGCCAACAGCAAAAGCAGTTTAGATCTTTCGTCCGATCATTCTCCTGTCATTATCATCATAAGTAAGGAGCTGCAGTTTTCAAAACAAAAATGCCAACTTAGTAATAGACGTACAAACTGTACTCACTTTAAGCCATTTTGTCGTCAACGTTAAATAATAAAATGCCACTCAAGAATGTGGAGAAAATAATTGAGACTGTTGAATATTTTACTCAATGTGTCCAAAAGGCAGCATGGGAATCCACTCCACTAGACCTTACATGGGAAAGCAAATACGGTATAGTAAGGATATTCTCAAACTGGTTAAGGAAAAACTACAAGAAAGAAAAAGTTGCAACGAACGCGTTTTCCAGTTAATAAACTTCGAATAAATAAAATTACGAAAGAGTTAAAATCGTTACTACATCATTATCACGAGCAAACGACACAATCTTTTCTTCGAAACTCAGAACCTACACATTTAACAAATTATTCACTGTGGAAGGTAAATAAAAAATTGAGCGACACAACTGATTATAAACCACCACTACGAAAGCCAGATAATAAGTGGGCCAAAACTACAGATGAGAAAGCTTCCCTATTTGCTAACCAACTGAAAAACGTGTTCATTCCTCATGACAATGTATATGACCCATACACTGATCAGCTGGTCTCAACGTATTTGGATGAAAACCATCAAATGGATTTTCCAATAAAAAAGTTTTCAAAAAACGAAATAATTTCAGCAATCTCAGGTCGCTGAGGTCAAAATGAGACTTAAACCAGGTAAACTAGGCGAGGATGTGAAGTCATATCGTTCAATCAGCCTTTTATCAATTGTGTCAAAAGTACTTTAAAAATTATAAATTTAATTTTTTATAAATTATAATTATAAAAAATTAAAACGTCTTCTGCCAATAATTGAATCACAACAAATTATACCAAACTATCAATTTGGCTTCAGGCAAGGCCATAGCACAGTAGAACAAGTGCACAGAATAGTAGGAAAAATACTCTTGGCATTGCTCGGCAGCGTTTTTGGATATTTCACAAGCATTTGATCGCGTCTGGAATGGTGGTCTTCTTTACAAATTGAAACCCAACAATCGCTTCTTCGATGCTATCGAAGAAGCGATTCGATATGCTAGATGAAATATCAATCTAGCTCAGGCGTTGACGTATAAAACCACTTCAACATATGTCCCTTTCACTTTAAGAAAAGGAACTTGTGTGGAAATTAACCTAAACAATTTGTGTTACCAGTGGGTGCCGTAGGTCAGTGGTTAGTGTATTGGCCTGCTGATGTGTAGGTCGTGGTTCAATCCTTAAGACAAGACTTAAAAAAAACGCCTCTTGATCTTTGCACACCTTGAAATAGAAATAAGAAATATCTAGCGATGTTTCAATGGGAATTCACGTAGCACGACTTTCTTGTTATATAAATAATGCTATTATTAAAAAACTGTAAATTATCTTTTAGTTATAGATAGAATACAATTATTTTAGGTGTAGTAAAAGGAAATCCATTATTTTTGCATTAAATTGAAGGTTTTATTTATTTAAATGGTTCCAAACGGTTTTTTGTGCACTGTTTAGTTCCTGGGCAATAGAAACAGTGTTTACATGACGGTCAGACTCGACGATTTCCATTATTTTGTCGATATTCTAGACAATTGTCTTTGCATCTTTAACATCAAAATTACCGGAACGGAATCGACGAAACCAAAATTTTCGTTTTCGCCTTTATCGAAGAAAAACTGCAAAATATGGCAAAAATTAAATTAAAAAAAAATTTATAAATATATATATATATATATATATATATATATATATATATATATATATATATAAATATATATATATAAATATATATATATAAATATATATATATATATATATATATATATATATATATATATATATATATATATATATATATATATATATATATATACAAATAGGCTCTCTGACCTCATCATGGTCGGGTGGTGGAACCTCTATACCATCATTTGTGATTGTGGGGTTCGCTCCTCCACTGGCGGGATATTTCGAGGCATCGCCATTCTGTAACGTGGAGAAATGTTCCCTGAATAAGCTCATTGCACCCTAGTTTTGCTGTAGGCGGCGTCTTTCACTGCGGTAGCATAGCGACTCTCCTGATCATACCACTCATTCCGCAGATGCAGATAGAAACCGATTACCCCCTCAGCAGCAGTAGTCATGGAGTTGCATATATGTGTCCAACATGGGAATGTATTATCAAGAGGGGGAGTGCATAAGCGCATCCGATAATGGAGTGGTAAAAGCATTTGCTGTCTCTGGCGATTGCAGTTTGTATACGTCAATCTTTTTCTGTGTGGGACTTCGTTTGTTCTTTGCGACACATAAACGTGTTCACACCTTAGCTGCAACAAGATAACGATAAGTCCTTGGTACAAGTAATTTCATAATTGCCCCCGACCATCTCTTTCGGAATTGAATAGACTTGTTTATCAACAAACTCGCTTTATTTATACTCTGTGGCAACACCCTAGAATCGTCTTTTATCATTATCTGGTTTGTTCTAATTATTTCTTGTTGGCTTGTTCTGGTTATCGTCTATTCCTTTTTGTTGACATTCGTTTAGATGGTCCCATTATTCATGCTAATCTAAATTAGTGATGAATAACCATGATAGCCGTTACAATACCTTGGAAAATAAATGGAGGGAATCGTATAACACACGTATATTGCGAATTTCAATGCACATCTTTTATATTAAAAACACTCGCTCGTGTGTGACATTGAGCACATTCGGATCTGAAAGATATCAGCGCCGAGTGAAAGCTATGTGTATACTCAGCTGGGCCACTGAGAGAAATGTTCAAAATTATGGTCTGGAAGATAATTCATTTTTTCTTATAAGTTCTCTGTTCTATCACTTCTCAGTTATAATTGAATATGACTTATTAATTTATTGCACTATATTGTGCTATTTTGATACTTAGTTTAACTCTAAATATACGAGGAACTACATAAATTCAAAATGTAAGACTTTTATATACGGATGACGTTTCTCATTAAATTTTTTTTTTACACGTCAAGTATTGTAACATACGGTACGATAAAAAAGGTAACTCAATTGTAAAAAATTTCGATTGGCTGCGCCTTACAATATCAGAAACTGTGTTCTTATAGTGTTAAACTAGTATGTTTGTTCTTTTGTTCTTTACTTCTTCTTCTTGCCATATGTGTTCGGTATTTAGTTTGTTCACTGCTTTCTCGGCAAAAACTTGCAAAGGAAGAGTAAAACCAAAAATGAGAATTATCCTCACAAACAGAAAATTTTAGGAAAGAGCACGTGAACAAGTAAAAATTATCAAATATACAGATAACCAATTGATGTTGACACTTATGCTGCAACTAGCCACCGACGTAGCGTACGTACGTACCGCCCGTACGTAAGAGTAAAAATTTGTCAAAAGTTATGCCCGTAGCGGCGACGGAGAAATCGACTGTTCTTTCTTGTATACATACATAACAATGTTGCCATGTATCACTGTGCGTGCATGCTTTTAATCACAGTTACCATTTTCATGATCAAATTTCATAATATAGATGTTAGTAACTAAAAAAAAAATTAATACACGTGAAGTATATTTTAATAAATAACTAAACACGATGATAGTTTTGATTAATTAAAAAAAAAATAAATTTTCTTAGTTTATTTCTTATTTATTTATAAAAGTGTAATCTGGCAACATTGTACTCATAGAAAGCGATCGGCTGACACGTTTTTACGTAAAAAATCAAATTGCTGTTGATTCTCTCCGCTACGAGCAACGTCTACGTCACCGTCATACGTTGGTGAGTTTTCGTTAACACGACGTTCCCATAAGATAGGTCGTGTCAGCTGACACGTTCTACGTTTTTACGTCGGTGGCTAGTTGCAGCATTATTGTTGTTTTTTTCTCTTTTTGTGTGCTGGATATTATTACTAGTAGAAATTTAAAGCTTCTTCTTTCTCTCCTATTTCTTACGCTCTCGTTTTTGCTCCATCGTTCGAGCATGTATAAACTCCACCAGTAGAGCTAGTAATAGATTTTAATAATTTGTAATAATTTGCAGTTTGTGAACAAAGCAATTGTTTTGTCTATTTCTTCTTCCTCATTCATGAAGATTCCCTTATTGCTCAACAGGAATAAAAATAACATGGCTGTAACCAACGAATAACAGTATACTCAGGTCGAGATCATATTTTACCGCTAATCCGGTCTTAGTGAATTTGACAGCATCATCTTTTTTGTCACGTCACACTGTACCAATGGCTGCTTTATTCATTCATTATTCCGCATTGTTAACATCCTTCTTTTCAATTTGTTCGCCATTTTGTCATTTCTCTCTCAGCTGTACTAGATTAACGTCAAAGCGTTCACAAATCATTTCTGAAATGCACAATCTTCTAATTCTATCATTCCTGAGTGTTGACTGTTGTTGCAAGTTTACAACCGTAGTATATCTGTTTACTACTTTGAAGTTGTAAACAGTTTCACTGCTGCAGCAACATTGTAACACGACGACAAGATGGTGGTGACAACCTTAAATTTCATTAAAATACATTTTCAAAAAATAAAACACATTAACTTTCATTAGACGTTTGAAAAATCAATTAATTTTTAGTACTTCGATCGAAAAAAAAGCTAAATATATTTATTTCAGGGCTATAATTATATAATTGCTTACACATTATTTATTTGCATCTCAAAATAGAAATACATTGAGGTCGACCACTGCGCCAATTGCCATCTTGTTCCGATGTCGCAGAGTTGCAGTCAATTCGTTCGTCTGCTAAAAAACCATGCTACCTAAAGGCCAAAATCCATAAAAAGTATGCATGCATATTCATCTGTCAAACGAAGTTAAAGTATACACTTCCTTGTGAAAGTCACATAAAAAGTCTCGATGGTTGATGTTCTAATGTGAGTCATCTTTCTTTCTCGATCATATTTCTATTTTATATTATTTGTGGCTATCTCTCTCCTACTGATATATCTTACGTGCTTACGTACATTACATTATTTTACTATCTTTTCTTTTACGTGTTCGTTTTCGCACTATTATAGTACAACGAGCCACCGACGGACGTAAAACCGCAGACTGTGTCAGCTGACACGAGATCCGTTCGCGTACGTAATAGTTTTAACAAATTTTGTTCTCAATTTTAGAGAAGATTTTTCTGACGCTCTTGAATCGTGTTAGAGAAATTTTACTAGTAAAGGGACGAACGTCGCTATTGTATATCGAAGCTAAGCCCATCTCTACTGACAACTTGACGTAATATGGCTGTAAAATTGATAAACTTTTCGTGGTGTGGGAATGATCGGTAAGAGTGAAAAACGTTGCTATAAAAATCTTAATAAGGACATACCTTAGGTTAATCTAACTGCAAAAGAATTAATAATGGATGGAAGTAATAAATCAAATTGGCAATCAATATCAATAAAGAAGATTGAAAAAGATATAGGTGTAGAGTCAAAAATTTATGCTATAAAACCTGAACTGAATGAAAGAAATACAATAGAGTCTTTGCATAATGTGTGCTTAGAAAAAAATAAAAATATTGACAAAAAATCAATTGAACCAGTAAAATCATCTGGTGAGATATTAACTGAGTTATTCAAGGTATTTAACGCGACTCCGCCGGATGAGTTACTGAATGACGGAAGTTTACGGAAAAAGCAAAATAAACAGAAAAAGCATAAGAAGGAGAAGAAAAAAAAGAAAAGAAATAGATCACCATTTGAAGTTCTTTCAAGCAATGAGTCTGAGGATTCTGATAACGATGATAATTACAAAAAGGATAATCAGACGTTGAAGCGCCATAAACATAAAAAGAAAAAAAAACATAAACACAAAAATGAAAAAGATAAATGCAAACATAAAAGGAGTTGTGCTGAATTATGTAAAACTAATAATAGCACCGATATAAACACGCGGCAAGATAGAACAACACCAGATCCAATAAAATCTGTTAAAGTAAAAAGAATGGGTGATATTGTCTTAAATCGAAAAATGGCAAATCATCGTTGTACAGAAAATACCTCGGTAGAAAAATGTGAGATTAAGGAAAAAATTATTAAAACTGATTCTAACCTTAAGTCTGTCTTCGTAACTTGTGATAACCTTCTCAAAATCGACGAACAAAAGAAACAGCGACTCGGTCAAATTAAAACCGAACCGAAAAAAACAAAAATAAAGTATCGTAATGACGAGGAAGAGTACTTTTCAGAAGTTTCCTTCTCGGACGAGGATAGCTTTCAAAGAGAGAGAAGAAGTGATAATAAAACATCAGACAGGCAACAGTTTGGACGATGTGCTAGCACTTATCACGTTTACAATAGTTTTTATGCGGGCACAGTCCGCAATCGAATTTACAACGATAGGCATTATAGAAATATAAGCAGGTCAAAATGCCGACAATCACGGTCTCGAAGTCGTGAAAATTCACGTTCACGTTCTCGATCAAGATCGCGAAACCTAGGAATCGATAAAAAACGTCTATTGGAAATCGCACGTAAAAATGCTATTAATATGTTTAAGCATGGCAATCTACCAGGATGTGATAATATGTCGGAGGAATTTAAGGATAAAGTATTACTAAAGATGAGATACGGTGGACGTACTGTGCAAGACTTAACTGATTTTTGCAAAAAGATATCCAATGGTGAAAATCTGTCGGATCTATCTTCCGAAGAAGATTCTGATGTGGATAAAAATGGTAAAGCTAAGGCATTTCATCATCCTTTTCTATTAAAGGATCGCGAACCAATTGTGATGCATATAAGAAATAATACAAAGTTGCCCATAAAGACCGATGAACAGAAAAAAAATATAACAATGCAATTTCCCGTATCGTCGGGTCAACAACATCGAATAAAAGAATGCTGGATACCGGTTGAATCCAAGGCGGTACTTGAACCAATAATACAATCTTCAAATACTTTTACGGGTTCGATAACATCAAAAACTTCTCATGTGAAAGAGAAACAACAGGAACCTGCGTTTAAAGTTATTGCTGTAAAAAAACAAGAAGAAACACAAACGACAGATATATCTCTAATTACCCCGAGGGAATTATCAACTACAATTCCCCCACAAGGTTTATCAACACCAATCGTTCCTACACACCGTATGGATGATACACCTAGTACTTTTTCTGGGAATACTACCAAATATTCAAACGCTGTGAATAGTGATTTATTGGTCAGTGTTCCTATGCCATTATCGGCTACTAGTGATATGGTTTTTCAGCCCACCCCAGCACCACCAGATGTTTCCAGTATTATTTCAAAGCGACTCACCGCAATGAGGCGCCTACAGGTATTAATATTAGTTAATCTATATTATTGAAAGAATTTATGGATATTTAATCTAATAAAACTCGAAAATTTGTGTGTGGGTTTGTGTAGGAAAATCCAATGGACTCGGAAGCTATTAAAATGATGTACAACTCTCAAAAAGAAATGTCCTCTTGGGCGTCATCAAAGCATTTACCGGGCCAGTTCACAGGCAGCACGGGAGCAAATATCATGTCGTCTCAGGAGCTTAGTGCAGGCCCTCAAGTTTGGGCACGTCGCGATCAATTAACATCTTCAAAACCGGTCACTGGTGGTATGGGTATGCAATTATTACAGAAAATGGGTTGGAAACCTGGTGAAGGTTTGGGGCGTGAAAAGAAGGGATCATTGCAACCGCTTTTGCTTGATGTTAAGTTAGATAAGCGTGGATTGGTTTCCAAAGCAGATAAATGTCGACGTTCCCAGTTACACAAAAAACAAAAGCAAGATAATACAGATCAAACACATAACATGAATGATAAACATCCAGTGTGTCTCCTTAATGAATTAACCTCAAAACGAAAGTGGACTCCTCCGCTATATACGCTTGTTAATGAGATGGGACCTTCACACAGTAAAATGTTTATGTTTTCTGTATCTATAAATGCCCAAACGTTTACGCCTAATCAAGCATCTAACACGAAAAAAGAAGCAAAACTTCTAGCTGCGCGATATTGTCTTCAACAAATGGGTATACTACCTTAAGATATTGAAAAGGTGGATTACTGGAAAAGCAACATGTACTTCAAAATGTTCTTTATGTGTATTAATAGCTTGTTTGCCGCAGTGTTCTGTAGACAAAAATAATATGTAAGAAATTTTTTAAAATTTAGTGTTTATAAAATTAAAAATTCAATGGTACGTATTCATTAAAAATAAATTTCCCATACAAAGATAATATTGAGATCAAAGATAATATTGAGTATGCGTATGAGTATTTGGAAAATATCATTAGCTTAATAGTATCTGATTAAAGCTTTAAAAAAATGTAATTAAACAAAAAATTCAAGGATTAAACACTAATTTCTTATGTATTATAAATGAGGGAACAAATGTAGAACGCGGCACTCTAAAATAAAATATGAATATAAAAAAATAATCAGACCTATCGTGAACAAGAGTTTGCATAAAAATTTTCGCTTGGCAATCTAAAATGTAGGCAAAATGTGGCAATTCTTCCGACAGTAACAACTTGAAATGAAAAAGCTTCTAAAAGAACTCTGTGACAAATCTCAGAAAAAGTGGTGTCACAAGGGTTTTGCGTTTGGAACCGGCTAAAGTAAGTAGGTCCCTTCTAATACTGACAAAACAGTAATGGAATAGAAAATCGGCCAAAGAGCCCTTCAGGGCTTTAAGTGCCACATATTTGTTTATTTTTTTTTTACTTTTTAGGATCCATCATGATATTCACGAACCAATAAAATACTAAGTTTCAAAATTATAGGTAACATACATGATATCTATACAACTTTTTCCTAATTCCATTTAATAATGCGATTTTTTATAGTTTGTTATCGTTACGTGATAGGTTAGGTTAGGTTATGCGGCCGCCTCCCAAAGAGGGTCACGCTTAGGCCAAAAATTGGCTCATTGTGTTACCGTGCATCAATAATGTTTTCTATCCTGCTCCCTCTGTTAAACGGAACCATTGGGATTACCTAATGAATAGAGCAATGTCCCTGACATCCATGGATGCTAGTTCAGTGCTATTTTTAAAAATGGCATTCCCCAATAGGATCATCTACAGAGGAAGTGGTAAACAGTTCCCTCCTCTTCCTCGTTCTGGCTGCAGCGATAAAAATCGATTGCCGGTAAACCAACCCTGGTAGCATGCCTACCCACAAGCCATTAGCCTGTGAGTACGGCAACTACGATACTAAAAGTTTTCGTACTCATTGCTGATGGTGAGGTAGTGTTGTGTGACAAGAAGCATGCATGTTGCAAGCGAAATTCCTGCTTGATGAGATGGATGCCCGATCTCGCCAATGCATCTGCCTCACAGTTCCCTGGAATATCCCTATGTCCCGGTTCCCATGCAATGTGTACATTGTAGTGCTCCTCTTGCTCGTTAAGAGCTGAGCGGCATTTGAGGGCAAGTTCCGATTTGGCGAACGTTCCTGCGAAAGATTTAATGGCGGCTTGACTGTCGGTGTAGATATAAACATCTTTGAAAGATATTGTATTACAGCGAAGCCACATTGCCGCCTCCTTTATTGTCATTATTTCGGCTTGAAAAACACTGCAAAAGTCGATTAATCGGAACTTAAGCTTAACGCATAAGGAATCAAAAAAGTCGCCACCTCCTACCCTTCTTTACAATTTGGAGCCATCTGTGTACAATTGTACCTATTGAACTCCATTTTCGTTGACAAAACCCATATTTCAATCTTCCCTTGAGAGTATATGGGTTGAGAATCGATTGTCAAAGCCTAGTATGGGATTGATATAGTCGATGACATTGGGAATTGTAGTTCACTCCCCCATTATCTTTGAATGCCCGTGTCCTGGTTGAGCCCAGCGTGAAGACATATTTAGCCTAATTGCTGATATAAGCGATCTCTACTTGCCAAATAGATCCACAGGGAGTACAGTGCTTTTGATTGGGTGGTTCTTATTGCACCTCTTCTCAACACCGCAGACGTCCTTTGAACCTTGTTTATTAGACGTCTATGTACCACCTTATTTAAGGATTTCCACCAGTTATTGAAGGCCCCCTCAATATCTAGAAAGGCTATATTCTTTGCAGTGCATAGATATATCGATCTTCTGCATAAGTGAGTGGAGGGCTGTCTCAACGGATTTTTCCTTTATTATATGCATGTTGCAATGAAAAGATATTCTTAGCATCTATGGAGCCCCTTAAGTACACATAAAGTAGTCTTTCAAGGGTTTTTAATAAGAAGGTTGATAGACTTATAAGTCTAAAATCACTTGGCTTTGAGTGAGACGTTTTTCCGCCTTTAGGGATAAACACCAAGTTTACTTTTAGCAATGTCTTTTGGACATAGCTTAGCCTTAGGCATGCAGAGAAGATTACCTCCAACCAAGGAGTTAGAAGATCCGCACACTTCTGTACATAAGTACAGACATACATACATACACACATGTGGTGTGAATATATTATCGTGTGTTATATGTTGGTATGTGGGTAGATTGAAAGAAAGTAAGAAATTCTAAAATACTGCGATCCTTACGAGGCCCTCCAGTCTTAGTGTATAAGTGTAAAATTGGAACTAATACCAGGAATAAAGCGAAAACCCAAAATCGCAAGTATTGTATAAATGATAAAGTAGAATTGTTTTATTTCACCTAACTAGTGTGATAAAACCCGACGAGTTGGAAGATTTCATAGCTTGTATAAAACAGCGACTATATATATGGTGATGCTTATAACTTGGTGCTAAGTAAGAAGTTCGCTAATATAGAGGAATTGTATACACTTCTGCGAAACACATATTTGAAGACCGTTCGCCTGGATCAACGAATGCATCAAATACAAGTCGCACACCAACTACCTCAGGAAGATATACGTATTTTTGCAAGGAGATTGGTGATTTAAAATCCACGGCGATACAGTGTTTAAGAATAGATACGGTGGGATCGGAAACCAAGCGTTGTTAAAAGAGCTAAAGGGGTATGCGAGCACATCTTTTATATCAGGCCTTCAAGACCCATTGTTAAAAACTCATATACTAGGTAAGGCACGTTAGAAGAATTAGTAGAGGCCGTAAACAAGGATATTCTGCTCGAAAGAGGACAGCGATTCAATCAGTTTAATATGGGAGCATTATATTCAAACGATGTTCACCAGACTGAGGCCAGTAATACAGTGGCATTTCACTAGAACAGAAATGACAAGATGCCACTCGGAGTGAACAAATACCAACATAATAACGTAAGACCCCAGAATAACCAAAAGAGAGTTCCTACCTGCTCCTTCTGCGACAAAAAAGGGAACACCAGAGACGTCTGTTTTAAGAGAAAAAACATGCCCTATTGCAAAAAGTGTAAAAATACGGACATGGGCTCAATTTGTCATGCACACCTTTTAACAACAACATATCACAAGGGAAGGCAATCAAACACCTGCACCTAGTAAGGGAGGTCAAGAAAGCAAAGGCCCTAATCGCGGAAATTCTGAGACTAAATGTATTTTCTGTAAGAAGCCAGGACACAGGATCGCCGACTGTTATAAACGCAAAGAATGGGAAAAAACTCAGAGAAACTCCGGGGGGCCCAGGTACGGCCAATAAACCGGGAACCCCAAAATTTTGCTAAAAGTACGCCAGCTGAGATGGAAGGTGTCAGTCATGCGTCTTTCAAGATTGTGAAACTCCCTCCATGTTAGATAGCAAGATGGTGGAAGTTGGTAGTCAATCGTCCAGGGGGATTGTTGAACCATCTTTCCCATCCAGTGATAACTAACATCGCTACTGTTTGGGACTCTCTGAAGCAGATGATGTGTTCATTGAGTTTCCGTATGAGGAAGCAAAAAATGGAAGACTCATTTTACTTGTAGACTCTGGGGCAGATACCAGTGTAATAAAGTCATCAGTAATTGACGAATATGTTAGCAAGAAGCGAGATTTAAGGAAAAATCTTAGTGGTGCATTCGGAGGATTTGTCACCACATTAGGTCCAATAGCAGTCCAACACGAGAGGACTAAAGATTTGATTTTAGAACTACACTTAATCTCTGAAGAGAGGGGGATACCTGCTGATGGTATCCTAGGTAGAGACAATTTAAGGAACCGATTGGTTATAAATACTTTGAAAAAGAAGCTGATTTTCTTCGGTGAACGAAAACAGCATTTGATGACTTTACCTCTCAAACCGTTGAACGAGAGTAATAGCCTAGACAGACGTCAGCGTTAATTCGGATTATTGGCGCACTAAATCCGAATAAAATACTAACCTGACAGACGATAGTATTGCGAATTAACTAAAAAGCTGATTGCTGTTTTATTAGGTCTGCTCACTTACCTTACTATCACTATCAATTTCTGTCATCTGTCACTCTCGATATGAGAAAATCTACAAGAAGTACGTGAACTGAAAACTATCAGAAACTTGTAAATTGACTTTCACAGTTCGTAATTGACAGCTGGAATTATTTGTTCGCCAACGTTTTTCAAGTTGAAAACTGTTAACAATTGTTGAAAGTTTTTTGTAAGCGAACACACCCATTGTTTCATAAGTTTGATCGAGAAAAATTCACAATAGAAATTTTTCAGAAGTGTTGCCATCGCAAATTGCCCTAATCCCCTTTAATTTTGAGAATTAACTCGTAGAGTAAATGCGGATTAGCTGCAGTTAATGCCCGAGTTAATTCAAATTAACTCGGTAATCCGGAATTAGGCTGCTGTCTGTCTAGGCTATAATAGAACATTACCACTGAGATTGTAGTACCTAGGAGAACTATGAAGGTAATCCCCATTAAAGTAAATACAAATTTCGAAACAATTATAGTAGAGAAACAGGAAGTATCTCCTGTATCTCCTATATTTAGGTGAGACATTGGGCAGTATGACGGACAACACAGTTTATGTCCCAATCCTCAATACGAATATAGATTCATATATTGTAAATAATAAGCTTAAAATTAATATAAATTTAATCATTTAGAACACGAAGAATACTACATAGCTCATAAAATGAACAACATTAACCCTTAACGTGTAACGTCGGGTCACTTGTGCCCTGCCGAAACTGACTCTACCTTGTAGCTTGAAGGGGGGCGGAAGGGGCTGGTCCAAACTAGGCTGGAAAAAATTGTACACTGGAAAGCTACTAGCTCCCCAAGGACCGACAGTTTACTGCGTAAACAGCCGTTGTGGGAGCCAGGTCAAATTTGAAAAGTACACAAGTTACCCGACGTTACACAGTACGTTGATCAAACGCCGGAGGTGAGTAAATTGGTTTTTCCTTTATTTTGATGGCTTTTCACTAGAAATTCATGTTTTTCATGTGGAATTGACAAATTTTTAGTTGTCATTTTTGTAGTTCTAAGACAGATAAAAAGACATTTCTCTGCTGTGCCAAATGCCGTTATCCTGCGTGTGAAGATCACAGATATGAGTTATGTTTGGAATGTGCACAATAATTTTACCAAAATTTTTTATTTTTATGTTTTTTTTTTAACATTTCTTTTATTAATTAGTATATTTGATGTCATTTGTATGAATAAAATTGAATAAAATAAATACATTGTTTGTTTTATTGTGAATTTGACATATTTACGTATCTTCGAAAAAATGCGATTTTGAAGTTCAAAACTTAAGTATCCTGTTTCATTGTACATATTTCCAATATTTGTTTCTTCAACGTACTGTTCTTAAGCTTTAATTTCCCGTTTGAAAATTTAAAAAATATTGGTTTTTACCAAAGTTATGATTTTTGGAAAAAAATGTCCATTTTCCACGTTTTTGTTTGTTTAAACAGTTATATTGTTTAAACAAATTTAAACATCGGTAATATAGCGATTGATTCTTAAAATAGAATCCTCAATAAAGTTTCGTGAATTTTTTCAAATTTTTTTTAGCACTTTTACGTAAATTTTTAAGAGCCGGACACAAGTGACCCGACGTTACACAGAAGAGGTGCGAAAAATGACGTTACATGGCAAGGGTTAGCCAAAAAAGGGTTAGCAAAAAATTTGAGACAATTAAACTAGACGAAAACTTAAACATTGAGGAAAAGAGACCTATAGATGGAATACTTAAGTCATTCCACGATTTATTTTTTTTTACTTGGAAGGCGACAAACTGTCTCACACCACTTTATAAAACACACAATACCAATAAAAGCAGACCGTGGCGCCAATCAACCAAAGACAGTACAGGCTACCAAAGCACATAAGGAAGAAATCAATAAGCAAGTAAACAAAATGTTGGAAGACGACATAATTATTCCCAGCTCATCGCACTGGAATTCTCCCATAATTTTGGTGCCAAAGAAAGCGGGAGAAGATGGTAAAAGAAAATGGAGGCTAGTAGAAGATTTCAGAAAATTAAATGACGCCACCATTAAAAAGTTTTCCCATTCCCCGCATCGATGAAATATTAGGTCATTGTAGATATTTCACTACACTTGATTTGGCCAGTGGATATCATCAAGTGCTATTGAAAGAATCAGACAGAGAAAAAACAGCTTTTAGTACAGGTGATGGGCACTATGTATTTAACAGAATGCCTTTCGGTTTAACAGGAGCCCCTGCCACCTTCCAAAGACTAATGAACCATGTACTGTCATGACTTCAAGGTATAGATTGTTTTGTCTACTTGGATGACAATGTCGTCTATGGTCGGAACTTGGCACAACGTGAGTCGCGTGTACTAATAGTATTTGGAATTTTACGTAAACATAACTTGAAGTTAAATATAGAAAAGTGCCAGTTTCTACGAAAAGAGGTAATTTACCTAGGCCATAAATGCACTGAGGAAGGAGCGTTACCAGACCCTGGTAAGGTGGAATGTGTTAAAAATATTATTGTGCCAAAAAATAAGAAAGATGTTCAGGCATTTCTAGGTTTAATAAATCATTACCGAAAATTTGTTGAGAATATGGCATACTAGCCACTGTCAATCAACAAACTACTCAGAAAAGACGCGAAATTTGAATGGACAGAAAAATGTCACAAAGCTTTTGAAGATTTGAAGCTAGCAATTTGCTCTCCGCCAATTTTAGCCTACCCAGATTTTTCTAATCCTTTTGTGTTGACAACAGATGCCAGCAACGAGGCTGTAGGTGCAATTCTATCGCAAGGTGAAATTGGAAAAGATAGACCAATAGCCTTTGCGAGCAGGGCGCTTAATGGTACTGAGAAAAGTTATTCCACCATCGAAAAGGAATTCCTGGCTATCGTGTGGGCTGTGAAGAATTATCGAGCTTATCTACTCGGTAGACTGTTCAAGATCTACACCGACCACCGACCACCACGAGGAATTGCAAACCTAAAGGATGAAACATCACGTTTAGCACGTTTCAGGCACAAATTATCTGAATTTGATTTTGAAATAATTTATAAACCAAGCAAAAGGAACTTGAACGCGGATGCGCCCAGCAGACTTCCACAACAGAATCAGGAGTCAACAATGGTTGTGACTCATTCTATGGCGAGGAATAAAGTTGACGAAACCGAAAGCCAAGAAGAGCCTGATGAAAGCTCTGATGACGAGTTAGAACTAGATGAAAATGCAGAAAATCAGAAGAACAAGAATGCGGAACTTCTCACTGATGAGAAGAATATATCGGCCATACTTCGCAACTTCCATGATTCACCTTTAGGAGGGCATCAGGATGCTTTGAAAACTTATTTCAGGATTAGAAGACAGTATAAGTGGAAAGGTATGCGAAGCCAGATTAAAGAATATGTTAAAAATTGTAAAAAATATCAAACTAACAAGAGCTCGAGACTCACCAATGCCAATGATATTACCGATACACCATCTAAGCCATTTGAAAAGGTTTATATGGATATGGTGGGAATAATCCCAGAAACCACATCGGGAAATAAGTACATTCTTACTTTGCAAGATGATTTTTCAAAATTGTTCATTTGTGTACCTATTCCTGATGCAGAATCTAGCACAGTAGCAAAAGCTTTTACAACGAAGTTATTACACGCTACAACATATCAACAATTTTAGTCACAGATAATGGTACAAATTATACATCAAAATTGTTCTCAGATACATGCAAGATGTTAGGTGTTAAAAAATTACATATAACGCCATATCACCCACAAGTAAACGTTTCTCTAGAAAGAAGTCATAGACCCTTAGAGAATATCTTAGAAGTTTTGTTAAAGAAGATGGATCAAATTGGGATCAGTGGTTGGCGTCAGAAATGTATGTTCACAACAATAGAGTACATACTACCACCAAACAAACACCTTTCAGCATACTACACCGCTTTAACACCGACAAGCCAACAAATCTAAAAACGAAAAGAACACCATTGTACAACGCAGAAGACCAAAATAAGTTATTAAAATATCAAAAACAGAGGTCCCGCGAACTAATTAAGGAAAATCAGGGAAAGGCAAAGGAAAACGCCAAGAGACAGTACGACAAGAACATACACCCGATAAGTTTTAGAGTAGGAGAAAAGGTTTTATTAAAAAATCAAACGAGGAAAAAAAATGTAGTCCCATTTGGACTGGACCCTACGAAATAGTAAACATAAACAGTCCAGTAACGACGACTATACAAATCGGACGAAAATGGAAAAAGTACCACAACAATTTAATAAAACGATTCCACCAAAATTAGATTAATATTAAATTTGATGATTCAAACCTCCACAAAAAACACCCTACAATACCAATACTGAGTATGCATAAAGCATGAGAACGAACGAAATGTACAAAACAAAGATACAAGAGAATTAAATTTTCAGACTAAACAAAATACATAATACTACAAAAATGCAACAAAAAAAAATCATAATAATAAAATTAATAGCACGTTGACCACATTAAACAAAATGCGTAACAATGCATCACCTGTACAATAACGTGAGAACAACACCCAAAATAATAAAATATATAGATATACAAGAATCAAATTACAGACAAAATGCACATAACACAAGCAAATGCACAACTATGAAAATGTTGGTTTTGGGCATGAAAGTATAAAATTCCTAAACATGATAATTAAAATAATTCGAATATATAAGAATATTTATTAAAATAAACAATTTCTAGATGCAAGAAAAAATAATAATAATACATCATGAATCAAATGGCGTTTTATAATATGCTGATCATAGATGTATGGAAATAAATTTAATCGACTGACAATTATGGGAATGGTATGAGAATTACATTTATTTATTTTTTCATTCTCCTTTCCTTCCCTTTATTACTTCATTTTTAACAATAAAATAAAATATTGATATATACAAAAATACTTAAAATTTCTACTTTTATATTCTACAAGAATATAAGTACCCTAAAGAAGTAGCTGAAGTCGAAATTGGAAAGTACTAGACTGTCGATAAAGTGCAGCATCAACGCTGGAACACACAAAAAAAAATATATATATTAATATATATATATATATATATATATATATATATATATATATATATATATATATATATATATATATATATATATTTATATATATATATATATATATATATTGTTAGGTTTTTATTCTGTGAACGTTTAATTCTATTTGAATTACCTTGTTCGATCACTGGATTCTGTTAATGATAACTGCAACACTTATTTTATACAACTATATACAGCAACAATTTATTTAATAATCTCTATTTACAATCAACTATTTACTATAACACTTAAATGTACTTGCAACTTTTGCCTCTGTATTAATGTTTTCGCAATCACGTTCGGAATTAGATTGATTTTCCTTCTCAACACTGGCTCTATTTATACTCTGTTGGCAACACCCCAGAATCTTCCTTTATCGAGATTCTTCTCTTCCTTTCTTGTTGGCTTGTTCTGGTTATCGCTCATTTCTTTTTGTTGACATTCGTTTCGATGCTGCCAATAGTGTCAGTCACAATAGTGATGAGTAATCAACTATCGATACTCGTTACAATATATATATATATATATATATATATACATATATATATATATATATATATATATATATATATATATAATTTTTCGAAGATCTAAAATATTTAGATATGAAACACAAGAAGTTTTGGAATTACTCGCACTGGGCGAGCTATGTATAGAGGATGCACAAAAATAATAAAGGGTTATCCATTTTGCGGTTTCAAAAGTAAATGTAAATAAAACACATATAAAATATTTTTTGTCATGATATTTCTTTTTTATTATAAAGTTTGAACGTTGACATTATGTGTGAAATACTACATCATTTAAATGACCACGACGCGAAAAAAAGTCGGTTATCATATGACCATAACGCTCCGAATTGACGGTGACAGTCGTTCCATCGTCGTTTTCGAAGAAGTAAGGTCCAATCACACCTCCGCACCAATCACAAAGAGCGCACCAAGCAGTGACTTTTTGTGGATGTAGTGGCCTCTCTTCAATTACTTGAGGATTCTCAGAACCCCAATTACGACAATTTTGTTTGTTAACATACCCACCGAGTGAGAAATGTGCTTCGTCACTGAAGAAAATTTTGTTCGAAAAATCGCCGTCCACCGCCTGTTGTTCAAGCACCCATTCGACGTATCTACGACGTTGTGAATGGTCAGCTGGCTTCAGTTGTTGTGTGAGCTGGATTTTATATGGATGTAGGTGTAGATCTAAATGCAAAATACGCCATAATGTGCCGTAAGACAGTCCTAATTCCTGAGAACGACGAGGAATCGACACATTCGGGTCTTCGGCAACACTTTCACTTACAGCAGCGATAGTTTCGGTAGTACGAGCGAAACGATGATGCACAGGCCTTACAATATCTGTAACCGATGCAGTCTCTTCATCTTTCTTCACAATTTTGCCAATTGCTTGCGTAGTTGGACGATTATGTAAACAATAATCTCCTCTTAAAGCACGATATGTGGCTGTGGCAGAATCACCATTTTTGTAGTAGGTTTTTACAATTTTAATGCGTTGTGCGATAGTTAAGCGATCCATTTTCGCAAATGTCAGACTTTGAACTGAAAAAGAAAGAAATTGTTTTAACAACTCAGTTTGACAGATGTCGAATTCTATCCCTATACTTTTGAAACCGCGAAATGGATAACCCTTTACAATATCTTAAGGAAAATTACAACTAGAGGGTTAGAAATATACAATAAATACAGTAGAGTAAGAACACGTTAGGATTTATATGACGGAATATGATAAATAGGCAATCGGTTACCTAGGTTGACTACAAAACAAAAAAAAATAAAATAAAAACACAAAACAATAAATATATATATATATATATATATATATATATATATATATATATATATATATATATATATATATATCCGTAAAAATAAGATGAAATATATGTTACAAAATACGTTCCGTTTTCAACGGATAATATTGAAAATCGTACCACCTACAGTACGAAAATTTGGTCATTGCAACTATATTTTTGTACCGAACAACAATGCATCACAACAAACCGTTTAAAAAATTAAGTATGATTATAAACGAATATTGAGAAAAAATTATGTTTATATGGTATATAAGAATATATGTATATCTTAATAAGAAAAATTAACTAAATAAGTGATATAGTAGTTATAATATATATAGTAAATGTAAATGTCTATTATTGAAAAGGAATCTGGTAATCCCTCTACAAATGCAAGAGAGCAGCAATATGTCCACGAAAATCTAATATCAACTTATACAGTGAAATTTCGAGAGATGCCAACGCAGCAACAATAACAACAGTAACAACCAAGAAAATGATGACACAAAACTATCCTTGAAGCAGTAAAGAACAAATAAACCCAGAGCAGAAAACAAAGGAGGCCCAGTACAGCGAGTACCCATAACAAACTTACAAAACAATAAAATTTACAATAACTTTGGCGTACCTAGCCAGCGCGACGTAGCAAAGAGACATCAACAATAATAGCTATGCAACCAAAACCGAATGAAATATTGTAGCTACTGTATTTATCAGTGACAATGGATTTTGATCCACATTAGAAGAAAATCATAAACAACAGAACCAAAATTACATATCCATTATTGTTCCAATCATTAAGCAATTACACAAGAAGTGTAATTGCTAGCAGTGTGATACACACAAAACCCATTTTGCAAGCTATTGTTCATACCATTCCTTAAAATAAAAAAAAATAAAAATTTCTGTCGAATCAAACCATTGGACGCATTAGACACCAGCATCAACCCACAAGCACACCAAACCAACTTTCAGTTAAACTAAGATAATAATCCAGATAACGCTTCCATGACAAAACAGCCAGAAGATCAACCCAATGGGAATAATATCGCTCTAATTGAAGAAACAAAAATCGTACTTTGATAAAGAGGAAGTTGCTGTTTTCATGACTAGACTTCAACAACAAAAGCTGCAACATCACTATTAAAAAGCTAAGTACAGCAGACAACAACCAGCAAGAATTACATCGTCATCATGGGCACGATAATCGTTGAATTACCAGTAATTATATATGTATATAACACTTCGAATTTTATTCCACGTAAGTTTCATAGGTTTTAAATTGTTCTTAATTTTAGAAAATAAGCATAATTTTAACTTTTTTCTTATAAGAAGAAATGATTATTATTATAAAGCGAAAACCCAAAATCGCAAGTATCGTATAATTGACAAAGTAGAATTGTTTTGGCGCGAATCTTTTGCGTTACATCCTTGAGTCTAGCCGTTAGGTACTTAGTGAGTGTTGTGGAAAAATAGTACTCAACACGGCCAAGGCTATCCTCCAAACAGCCTGGAAAATGGGTATCAATTAGTACCCGAAGAGTTTCCAGCCTTGAAGTCGTCCATTCACCATCCCCTTCATAACGAAGCTGGGTGTAACTGGATTCGTTGCGAGAATTTTTCGTATGCAAGCCGCCTCTGAAAATTCCTCTATGTTACTGCAAAAATCCATTCCATGATGATCTTTTTGCTTTCCTTATCGCCTTTTTAAACACGGACCACCATGGAGGTTTCTTCTTCTTTGGAGTCCTTCTAATTGGACAGGCCGGTGCAGTAGCTTTCCTGCAAGCTTCTGTAATTTGTTGAACAGCGGCATCAAGTTGCTCTTCATTTTGCAAGTTTGAGGGTGCCATGTGAGTGAGGAATTTATTTGGCCTATACTTACCCCAATTTGTGCATTTCCTATATAAAAATGGTATCTGCTTTTCTGGCCTTATGTCAAGGCGGAAGCCAATATACCTATGATCCGAGAAAGAGTGTTCTTTGTCAATCCTCCATTCCCTAACTAGAGAGTCCGAAGAGTCGTTTTAAGGGTGTTATCTAAAACCTCCTCCCTATTACATTTAATGAAGATCGATTCTGTGCTCATGTTTGCAAGGGTCAAGTTAGAACTAATAATATATTCTAAAAGTGACTCACCTCGATCGTTGTTGTCTGAGCTGCCCCAGATATAATGATGTGCGTTGGCGTATCACGTACTCCGTCACACGAAATGTCCTCTACCGGGGTCGAATATTCTTTCGTATCACCTGGTTTTGGACCTTCTTTTCCTGCGTCTTTTTCATAGACTTTTAGGGTGATTAGCTTATCACCCTTTTCTTTTTGGCGAGATGTGCCAAGGATTGCGCATTCAAAATCACAACAACCTGTCTTGAGTTCTCCTTAGCCTCTCCCACCTGCACTACCCTCCAATCGTTTGTGGGAAGGGATGGATTTGAGAGTCGTATATGGTCCAAGATCTCCTTAGGATCTGACGACTCTGCTAGAACCCAGGCGCGTGACCTAGGTCTACTGAGGACCTGATCCCTAGCAACGGCCTCAAGCCGTGCGCGCAGGACATTAATTTAATACGTCCTTGATGCCATTCGGCATCTCTGAAACAAACAACATCTCTGCCTGGGTTCCTCGCCAGGATATCGCTATATATTCTTTGCAGACTCATCAACATTGCCCAAATGGCAGTGCTCCATCTTGATGGTTCCTATCAATGACGGCAAGGATAAGGTGGTCCTTTGCCACGCCACTGAAGGAACGCGCTTGAGTGTTATATGTGACCGAAGCCGAAGTTTTCGGTTTTTTAGCTTGGACAGCTGCTGTTCTTGCGAGCATTGTCGTTTGGACGCAAGTCCAGAAGAACGGACACTTTCGCGTTCAGCGATAATACTCCTTGCCCACTTCAGAGATTCGTTTTCTCTCAATGAGAGTTCTGTTGCGGGGACACCACCGAACTTTGAACGGTTTATAAATTATCTCAAAATCAAATTCGGATAGTTGATGCCTAAAACGTGCCAAACGTCATGTCTAGGCTTTTAGGTTTGCAATTTTTCGTAATGGATGGTAGTCAGTGTAAATTGTGAATGGTCTACAGAGTTGATGAGCTCGATAATTCTTCACCGCCCATACGATGGCCAGAATTGATTTTCAATGGTGGAATACCTTTTTCAGTATCGCTGAGTGCCCTGCTTGCTAAGGCTATTGGTCTATCTTTTCCAAATCCACCTTGCGATAGAATTGTACCTACAGCCTCGTTGCTGGCGTCTGTTGTTAACACGAAAGGTTTAGAAAAATCTGAGTAAGCTAAAATTGGCGGAGAACAAATTGCTTGTTTTAAATCTTAAAAAGCTTTCTGACATTTTTCTGTCCACTCAAATTTCGCGTCTTTTCTGAGTAGTACTAAACCTAAAAATATTTTATGTTTTAGAATGGGAATATTTTAAACACAATCCACCTTACCAGGATCTGGTAAAGCTCCTTCCTCAGTGCATTTATGACCTAAGTAAATTACGTCTTTTCGTAGAGACGGGCACTTCTTTGTTTTTAACTTTAAGTTATGTTTACGTAAAAGTTCAAACACTGTTCGTAAACGCGATTCATGTTGTGCCAAGGTTCGACTGTAGACAAAGATGTCATCCAAATACACGAAAGTCCAATCAGTACGTGATTTATCAATCTTTGAAAAGTAACAGGGTCCCTGTTAACCCAAACATCATTCAGTTAAATTCCTAATGTCCGACACCAAAACTAAAAACATTTTTTCTCTGTCTGATTCTTTCATAAATTCTTGACGATACCCACTGGCCAGATCAAGCATAGTGAAATGTCTGACCTACTTGATATAATAAAAACTTTTCATGTTGAAAACTGGCAGCTTAATTCCGGATTACCAAGTTAATTCGAATTAACTCGGGCATTAACTGCAGCTAATCCGCATAAACTCTATGAGTTAATTCTCAAAATAAAAGAGGATTAGGGCAATTTGCGATGGCAACACTTCTGAAAATTGTCTATTGTGAATTTTTCTCCATCCATGCGTTCGCTAACACAAAACTTTCAACAATTTTTAACAGTTTTCAACATGAAAAGAGTTGGCGAACAAATAAATCCAGCTGTCAATTACGAACTGTGAATGTCAGTTTACAAGATTCTGATAGTTTTCAGTTCACATATTTCTTGTAGATTTTCTCATATCGAGAGTGATAGATGACAGAAATTGAGAGTGATAGTAAGTGGACTTACTTACTTACTTATGTGGCCATAACAACCGAATATCGATTTAGGCCGAAAATAACATGCTTCGCCAGCCATCTCTGTTCTTCGCTAGCTGGCGCCAGTTAGAAATTCCAAGCGCCGTCAGGTTCTCCAGTACTTGGTCTTTCCACCGGAGGTTTGGTCTTCCTCTTTTGGGTCGTCCTCCAGAGGGTTCCGAATATAACACCTTCTTAGCTGGAGCGTGTTCTTCCATTCGCTCGACATGACCTAGCCAGCGCAGCCGCTGGATTTTGATGCGCTTTACTATGTCAATATCGGCATACAGCTAGTACAGCTCATGGTTGTACCTTATTCGGTACTCGCCACCAACGCAAATAGGTCCAAAGATCTTGCGTAGGACTTTTCTCTCGAAAACTCCAAGTATTCGCTCATCCGAGGTGGAAATTGTCCAGGCTTCAGCGCCATATGTTAGGACAGGCATGATGAGAGACTTGTAGAGTGTAGTTTTCGTTCTTCGAGAGAGGGCTCGACTTCTCAATTGCTTACTCAGCCCAAAGTAACACCTGTTAGCAAGAGTTATCCTACGCATGATCTCCAAGCTGACGTCATTACTGCTGTTAATGCTGGTTCCAAGATAGACAAAGTCCCTTACTACTTCAAAAGCGTAGTTGTCAACAGTGACGTGCTGTCCAAGACGCCGGGACTCTTTGTTTGTTGACACTAGATACTTCGTCTTGCCCTCGTTCACCGTGAGACCCATCCGACGCGACTCTCTTTCCAACTCTGAGAATGCTGCACTGACTGCTCGCGTGTTCATGCCGATTATGTCAATATCGTCGGCATACGCTAACAGCATGACACTTTTGTTGAAGATAGTGCCATTATGTCGTAGATCAGCAGCTCGTATTATTTTCTCCATAATAAGATTGAAGAAGTCGCACGATAACGAATCACCTTGTCTGAAACCCCGTTCGGTATTAAACGGTATAGTAAGTGGACATACCTAATAAAACAGCAATCAGCCGTTTAGTTAATCCGCAATACTGCCGTCTGTCAGGTTATTATTTTATTCGGATTAAGTGCGCCGGTAACCCGGAATTAGGCTGCAGTCTGTCTAGGCTATAAGATTACTGTTAATTCATAGAAGAGATACCGATCTCTTCGCAATGGTTTAAAGACGTACATTTAGATATTGTTGGACCATTGCACCCATCAGAAAGTAATTCTTATTTACTTACATGTATCGACCGGTATAGTAGATAGCAGAAAGCTATTCCAATGGTTGACACTAAAATAACGCAATTGGCTTGGGGGCTTGATGATTTTATAGATATTACCGTGGTGAGTGATAAGAGAAGAGATCCCAATTCCACTCTGTAAAGATATTACCCATCTGCAAAGCTTTGGCGACTCCAAAGTCTATGAGATCGGGTATCTTCCTCTTGTCCGTCCGCCAATATGTCGGTTGACCATTTGAGATTACATCGTAGCCGTGGTTAGTAATGATTGAGCATAGTCTTCTGCCTTTTGGAGTTATTAGGAGCCCCAGTGGGTATGTTTGGCGCTAAAATCGCCAGCAACCAAGAATTTGTTACCAGGAGTTGACAAAAAATTCTTTATATTGCTGTTCGGTAATACTGTATTTTGGGGACAGTATATTGCAGTTATTACTAGCTTAGAGATGTACTCTTCCAGGCATATAGATGTTGCTTGCAAGTAGACTCTACTGAAATCCTCGCGAACGTGATGTTTTATTCTGCTTTTTATCAATATGGCAGTTCCTCCGCGTGCCTTACCATGAGGATGATTTTTGGTGTACAGTTTGTAATGTAGTATTCGGTAACAATTTTTGTCACTGAAATAGGTCTTAGATATCATCACTATGTCAATCTGGTTGGATTCAAGGAATTGAATTAACTCCAAACGGTGCTGGCTTAAGCCGTTGGCGTTCCAGTGGCATATCTTGAGACGACTCATGGTATTTATGGTCTGGATAGCAATGTTTGGAGTAACATCGATTGATTTTTCATCATTTCTTGCATCATTGTTTGTATTGAGTTCATGAATTGGTTCATTTTCTTGATTAGTGTTTGAAGCAAATTTTCAACGGTACTTGGCTGCTGGGTGAGCAGTGAGCGCTTCTGCACATTATTTACATTGCTTTGTTGGTGAGGGTTTTGTTTTAAAACACTATCGTATGAATTTGTTTGATTCTTGTTTGTGATTGCTGAGAAAAATTGTGTTGCATCAAGATTTTGTTTCTGACTTGAGTTGGCTATTTGAGTTTGCTGAACTGATTTTAGAGGTTGTTTGCTAGAGGAGAAATTTAGCTTTAGGGTTCTATATACGGGGAACCTCTATAATTTGCGGTGTGATTACCTCCACAATTGCTGCATTTTTTTCATGCTAGCATCGCCTTTAGACTTTGGGCATATGTTTGATTTATGAAGATTTCCACAAATCACACAAACAGATGGCAGGGTACAATATGTCTTAATATGTCCATATTCTTGGCAGTTGCTGCACTGAGGAGGTCCAGTTCTCTTATAGGGTTCTTCGATTGTGATTTTGCGATATCGAATTTTATATATGGGGTGTACTTCACCTTTTTTAGGGTTTTTATTTCAGGTTGAAATTCAATGCGTTATAGCGGTTGAGGTATGTTGCTCTTGTTGAGAATGTTGAATACCGTTTTGGCTTGAAACTATTTGTTGAGTTAGGAGCGTTTTCCTCAACCGCGATAGATATCAAAATGTGTATGTACAAGTATGTACCGAATTATCAAATTAGGCTGTGACCTTAAATAAACGAGATGATGTTGCTTTGATGTGGTCAACGATTAGACTGATTTATTTTAAAAAATTCAATTCGTCTTATGATTTAAGTATATAAACTAATACATAATTAATTTTACTTCGGAATATACTTCGTTCGTAATTGTAAATATGTATGTTACATTATTGGAGATTAGGTATATATTTTAATTTAGAGAATTTATAAGCAATAGAGAGAGAACAGGTAAGGCTAAATATGTATAAATATGTACAAAATATGAAATGAATACAAAATACCCTTAAAATGGATTGAAATGTACGATCATGATTGCATATTAAATGATCATGATATAGACATTTAAGGTAAATAAGAAAATATTAATACATATGTATATCAAATTATGTGAGCTAACCGATGATGCAGTGATCCTCAATCTGTGACCAAACATCCCGGCCCCAAGTAGACAAAAAATCTATACCTTGAAGTCCTGTTAGTACATGGTTCTTTAGTCTTTGGAAGGTGGCAGGGGCTCCTGTTAAACCGAAAGCCATTCTGTTAAATTCATAGTGCCCAACTCCTGTACTAAAGCTGTTTTTTCTGTCTGATTCTTTCAATAACACTTGAAGATACCCACTGGCCAAATCAAGTGTAGTGAAATATCTACAATGACCTAACTGGTCTAATATTTCATCGATGCGGGGAATGGGAAAACTTTTTAATGGTGGCGTCATTTAATTTCCTGAAATCTACTATTAGCCTCCATTTTCTTTTATCATCTTCTCCCGCTTTCTTTGGCACCAAAATTATGGGAGAATTTCAGTGCGATGAGCTAGGAATAATTATGTCGTCTTTCAACATTTTGTTTACTTGCTTATTGATTTCTTCCTTATGCGCTTCTGGTAACCTGTACTGTCTTTGGTTGATTAGGGCCTGGTCTGTTTTTGGTGGTATTGTGTGGTGTGAGACAGTTTGTCGCCTTCCAAGTAAAAAAAAATAAATCGTGGAATGACTTAAGTATTCCATCTATAGATCTCTTTTCCTCAATGTTTAAGATTTCATCTAGCTTAATTGTTTCTAATATTTTGGAAACTCTTTTGTGGCTATCAGTTTCCTTAATGTTGTTCATTTTATGAGCTATGTCGTATTCTTCGTGTTCTAAATGATTAAATTTAATTATATTAATTTTAAGCTTATTATTTACAATATATGAATCTATATTCGTATTGAGAATTGGGACATAAACTGTATTGTCCGTCACACTGCCCAATGTCTCATATATTCCAGGAGATACTTCCTGTTTCTCTACTATAATTGTTTCGAAATTTGTACTTACTTTAATGGGGATTACCTTCATAGTTCTCCTAGGTACTACAATCTCAGTGGTGTGTAATGTTCTATTACTCTCGTTCAACGGTTTGAGCGGTACAGTCATCAAATGCTGTTTTCGTTCACCGAAAAAAATCAGCTTCTTTTTCATAGTATTTATAACTGATCGGTTCCTTAAATTGTCTCTACCTAGGATATCATCAGCAGGTATCCCTCTCTTTTCAGAGATTAAGTGTAGTTCTAAAATCAAATCTTTTGTCCTCTCATGTTGGACTGCTATTGGCCCTAATGTGGTGACAAATCTTCCGAATGCACCACTAAGATTTTTCTTTAAATATCGCTTCTTGCTAACATATTCGTCAATAACTGATGACTTTATTATAGCCTAGACAGACGGCAGCCTAATTCCGGATTACCGGCGCACTTAATCCGAATAAAATAATAACCTGACAGACGGCAGTATTGCGGATTAATTAAACGGCTGATTACTGTTTTATTACATCTGCTCACTTACATTACTATCACTATCAATTTCTGTCATCTATCACTCTCGATATGAGAAAATGTACAAGAAGTACGTGAACTTAAAACTATCAGAAACTTGTAAATTGACATTCACCGTTCGTAATTGACAGCTGGATTTATTTGTTCGCCAACGCTTTTCATGTTGAAAACTGTTAAGAATTGTTGCAAATTTTTTGTAAGCGAACACACCTAATATTTTGTAAAATGGTTCGAGAAAAATACACAATAGAAAATTTTCAGCAGTGTAGCCATCGCAAATTGCCTTAATCCTCTTTTATTTTGAGAATTAACTCATAGAGTTAATGCCCGAGTTAATTCGAATTAGCTTGCTAATCCGGAATTAGGCTGCCGTCTGTCTAGGCTATTACACTGATATCTGCCCCAGAGTCTACAAGTAAAATGAGTCTTCCATTTTTTGCTTCCTCACACGGAAACTCAATTTTTTTTTTTTTTTTTTTTTTTTTAACAAGCTTTTTTATTGAATCTTTCTAAAATTACTTAGAAACTAACAATATGTAATCAAATCTTACAAACTAAATAAAATTATGTGATATTCCCAACGTTCCATCACAATTTGTTGACTCACGAGGTATAGCAATTTCACAGCATATTCAGTGTGTCTTTTCTTTTTAATCGACGATGCCCCGTGCTCAGCAACAATTGCCTAGCAAGGGGATTCGGATGACTGTGTAATTTTTGAATGTAGCTTCTGCAAGACATTGCAACTTCCTCAGAAATTGTGGGTACATTTAAATCTCGATGGATGTTAACGTTCCTCATATACCAAGGCGCGTTTACAATAATTCGCAGACACTTGGATTGTATTCGCTGCAATTTTTCGATATTTGAGGGAGATGCGGTGCCCCAAAACTGAATACCATAAGTCCAGATTGGCTTCAGGATTGCTTTATATAATAGCACTTTGTATTCGAGATTCAACTTTGATTTTTTGTGTAACAGCCACCATAACTGATTAATTTTAAGCTTGATCTGAGTTTTCTTTGCCTCTATGTGATTTTTCCAGGTCAGCCTTCTGTCGAGGTGAATACCCAAGTACTTTGTTGAGGAACATTGTGGAACTGATTGGCCATTAATTTTAAGTGGGGGACATGTATCTGGCCTTAGCGTGAAGGTTACATGTACGCTCTTTGATTCATTGACTTTTATACGCCATTTTGCTAGCCAGATTTCGAGAGAATCGATATGAGTCTGCAGGAGTTTAGTAGCTTCTATGGGGTTAGAGCGAGAGCACAATATTGCCGTATCATCTGCAAAGGTCGATATAAATGTATGGTTATTGCTGGGCATATCTGTAGTGTATAAGAGATACAGTAAGGGGCCCAAAACGCTTCCTTGAGGAACGCCAGCGTGAATATCCAATGGATTTGTTGTGTAATCCTTGTGATGTACCAGAAATTGTCTTTTCGTGAGGTAGCTACTAAGCAATGAGGAGACATTTGCAGGCAGTAATAGTTTGAGTTTGTAAATAAGGCCATCGTGCCATACTTTATCGAAAGCTTGAGTGATATCAAGAAAGACAGCTGAGCAATACTTTTTTTCTTCAAAAGTGTTCCTTATCAGAGTTACAATGCGGTGGACTTGTTCTATTGTGCCGTGCTGTTTTCTAAATCCAAACTGATGTTGAGGAATCAGTTGGTTGAGATTAATAAATGGAGTTATATTCATGACAAGTAGCTTTTCGAATACTTTAGAAAGTAGAGGCAGGAGGCTGATAGGTCTGTACGATGCAACTTTTGTAGGGTCTTTTCCTGGTTTTGCTATCATAATAATTTTTGAAGTTTTCCAGCATTTGGGATAGTGTTTAATACGAAGGATAGCATTGAAAATGTGCATGAGATGAATTACTGAAGCCGGAGGTAGCTCTTTTATCATTTTACCGGTAATTTTATCTGGACCAGGTGATTTTTTTGGGTTTAAATCTTTATAAATTGCTTTGAATATGTCCTTTTTTTTAATTTTGAGCGTTATTGAGCAAGGTTGAGAAGTTAATTTTAGTAATGAGGACTGTGAAGAGGGTGGATTGGGTGTAAACACACTTTTGAGGTGGTTTGCAAAAGCCAAACCCTTCTCACAGTTGCTTCTAGCCCAATTACCGTCACTCAAACGGATGGGGGAATCAGTGAGAATTGGCCGATTTGAGTTTTTTGCTGATTTCCACAAAGAGTAGTCTGACGCTTCACCAGGTGTTAATTTCGCTATGTGCTCTTCTAACTCTTTGTTGTTTTTATTTTTTAAGGCTTGCTTTAACTTTCGAGTGCAGTGCTGTAGCTGTGTTTTCAGATTCGGTGATCTGAATTCTTGCCATTGTCTTCGGAGTCTTCTTTTCTGTCTTACTAGCAATTCAATATCGGCTGGTGTGTATGGGCTATAGTTTGATTGCTTGCATACCTTTGTGCAGGTGGCTGAGCTGAGAGCTAATGAGAGCAGCTGGTTGAATTTTTCGAGTGCTGAGTCTACATCGTGTCCATTTCTTAATACAGTACTCAGAGGAAGATGGGAATTTATATATTTCTTGAATTTTAACCAGTCTATTTTCTTTCTAACGCAATTACCTTGGGGGCTTGGTGATTTTATAGATATTACCGTGGGTGAGTGGTCAGATGATAGATCATAATTACACTCTGTGGAGATATTTTCCATCTGCAAACCTTTGGCGACTCCAAAGTCGATGAGATCGGGTATTTTCCTCTTGTCCGTCGGCCAATATGTCGGTTGACCATTTGAAATAACATCGTAGCCATGGTTAGTGATGATTGAACATAGTCTTCTGCCTTTTGGAGTTATTAAGCGGGAGCCCCAGTGAGTGTGTTTGGCGTTGAAATCGCCAGCAACCAAGAATTTGCTACCAAGAGTTGAGAAAAATTCTTTATATTGCTGTTCGGTAATACTGTATCTTGGGGGACAGTATATCGCAGATATTACTAGCTTAGAGATGTATTCTTCCAGACATATAGATGTTGCTTGCAAGTAGACGCTACTGAAATCTTCGAGAACATGATGTTTTATTCTGCTTTTTATCAATATGGCAGTTCCTCCGCGTGCCTTACCATGCGGATGATTTGTGGTGTACAGTTTGTAATATGGTATTTGGTAGCAATTTTTGTCAGTGAAATGGGTCTCAGATATCATCATTATGTCGATTTGGTTGGATGCAAGGAATTGAATTAGCTCCAAACGGTGCTGGCTTAAGCCGTTGGCGTTCCAGTGGCATATCTTGAGACAACTCATGGTCTGGATAGCAATGTTTGGAGTAACATCGATTGATTTTTCATCATTTCTTGCATCATTGTTTGCATTGAGTTCATGAATTGGTTCATATTCTGAATTAATGTTTGAAGCAAATGTTCAAGGGTACTTGGCTGTTGGGTGGGCAGTGAGTGTTTCTGCTCATTATTTACATTGCTTTGTTGGTGTGTGTTTTGTTTTAACACGCTAGCGTATGAATTGGTTTGATTCTTGTTTGGGATTGCAGAGAAGAATTGTGTTGCATCAATATTTTGTCTCTTACTTGAGTTGGCTATCTGAGTTTGCTCAACTTGTTTTAGAGGTTGATTGCTAGCGGAGAAATTTAGCTTTAGGGTTGTATATACTGGGCAACCTCTATAATTTGCGGTGTGATTACCTCCACAATTGCTGCATTTTTTCATGCTAGCATCGCCTTTAGATTTTGGGCATATGTTTGATTTATGGAGATCTCCACAAATCACACAAACAGCTGGCAGGGTACAATATGTCTTAGTATGTCCATATTCTTGGCAGTTACTGCACTGAGGAGGTCCAGTTCTCTTATGGGGTTCTTCGATTGTGATTTTGCGATGCAATAAATATCGAATTTTATATATGGGGTGTACTTCACCTTTTTTCAGGGGTTTTGTTTCAGGCTGAAGCTCAATACGATATAACGGTTGAGGTATATTGCTCTTGTTGAGAATGTTGAATACTGTTTTGGCTTGAAACCCTTCTTCCTGAAGGGCAAGTTTGATTTCGTTAATGTCAACGTTGGGTTCGACGCCTTTGAGTACAACGATTAAGCCCTTACTACTTTTTAGCTGATATCACATCTACTACACATCATCTACTTCAGAGACTCCCAAACAGTAGCGATATTAGTTATCACTGGATGGGAAAGATAGTTCAACAATCCCTCTGGACGCTTGACTACCAACTTCCACGATCCTGCTATCTAACATGAAGGGTGTTTCACAATCTTGAAAGACGCATAACTGACACCTTCCATCTCAGCTGGCCTACTTTTAGCAAAATTTTGGAGTTCCCGGTTTATTGGCCGTACCTGGGCCCCCGTAGTTACCCTGAGTTTTTTCCCATTCTTTGCGTTTATAACAGTGTATACAATTCCTCTATATTAGCGAACTTCTTACTTAGCACCAAGTTATAAGCATCACCATATAGTCGCTGTTTTATACAAGCAATGAAATCTTCCAACTTGTCGGGGGTTATGGCTTTGCATGCTAATTCGCACCGAGAAATGAACTAGTGTACTTTGATCCTCAAATCTTTAGACTCCGCACCAGTGAGTACTGGGACGAGTCTACTGACGGTCTGTGCAATTTCGTCAATACGCTTTTTTAACTTTAATTCAGGTTGTAATTCTGGTTGTGTTTTTCGTACTGGTGTACGGCGACGGAGAGGTGTCTTCTATGCTAGGCAGCGTTCTCTTTCGAGATTCCTCTCTTTTGCCTGGAGTGCACTTAGCTGCTCAGAGTCAACAGAGTTTCTAAGCCCTTTCTCTATAAATTCTTCTGAAATGCCCTTTTCTTTTAGTAAATCTTCTAATTCCTTATTTCTATTAAGAGTCTTAGTAATCTCTATTTCTAGCTGTACCGCGTCGGATCCCTGTTGTGCGATCTGAGTTCGCAGAGCCCTGATTTGTATCTCTTCTGCCTCTAAATCGTCTTTTTGTTTTAAGACTGCTTCAGCCTGGCTTTTCAATAGATCGTTTAGCTCGGATAACGTGGCGTCTAATTCCTTTATTAGAGTTAGTACCTTTCCGTGATGCATCTTCGATTTTATGAGCTGGAGTTGCTCATATGTGCTGTGTTGCTTAATCAGGCTCCTCAAGAAGTCGATTGACTCGGTTATTGCAACGTCTAGATTTATTGCTAATGCTTCATAAGTTTTAGTGTCCATTTGATTTCGGTCATACACACACTATAATTAGAACACCTTGTATATACAAGATATTTCGCAGAATCCTACCGGCTGTGCCAAAATGTTCTAAGTACCTAAGTACAGCTAGACTCAAGGATGTAACGCACAAGATTACCATCTAGACCTAAGCTCCTAAATATCCTTCGAGACTATCACACTACTTAGCTGAAATAAAACAATTATACTTTATCAATGATACTTGCGATTTTGGGTATTCACTTTATTCAATTTTGCTAATATTAATACTGGAGGACCTCGTAAGGATCGCAGTATTTTACAATTTCTTACACTAGCACTTCACACTCGGCACAAGACTAACAACTGAAAGCTACTGCCTTCACTAAGCTGTCAACTTGTATACCATTTTTCTAATACTAGCCACATATCGATCTACCCACATACCTACATATAACATACAATAATATATTCACACGCTCTTGTGTGTATGTATGTATGTGTTTATGTACACGATCGATGCACTCCACGTGTGTGTATATATTACGTGAGAAAGCAACTTTTAGATATTCACACACATGAGTAGTCCGCGTGATTTTAGTTATCATGTAAGTTAGCACATTATACATTGCATTTGTTACTACGCACGTATCCCATCCAGACACACCGTCAGCAGTCACATTCCAGGTGTCATATTGCCTTACTCGACGGGAATAAACAGCACTCAACGTTCCCACAGTCATCACTCGGCGCGTGGACTACGTCAGCAGTTTGGACTATTTTATTAAGTTAATGTTTAAGCCTTCTTTGTATTCTTAAATTTAGTTCGGTTTTTGTTCCAAATAAAGTCTTTTTTAAAAAATAAATTAATTAATTTTTAATTAATTGGCGTCCAAGCAGGGACCCCTTACAAGTCTTTACAGAAATTTGCCTGAGTCAATAGGCAAGACAAGACAAAGTGGTTGTCCCGAGGAAACAAAAAAAGGACTTACAAATCTGGCTCAACTTTGAGAGCAAGGAAACGGAGCGCCCTAGTAGCCAAACGAGAGGCAAACGGGATGTGACACAGGTTCACCAGCGGCCTTGCTGTAGCTCTAAGAAACCATATTTTTAAGAAAAGAACACACGGTACGTGAAGTGAAATCAATGCAAAAAAATTTTTACTGTAAGGAAAATAAAAGATATTTAATGTGGAAATAATAAAAAAAAAACAAGTAATATTGAGTAAAAAATAGAAACAAGCAATGTGAAATCAATTAAAGAAAAGCTAATAAATAATATTGCGAGAAAACTAAAGTAATAAAACCTTGAAAAAAAAAGTTGTGAAAAATAAATATAACAAAGAAAAAATATCAAAGAAATTTAAAATAATTGTATAGAAAAAAATTTCCGAAATAACGAAGAAATTATGTTTTTAAGGTAAGTGACAGTTGCGAAACAATTTGATTGCTATTTTTGTAACATAAAAAAAGAATGGGAAAAAAAACGTCCCTATTAATTTCTGAACAAGTGTTTGAATAAAGAAAGGATGCCCGATAGTATCGAAGAAATTACGGAAAGGCTTAGTAAATCCCTGACCATGAGTCAGACACAAAGGAGTAATACTAGTTCTGGCGAACTTTCGCAAACTCAGAAAAACGAGATTAGGGCCATAATGGCAGAATTTCTAAAGCAAATTACCCCGGATGAAGGTGGCGACCATCCGGTAGGAACAATTCGTATTGAAGAATTAGATAAAATTCCTGACATCGTGAGATCCCTAAGGGAATTCTCAGGAAAAGCTGGCGAGTTCGGCTCATGGCGAAAATCAGTAGAGAGAGTACTGCAACTACGCTATACTCCATACAATAAGAACGAAAATTGTTGGAGAGGCAGATACTGCTCTCAATTCGTACAGAACACCACTGTACTGGATTAAAATAAGGAAATGCCTAATGATGCACTACTCTGATAGGCGAGATATCGGGACACTGGAATACCAGATGACCACCATGTGCCAAGGCCACAGAACAATAACTGAATTTTACCAGGCAGTATACCAGCACCTATCTTTGATATTGGACAAAATAGCTTGTCTTGACTTGGATGAAAGTAGCCTTGCATCGATGACAAACGCCTATAGAGACAAGACGCTCGATACGTTCGTTAGAGGTCTCAAAGGAGATTTACCAAGATTACTGAGCGTTAAGGAACCTACATCCTTGCCTCAGGCATTACATATCTGCCTGATATTGGACAATATGGCATACAGGATGCAACATGCCCATGGACAAGTACAAAAACCAAATGCCCGCGGTTTTATTCAGAATCCTCAGGCATTTATTGGGAATAAGTTTTATCCTGAGCTAGCCCATGTGGGAAACTAAAATAGGCCACCGGTACCACCACGGTTGTTTTCAAGACCAGTAAACGGACAGACTGCTCAGAATCAATCCAGACAGCAATATTATACGTACGGCAATGGAAATCAGAGACCTCAAGGATTTCATCAAGGACATCAACAAAATCTCCCAAATCCGGAACCAATGGATATCGATCGTTCTATCCAGACTAGGCAAATAAACTATGCCAACAGACCGCCGATCAATAACGGAGTTAAAAGGTCATATGGTGGTTCATTCCAAGGCCCAGCACACAAGGCTCAAAGGAAATTTCACGTGAGAACGGATAGCGCAAACAATCAGCTAATAGAAAGTCCTCAAGACGACTATGAAACGGAGCCACTCGAAGGAGCTGTAGGAGGTGCAACGTACATTAACGATTACATTGATAAAGTTAATGAGGAATACGTCAATGAACCAAAACACTACTTCGAAGAAGGATACAAGGCATCAGATAACCCAGTAGAAGAGTACTCTACTGAGGATCTTAACGCTGACCTCAATTTTTTTGGTTAAACAGTTCCTCGCTGCCATATTTCAAGGTTAAGACGAGGAACGGTGACATACTCAAAATTCTTTTGGACACAGGTAGTAATAAGAATTATATTAAGTCAACTCTGGCGGAAAATCCCGAGAAAAATCAGGATTATTTTAGTGCAAAAACAATATCCGGTGATGTACAAATTACACACCATACTCTGTTAAAAATATTTGGAAATTCAGTTCAGCCTATTAAATTTTACCTCCTACCCGGACTGAGAACTTTTGATGCAATTTTGGGCAATGATACTTTAAGGGAACTATCGGCAATAATTCATACGGCCGATAATTACTTTGCACTTAAAAATGGTATGAAAATACCAATATATCAATATTTATCGCAGGACGTGAACAAGCAACAACCATGAGGAAGATAATACAATCTCACAAAAACCTTTTCGCAGATCCAGACGAAAAGTTAACGTACACCACGAAAGTGCTGGGTGAAATTCGCACAACTACTGAGGACCCCATCTACACGAGAAACTACCCCTATCCAATGGCACTTAAGAGCGTCGTCGAGGAGGAAATAACTAAGTTATTAAAAGACGGAATAATAAGACCATCTCGTTCCCCCTACAATTCTCCCATATGGGTTGTCCCAAAAAAGGAGGACGCGTCTGGAAAGAAGAAATATAGAGTTGTAGTGGATTTCAGGAAATTGAACGCAGTCACTATAGCTGACAAATGTCCAATACCAGTACAAGAGAAAGTAGAAGCTATGGTAAGAATCCCTTACCCTACGACTTTGCGGCAACTGAGATCCTTTTTAGGACTCTGTAATTACTACAGGAGGTTCGTGAAAGGTTACGCTGATTTAGCCAAACCATTAACTGCAATGTTGAGAGGCCCAAATGGCTCAATTCCTAGATCCGAGTCAAGCAAAGTGGAGATAACACTTGGGTGCAAAGAAATGAAAGCAATGGATGCTTTGAAAAATGCTCTATTATCCCGAGAAGTTATGCTCTTTTACCCGGACTACATTTCATCTGACAACCGATGCCTCCAATGTGGCACTCGGGGCTGTACTTAGCCAGGATGATAGGCCAATAGCTTTTATTTCAAGGGTATTATCGGAAACAGAGGAACACTACGCCACAAATGAGAGGGAGATGTTGGCTATAGTGTCGGCTCTACATACCTTTAGAAATTACTTATATGGAACTGCAAAGGTCATAATATTCACTGATCACCAGCCGCTGACTTATGCTCTGAGCAACAAAAACACTAATATCAAAATGAAAAGATGGATGGCGATTCTCGAAGAATACAACTACGAGATCAAATATAAACCCGGAAAGTCAAATGTCGTGGCAGATACGCTCTCTAGAGCACCAATCACTAATGTAAACTCATTTCCTGGTTATCATAGACACACCATCGTAGAAAGGGAATACGACCAGCAGAACTTGTTGGCATTATTGAAAAGATACCTAAATCCTTCTGTGAAAAATGCTATAAGTGCACCAGAGTTTGTAATGGGTAAAATACAGGAGATTTATCCATTACATCTTAAATATTATAGAGTTTCGTTTACGCGAATATTCGTAGAAGATGTCATTTCCGAGAATGATCAGGAAAATGTAATTATCGACACTCATAACAGAGCTCACAGGAATGCAGCGGAAAACAAACTGCAGATTTTGGAGAAATGCTATTTTCCCAGTATGTTTTCGAAGATAAATCGTATAGTAAAAATATGCTCAATATGCAAGAAGAATAAATACGATAGGCACCCTAACGATCCAAAAATAAAAGAAACTCCTATACCCTCCTATCCCGGACAGGTGATCCATATCGATATATTTTCTACAGACAAAAAGCTAGTATTGACTGCTCTGGATAAATTCTCCAAGTACGCCCAAGTTAAAATACTTGCAGGAAAATCTATCGAGGATGTTAGAAGACCATTGAGGGACCTATTGTTCTTCTATGGGGTACCGAAAACGGTCGTCATCGATAATGAGAAATCGTTAAATTCTGCTACCATTCTGTTTATGATGAAGGATGAATTGAATATTGAAGTGCTTACAACTTCTCCTTATTCAAGCGAAGCGAACGGACAAGTCGAAAGAATTCACTCAACTCTCGCGGAATTGCTAAGGTGTCTAAAGGCGGAGGGTGTATACAGAAATTTCGAGGAACTCCTTGAAAAGGCAGTAAACGAGTACAATCATTCAATACACTCAACTGTCGAACGCAAACCTGTCGATCTATTCTTCGGAAGAACAGTCGATTTTTCCCCTGGTAGTTACGACAGAACCAGACGTTCAAATATAGAGAAAATACAGGAAAAACAAAAACGGACTCTAGAATACCATAACAAGAGGAAACACGATGAAAAAGAATATATTTCGGGTCAAACAGTTTTTGTAAGAATTAATAAAAGATTAGGAACAAAACTATCTGAGTAATATAAGGAAGAAATAGTGAAGGAAAACAGAAACTCCACGATAGTCACCGAAAGCGGACGTGTCGTTCACAAGAAACATATTAGAAACTAATTTCCAAATTTTCATTTACAGATTGCTAATTTTAACGGCACTTTGCGCCGGGGAAATTCAAATATTGGATTACTCAAATTCGAAATTGGTAGCAATGCACTCAGGAACAGCTAAAGTCCAGACTGGCACTTTCAAGATAATTCATACTATAGAATTGAAAAAATACGATACTCTCATCCACGAAATAGAAAGAAACATTGTTCAGAATATCACCTATAATCACCCTCTAATTCCTTACCTAAAATACAATAAAATCCTACATATCCCGACTCAAACCAAATTTAAAGGCTAAACGTTCACTGGACTTTATCGGCAGCGCATGGAAATGGATTGCCGGAAGCCCAGACCATCACGATTTTGAAATAATTCAGAGAAAGATGGAAGATGTCTTGGAAAATAATAGCAATCAAATCGTAATTAATCGTCTGTCACTTGAAAAAATTAATAAACTTACAAATGCCACAAACGAAATAATCAGAATTATAAAAACAGAACAAAATCTCCATAATGAAAGAATATTAGAATTTAAATACAAACTTGAATTGTTAAAGGAAGATATTGCCAACATTGAATTCGCAATTCATTTAGCTAAAGCTAACATTGTCAATTCATTTATTCTTTCTTCTTTTGAAGTAGAAATTTTAAATCATATCTTTAACAAAAGTAATGTACCATTTTCCAGTACTGACGAAATTGCCATTGAAGGATACAATATATTGTACATTTTAAGTATCCCAACTACTGACACCAAAAATTGTAATAAACTACTAATTAAAGCTATAAAGAGAGAAAATATTGTAACTAGGCTAGACTATGATTACGTATTAGATTGTAAGAACAAAATTTTTGGCCTTAAAGAAAAATGTAAAAACTACAATAGTTTATCAATATGTAGTCCTGGTACTTATGATGATATCACAGAAACAACGTGTATCCCGAGGCTGCTAACGAGTCAAACATCTAAATGCACTACAACCAATAATGACCATATTAATGCAATAGAGGAGATCGAGGATGGCATATTATTTCTGAACCAGTAAAACGGTGAAATCAACGTGGATAACTCAACAATGTGGCTTAACGGGTCGTATGTCATTCATCATTACAACAGTACGATACGAGTTAACAAAAAAACATACGTTACAAGACAAATCACAGCAACCAAGCCTCTTCCTGCCTTAATTCAACCAATGGCCACAGATGCTGAAGAGAGAACATTATCTCTGGAACTGATAAATTTTTTTTTTTTTTTTTTTTTTTTTGTTAGCTTATTTTTTATATTTTTTATATGCAGAAACATTAAACCCAATCAAGATGAAACCATTATAGAAGAGTCCTCTCAAGGTAACCAACCTACAAACAACATCCCAAGGATAAAGGTCAATAGCCAAAATAAGAGCATCTACAACCTACCATGTTTTTGATGTTCCATTCGAGGACGTATGGAACTTAGAGGGGGAGGAGTTAACACATTATACATTGCATATGTTACTACACACGTATCCCATCCAGACACACCGTCAGCAGTCATATTCCAGGTGTCATATTGCCTTACTCGACGGGAATAAACAGCACTCAACGTTCCCACAGTAATCACTCGGCGCGTGGACTACGTCAGCAGTTTGGACTATTTTATTAAGTTAATGTTTAAGCCTTCTTTGTATTCTTAAATTTAGTTCGGTTTTTGTTCCAAATAAAGTAAGACGTGTTGCTAGCCAACACGCAGCCTTTTTTAAAAAATAAATAAAATTAATTTTTAATTAATTTGTATGCTTACCCAGGTATGCTTACGTAAGTGTAGAACTACGAATTGTGTGGGAAAGTGCTTTGTCAGCTTTTTTACACCCAACTGCAACTGATCTCCACCAGACATCAGCATGTACTTCTAACAAAAACAACCCAAATACTAAGAAATGCAGCAATTGCAATGGTAACCATACAGCAAACTATAGAGGCTGTCCTGTATATAAGGAATTAAAAAACAGGTCTAATCAGAGTCAGGCAACTCACTCCCAAGTGGCTACAAAATTTCAAAATGATGTTACACAAAACAACGCAAATATTCCTAAAATTTCTAATATGTCGTACGCCAATGTATTAAAACAAACTGAGCAACATGCAAAAGAACCAATTGCCCAGCCCAATGGAACCGTTGAATCTATGATTTGCAATTTAACCCAATATGCAAACTATGATTCAAGAACTGATTAAAGCGCAAAATCAAATGTTACAAGCTCTATTAAATTAAAAATGAGTGTATTTAAGATCTGCTTCTGGAATGCAAACGGTATTAATAACCACAAAATTGAACTAAAGAATTTCTTAGATAGTAAAAATGTAGATGTAATGCTTCTTGCTGAAACACACTTTACAACCAAGTACAACTTCAATATACCAGGATACACATTCTATAGCACAAACCACCCTGACGGCAAAGCACATGGTGATACAGTCATTCTCATTAGAAGCAGAATTAAACATTATTCTTTTGAAGAATATTCAACAACTACAAACTACTTACAAGCTACTTCAATATGTCTGCAATGGCTTAACAAAAATATAACACTTTCAGCTGTGTACTGTCCACCACGATTTTCAATAACCGAAAAGGTATTTAAAGAATTCTTTGAGATTCTTGGCGGCTGTGATTATAACGCCAAACATACGTATTGGGGCTCTCGTTTAATAAATCCTAAAGGAAGGCAACTGTACAACACAAATTGAAAAACTCGTAATGAAAAGCGCCGGCGTAGAAGAGAACGGCAGATATGTCGGTCACTTGCTTCAAAACAAAGACTTAAATGTATTGAAAGAGCTCTAAAAGAAGCATTAAAACAGGATGAGGAATTTGAACAGCTAAAGTATATTGAAAATCTTTCTCCTATGACTACCAAAACAAATTCGCTTTAGAACTCTTACAAAAAGCTGAAAACGCCACTTGATGCAGAATTTCCAATCAGAAATCATGTCGGAAATTGGTCACGCACTGAAGAAGAAAAAGCCAACTCATTTGCTATGCATTTATGTAATGTGTTCCAGTCCAATCCGCCCGCAAACGGCTTTCGAATCCCTCCACACAGCACTGCAACACCCCTCAAAATATCATCTAAAGAAATCAAAGAGATTATTAAGTACCAGCTTAATCTAAAGAAAGCTCCTGGTTTCGATGGCATCACACCTAAAATGCTAATTGAAATTCCAACAGCAGCTTTTTTTAGTAGTAACTAACCAATGGAAAAATTCACAAGTAACATGATCCTAAAGTCAGGAAAAGATAAAACATCCTACAGACCCATAAGCTTACTTCCATGTCTCTCAAAATTATTTGCAAAACTCAGACCTCATCTTGAAGGACGTGACATAATTCCTCAGCACCAATTTGGATTTCGCGAAAAACATGGGACGATCGAACAGGTCAACAGAATTAAGAATGCGATACGGAAAGCATTTGAATCCAAAGAGTATTGTTCAGCTATATTCCTCGATGTTGCTCAGGCATTTGATAGAGTGTGGCATGAACGGCTAAAGTATAAAATAAGAAAACTTCTACCAGAAAGCTCCCACCAAATACTAGAATCATACCTAAATAATCGTAGTTTTGTTGTAAAATATAAAGACTTTTCCACAGAAGAATTCAATAACAAAGCCGGAGTTCCACAGGGTAACGTTCTTGGCCCCATTCTATATGTATTATACACTTCCTATCTGCTGACAGATGCACGGTTGTTGACATCTACATTTGCTGACGATACTGCTATCCTAAGCCGTAATCGAAACCCAATTAAGGCATCCACAGATTTAGGGGAGCATTAAGTACTTGTTGAAAAATGTTTATCTAACTGGCGCATAAAAGTTAATGAGTCCAAATGTAAACATGTAACGTTCACACTTAACAAAAGCACATGCCCGACAGTTACACTAAATAATATCGCCATAACTCATACAAATGAAGTCACCTACCTAGGGATACACTTAGATGGACGGCTTACATGGCGCAAGCACATCGAAGCAAAAAGTACTCAGATGAAATTAAAAGCTTCTTGTCTCCACTGGCTCATCAATTTCAGATCCCCATTAAACTTGAAATACAAGGTCCTACCGTACAACAGCATAATAAAGCCAATTTGGAGTTACGGAATTCAATTATGGGGGAACACTAGTAATAGCAAAATTGAAATCATACAGAGATCATATTAGAGGTATATTAGAAATGAATGTATACACAATGACTTAAATATCCCAATGGTAGAAATTGAAGTTAAAAATACTAGACAAAAACATATTAGAATATTACAAAGACATCGAAACACACTAGCAAGATCCTTGCTCAATACCTGCTATACTTCGCGTCTTCGGAGAAAGGACCTGCCAGCCTTCCAATAAAAAGAAGAGCATCGTACAAAAAACACTGCTCTAGATAATGATCTACTGTTGTTGGATTAAATTAAGATTTTAAAACTTATTGTTAGATTCTTTAGGGATAGATTCAATAAATAATGAAAATGTAAAAAAAAAATGCAACTCAGTTGGCTCAATATTCTGGCATTCCACAATTATAAATAAATTAACATGGATTGTGTATATCAGCAATGTTGGTATGTGTATAGACAAATATGTAGTTCCCAATTTCGGTAAAATGTCGCGAGGCAAAATATGCATATGTGCATATTTCATATTTTGGCTCGCAACATAATGCAGTTCCGTATATTGTAAATAATGAGCTCGAAATTAAAATAATAGGACTTAGCTCATAAAATAAGTAAAGTGGGTATCATCAAGTATTGATGAAAGAATCAGACAGAGAAAAAACCGCTTCCAGTTCAGGTGTCAGACATTATGAATTTAACCTAATGTCATTAGGGTTAATGACATTCGGTTACTTTTCAAATATTGATGAATCACGTATCGAGAAAAGGTATTCCTCTACTAAAAAAGAATTCCTGGCTATCGTATGGGCGGTGAAGAATTATCGAACTCATCTACTCGGTAGGCCAATCAAAATCTACACTGACCATCAACCATTACAAATTGCAAACCTAAAAGACCAGACGTCACGATTGGTACGTTTTAGACATATACTATTCGAAATCGATTTTGAGATAATTTATAAACCAGGTATAAAGAATTTAAACGCAGATGCAATCAGCAGAGTACCACAGCCACAACCTGAAGTAGCTATGGTTAGGACTCTATCCATGTATCCATGGCTAGGGAAAACGCTGAAAAGGGAAATACAGAAAACCCTGAAGAATATTCCGACGACGAACAAGATATGGAAAAGGAAACAGAAAACAAGGAAAACCAGAATACGGAGCTATTCACCGATGAAAAAGACATAACGACGGTATTGCGAAATTTCCACAATTCACCCTTAGGAGGACATCAGGGTACACTGAAAAAGTATTTCAGGATTAGAAGACTATACAGATGGAAAGGTATGCTTAACCAAATAAAGAAATATATCAAAAATTGTAAGAAATGTCAAATCAAGTTCAAGTTCAAGGCTTACCAAAATGACGATGATATTGACTGACACACCTTCAAGATCATTCGAAATGGTTTATATGGACATGGTGGGAATGTAGCCTGATGCAGAGTCTAGTACGGTAGCAAGGGCCTTCTACAATGAGGTTATTGCACACTACAACATACCGGCAATTTTAGTTACTAATAATAGTACAAATTTTACTTTAAAATTATTCTGACACATGCAAGATGCTAGGTGTTAAAAAATTACACATAACGCCGTATCATCCACAAGCAAACGGTAGAAAGAAGCCATAGGCATCTAGCAAAATATTTGAAGTTTTGTCAAAGAAGGTGGCTCAAATTGGGACCAGTGGTTAGCATCAGCAATGCATGTTCACGACAATACAATACATACCACAACAAAAAGAACACCTTCCAGTATACTACATGGCTTTAATACCGATACACCACCAAATTTAACAAACAAAGTATTATCGCTGTATAACGCAGAGGGCCAAAACAAGGTATAAAAATACCAACTACAAAGGCCCCATTAAAGAGTAATAGCAAATCAGGAAATAGCAAAGGAAATTTCCAAACAACAATATGACAAGGGGATAAACCCGATAACATTCAGATTAGGAAAAAATATTTTATTAAAAAACCAATCAAGGAAAAACAAATTTAGCCCCATTTGGACTGGATTCTACCAAATAGTAAACATAAACAGTCCGGTAACAACGACTATCCGAAAAGGCAAGAAGTACCACAACAATTTAATAAAGCCTTTCCACCAAACTAAATTCCAAGGCTAAATAAAAATAGTACATAACTTTAAAACTGGTACAACATTTCAATGTGGAGCCCAAGACGTCTTGCAAGAGACAGAGCCACAACATTTTGAACATTTTCGAGCAACTACAGAAAAACATACAACCAACTTCTAAAATACCAAAAATAAACACACCATATAATTTATATTTTACAAAATAGGCCTCTATCTTCTGACTGTGCTCCAGCATATGTCATCAATATGACGTAGCTAAAGGAATAGCAGCTCATGGAGCTCATACTACTTGTATCAGCCCCCAAAATCACCTACACCTAATTCTCGTTAAACTGCAAGACCACAAGTGCCGAGCACGCAAATCCCCCTTTGGATTCCGAGCGCAGAAATGAACACACACACACATATATATATATATATATATATATATATATATATATATATATATATACATATATATATATATATATATATAAAGCAGAAACTAAATAGTAGTATACTGTGGACTATGCTACACAAAAAAAAGTTATAGAATACGAAAATGCAGTAGAATAGTTTATTTTGAAATTATGAGAAAAAGGGGTCAAAGACAAATAAAAATGTTTAAAACATAAAACAATAGAAATTAAAGAAATATGAAGGCACAGTGTTCATGGGTATAAGCGCATCTGTTGCAATTCATTGCGTTGAATTGTAATTCGGTGTGTGAATACTCATTAACACGGGGCGGAATATTATAAAAAAGTTAATAAAGAATACACACGACAACACGAGGATGCATACGAAAATAATAAGAGCAAACACGTTCCATCTTCAACAGATAATATTGAAAACCGTACCATCGAAAAGTACGTAAAGTTGGTTATTACAACAACAAAGAGGATGCGATGTTGTTCTTAAATTTCTGTACTAAACAACAACACTTTCTTATCACGAATTATTGTAACATTGCGAAATGACTATTTCTATAAATAGGAATATTTGTTGGTATATCTCAATTAAGAAGTACCAACTATTCAATATACAAGTATATACCTAGATATGAATAATATAGGAAATTTGCTGGTAATTCCTCTAGAATTAGCCCACCACACCACCCTCCGGAGATTAGTCTCCGATCGGTATCTTTAGAGATGCGTTGGGGATAAAATTTTCAATTAATTAATATACTTATTTAGAGTTTTTTACACCTTCAAGTAATTCGCTGATAGTAATATGTTGCAGATTAGCGTAGGTGGTAGAGCGACGGTAATGGAGCATACGATAGCCAAGATACACGATGTTGGGTAGCCAGGTTCGAATCAGAGGAGAGTAGCAGAAAATACGTAAATTTTTATACCCTGCATAATGCAATATGCATGGTATATTCATTTCGGTCAGATGTTTGTGTCCACTTGAAGGAATCTCCGGAGATATAGACATAGATATATATTCGTGATCAGCGTCGATTAAATTTTCGATTTAACGATGTCCGTCCGTCCGTCCGTCTGTCTGTCACCTGGCTGGTTCGCACGATAACTTGAGTAAATATTGAGCTATTTCGATGAAAATTGGCATAAGCAATCTATGATCCAAGGGTACGGAGGGGATTGATATTGGGCATGATCGGTCAATAACCACGCCCACACCAAGCATTCAAAGCGACTAACCTCGAAATTTTCAAAATCTTTAACTTGCTATAACTCACATAATATACAACTTGGGACAACAATATTTGGCACATAGACTTATATTATACTACTATATAACTTCGCCAAAAGTGGTTGAGCCACGCCTACTTTTGAGCTTAGGTCTCATACAAAGTGTCTGTACTTCTTTTAAATTGAAACAGCTGTAACTTCTACAATCTTCTGTTCAGAATAACCATAATTGACACTTAGATTAACATGGTAGTCGGAAATAATATGGCAGAAAATCAGTGTGCCACGCCCACTCCTTTTTGGGTCTCCCATACAAAGTTGCCGAAATTAAAAAAATTGTTACCGGTTATAACTTGCAAACTATTCAGCGTAGAATAACGTGATTTAAGGTGTGGATTAGTATTGTACGAGCAACTAGGCTCACAGAAAATGGGAGCACCACGCCCACTGTTTATCGTAGCCCCCATACAAATTTTAAATTGAAACAGCTGTAACTTCGGCAATCTTCTGTCTAGAATAACCATAATTGACACTTAGATTAACATGGTAGTCGGCAAAAATCTGGCAGAAAATCAGTGTGCCACGCCCACTCCTTCATAAGTCTCCCATACAAAGTCAAGGGAATTAAACTAAAACTTTTAAGCTCCATAACTTACAAACCATTTAGCGTAGGACAACCAAATTTAATTTGTGGATTAATATTGAAAAATTAATTAGATATACAAGAAAGAGATAAGTCACGCCCACTTTTTATATAGCTTCCGTACAAAGTGTCGGATTTATCTTAAACATTAAAACACCCATAACTTCCTAAATAATACGCCTAAGTCAACCCATTGCAACCTATGTAGTTTAGTAGTATAGGCAGAAATTGATCCTCCAAAATTGGTGAGGGACGCCTGCTTCTTAATGTAGGTCCTATACAAAGTAGTGGAAGAAATGGATGGATATACGAGCAAACTTTTTATATATACATCTACATATGCAGGGTATAATTTGGTCGGCCCCAGCCGACTGTAAGGAGATTTTTATTTGTACATTTAAATTTGAAATATATGAATCGAAATTTATAATGCAACGAATAAAAATAAATTGTTTGAGCTGTACTCTGTACCCAGGTTCGAATCACGTCAAATTAAAAAAAAAAAATTATTTTTTAGATGAGAATTAATGAAAATACAATATTTTGATGCGAATAGCGGCAAAGCGCAAAAATGGGTCAAATAATGGAAATTAAAAGGTACTAGGGAATTATAATCCATTGGATGAAAGTTTCTAACCGTGCGACTAATCTATTTATAGAAGGCGAAAAATCTACTATTATACCCGTTCGGGTATAAAAGGAAACAATTAGTCTATTATAGGACATGCTCGAACAAGAGGGAGCAGTTCACTCCATATTAAGAGATAAGTGCAATTAGTTGCATGTTCCTTTGACTGATCCCGGACACATCCCAGATCAGGGTAGTAAGCAACAAACTAATTCATGGGCAAACTATACACACTTTTGTTATTGCATAAAATATGCTTGCATTATCGGAGTTGTGTTTATGAGGACAATATTGTGGAATTCTTCATAGTACATATTTCTGCGTACCTGCAGTTCATTGTACTTTTATGTTCATTTTATCTTTATATACTTATACGCTAATTCAGCATATTCCTTGTATGAGAATGTTACAATATTTCTGTCGAATAAAGAATTCAAAATTTAATATACAATTGAACCGTGTGGTTCTCATCTCTCCGACTTAATCGGGTTACAAGTGCTCGAGTTAAAGTTAAAGCTTGGTAAAAGCATTTACCATCAAATTTAACAAATGAATCCAACTGGACTTAGGGAACGTGGCTACCAAAGTAGCCACAACACTTCTATGTATTGGGATTTCGCCCCTCGTGCGACGATCGACCGATATTAATTTTAATTCTCTCCTTGAGAGTTTTGTTTGATCGTACATTTACTAGCTTATAATTTCCCTTTTACTTGCTTATAATTTTCCTTTAGTTACTTAGCAACGCCGAATGTTCTTCCTCTCGAAATGGACCTACCTTGATTTTTAGCCACACTCTCAGCAACAGCTGCGATATCTTCAGTTTACCTAGTCGAACCAGCACGAGTTGGAGTCTTTACATAACCAACTTGTTCGAGACGTTCGAATTTATTAATTAATTTCAATATAGCTGTGCTAAATGGCGCTTGATTATGGATTTTACGAATCGATATTTTCACCATTTTTGTAGTGAATTTTCACTATTTGAATGTGTTGTACGAATGCGTATCGATCCATAACTGAAAATCCCTAGTTCTTCTTTGTTAAGTGTCTACGGATGACAGTTGTATGTTGACACCTGAAAAAATAATGGGAAACTTAAAGTTAAATACCCTGGTCACGCTCAAGAATGATAAAACTTCACTCGAAGATCGACATTCTAGGTAGCTAAACAAATACGTAGAACATAATAGAGGGCGGATTGATAATGAAGTTACGTAAGTAGGAAAAAACATTTTTTTTCAAAAAACCATTTATTTCTCCTCATAGTCTCCTTTCACTTCGACACACTTAGTAAGACGATATTCCAACTTTTTTATACCATCTGAATAATACGATTTCGGGAACCCCTCAAAATACGCGTTAGTTTCGGTAATCACTTCTTCGTTTGAGCTGAATCTTTTTCCTGCGAGCCATTTTTCAAGTTTGGAAACAGAAAAAGTCACCAGGAGCTATCTAATGCTGTGTGAACCGGTGCGTTGTCTTGAAGAAAGAGCACTTTTTTCTTCTTTAAATGTCGTCGTTTTTTCTTGATTGCATCATTCAATTAATCCAATAATGCACGATAATACTTTCCTGTGATTGTGGATCCTTTTTCAAGATAATCGATAAGCAATATTCCGAGTGCATCGCAAAATACAGTGGCCATAACCTTGCCAGCCGATTTCACTGCCTTCGCCTTCTTCGGAGCACTTCCACCAGCTTCCACCCATTGTTTCGATTGATTTTTGGTTTCAGGTGTGTAGTGGTGGACCCACGTTTCATCAACAGTTATTAATCGACGAAGCTGCATGTGTAAACACACCCAAAATTTTCTTTATTTGTTATTTTTAATTCTCAGTATTTTTTATCTTTTCTACATAATCATCATTAATTTCAATACATTTTTTAATCTGTAGATCCACTAATCAAAGCAATCCTCAAATTACATTTTTGTAGCTTGTTAAGTTCTACGTTAACGCATTGATTATCTCTGCATTGCTACCTTCAAATTTTTCTTAATGTTTGCAAATAACTAGAAATCACAACGTGCCAGATCCGGTGAATATGGTGACGGGCGAATTTCTTCTATGCCAGAAAGCACAATAATATTACTTATCATTTCAACAGCGTGACCTGGCGCAGTTCCTCTTTTAGAGGAATAACAGCTACAATTCTTGCTCTAGTGAAGTAAACCGCAATCATCAATTTTCATTGCTGACTTTTGTTGCCTTGCTTTAACAGGTGGATTTGCTCCTTTTGAGCGGCATTCCATCGACTGCTGTTTAATTTCCGGATCGTACTTGTAAAACCAAGCTTCGTCACCTGTTACGATGATACTAAAGTTGCTACATTCCGTTCTCGAATTCTCTTAGAAAATATTGAGCAAAACGAACTCGAGCTTCTTTCTGACCATCATTCAACATTCGTAGGATCCGTCGTGCTGATTTCTTCGAGTATTGTAAATCATTCCGTAATATTCGCCATACATTCACAGCATTCAAGTGCAATTCATTGGCTATCATTTCCTGTGTCATTCGTGGATCTTCGTCAATTTTTTCCTTAACCAGATCCACATTTATCTCGTCGGTCGAAGATTTTTGCATTTCTTCGCGAGGCTCGTCTTCCACGGAAAAATGTCAAGTCAGGAGTCGTTGATACCACTTACAAGTGGTCTTAAGAGAAGGCGCGTTCGTTCCATATTCTGTTTGGAATTCACTAAAAATGTCTACTTTATGTCTACTAAATGTGTACTTTTTTTAATTCTTCAAAATTGCATAAAATATCATAAATTTACCGAACTTTTGATAGTCCCTCCGTATTTACATATATGTATATGTCATACAATAACTCTTACTGAATATTCGATGTATTCAGTACCATTCAATACATTTTAATGTTCTCGATCTCCAAATACTTACGAATACTGCATCCGTTTTCTGAAAAGTAACAAATACTATCTTGTGTTTTATTAAGTGGAACAAAGACAGAACAGTGTTTGGTTGGTACTTCAAAGGTTATGTTCTTATAATTATCTTCGTGCAGTAATTGAAATCGCATGTTCACATTTGGAGCTATAATACTATGGTGAGAAGAAAACAATCAAAATCTGCAGAATTTAAGAATGCAGTCTGACGTGATAGGGCAGAACTTTATTAAAAATTTATCAAATGCATATTGTTATTATAAAAGAAATAATACTTACTAATAATGATAATAATAATAATAATGACAATAGTAATTACATTTCGAATTAAATTGACACGAGTTAAACATAAATAACTTGAAGGAAAATTTTCAATGTAACAGAATTGTGGACCTTAGGTAATAGCAGTTAATGTGACATTGCTTCACCGCGATTCTTAGAGCAGGTATAATTTTTCGATTAAAACTTTTCCAATAATTACAACTATGTATTTTGTGTACATAAATTTCACTAGTTCTTATACTACATAACATTATTATTTGAGGGTATAGCACTGTATAGCACTGCGACCCTACGAATATTGTGCACTTACTATATAACATACTGCAACTATTAATAACTATATTACGGATAGCAACCAAAGCAAGTTGAGTTGTCTGAGATCCAGTTGTGACCTCAAATTCGTATTATCGATGGCAAAAGAAGAAGGCAAATTAGCAGTTGCCTCTGAGATAAGGCAACTAATTCGTAATATATATATATATATATATATATATATATATATGTATATATATATATGTGGGTGCCGTAGCTTTTTTATATATATATATATATATATATATATATATATATATATATATATATAATATACTTACTTCCTCTTTTGCGTCGTCCTCCAGCGGATTCCGAATATAACACCTTCTTAGCTGGAGCGTGTTCTTCCATTCGCTCGACATGACCTAGCCAGCGCAGCCGCTGGATTTTGATGCGCTTTACTATGTCAATATCGGCATACAGCTCGTACAGCTCATGGTTGTACCTTCTTCGGTACTCGCCACCAACGCAAATAGGTCCAAAGATCTTGCGTAGGACTTTTCTCTCGAAAACTCCAAGTATTCGCTCATCCGCGGTGGAAATTGTCTAGGCTTCAGCGCCATATGTTAGGACAGGCATGATGAGAGACTTGTAGAGTGTAGTTTTCGTTCTTCGAGAGAGGGCTCGACTTCTCAATTGCTTACTCAGCCCAAAGTAACACCTGTTAGCAAGAGTTATCCTACACATGATCTCCAAGCTGACGTCATTACTGCTGTTAATGCTGGTTCCAAGATAGACAAAGTCCCTTACTACTTCAAAAGTGTAGTTGTCAACAGTGACGTGCTGTCCAAGACGCCGGGACTCTTTGTTTGTTGACACTAGATACTTCGTCTTGCCCTCGTTCACCGTGAGACCCATCCGACGCGACTCTCTTTCCAACTATGAGAATGCTGCACTGACTGCTCGCGTGTTCATGCCGATTATGTCAATATCGTCGGCATACGCTAACAGCATGACACTTTTGTTGAAGATAGTGCCATTATGTCGTAGATCAGCAGCTCGAATTATTTTCTCCATAATAAGATTGAAGAAGTCGCACGATAACGAATCACCTTGTCTGAAACCCCGTTCGGTATTAAACGGTGCGGAGAGGTCCTTCCCAATTTTCACTGCACAACGGGAGTTATGCAGTGTCATTCTACAAAGTCGAATGAGCTTTGCAGGAATACCGAACTCAGACATTGTTGCGTAGAGGTAATCCCTTACCGGACTGTCGAAAGCGGCTTTATAATCAACAAATAGGTGGTGTGTGTCGATCTGTTTTTCTTGGGTCTTATCCAGGATTTGGCGCAGTGTGAAAATCTGATCGATGGTGGATTTACCAGGCCTGAAGCCACACTGATAAGGTCCAATCAGGTTGCTGAGCATAGGCTTCAACCTTTCACACAGTACGCTCGATAGAACCTTGTACCCGATGCTCAGGAGACTTATTCCACGGTAGTTGGCGCAAATTGTGAGGTCTCCTTTTTTATGTACAGGACAGAGAACATTATATAATATATATATATATATATATATATATATATATATATATATATATATATATATACAGTGAGCGACAAAAGTCTACATACGGCGACCATTTCGGCTATCTGACATGTCCAAAAGCATAATGAAAAGAAGTAATGATGCAATTTTGTTTTAAATATGTTTTTATCATTACATAGCAAAAATTATCTTATTTCATTAAAAACTTAACAAGTTATTAACATAAAACGAAAAAAATTCAATGACAAAAGTCTACATACGGCGCGCATTCCACGCTTCTTTTTTGTTGTGTGTTGCGGCGCAATAACGGGAAAGTACCGCTAGTTACATTTTGCTGTTTTGCTTGGTAATAGACATACTTGGTTTGCATTTAGTTGTATTTTGGCTGTTTCCAGAAGTTCGTGGCTTCCCGTAAAGAAATATCAATTGATTTACGAAACTTAGTAGTAAAGTATAGAAATGAAAACAAATCGTATGGTGAAATATCAAGCTTATTAAATTTAACAAAATCAACAGTTCAAACAATATTCAATAACTACAAAAAAACGAATAGTCTTGAAAATAAACCGCGTAGTGGTCGCCCAAAGAAGCTGAGTCGCAGAGATGTATCGTTCATTTTGAAAGAAGTGGATCAAAATCCGAAAGTGGCAGGTACTAAGTTGGCCGCAGAGCTAGCAACTAGGTCAAATACAAATGTGCATCCACGAACAGTTCAAAGAGCCTTGAATAATAATGGGTTTCACAGCAGAACTCCGCGTAGGAAACCGAATATAAGTGAAAAATATCGCAAACTTCGTTTGGAATTCGCGCAAAAGCATTTAGACAAGGGAATTGATTTTTGGAAACGAGTATTATTTACAGATGAGTCAAAATACAATTTATTTGGAAGTTACGGTAGAGCCAAAATTTGGAGAAAACCAAATACCGCAATGAACCCGAAACACTTAGTTCCTACGGTGAAGCATGGCGGTGGGAGTGTAATGGTTTGGGGCGCTGTCGCTGCATCTGGAGTTGGAAATTTGGTATTTGTGGAGGGTAACATGGATCGCTTTCAATATAAATCTATTTTGAAACAAAACTTAAAAGCATCGGTTGATAAACTATGCCTTGGTGAGAGTTGGATCTTCCAACAGGATAGCGATCTAAAACATACCGCCCACATCGTGAGGGACTGGCTGCTTTACTACGCTTCACGACAACTGTATTCAATTCCTCAAAGCCCAGACTTAAATATTGGGAGCTTTTGGAGCGGAAGATACGGAAACATCACATTACTAGTGCCCTAGTATTAAAAGAGAAGCTGTAACAGGAATGGCAACAAATAACGGCCCTTGAAATCGAAAATTTAGTCGTTTCAATGCCCCGACGTTTGCAAGCAGTTATAGATGCTCAACCAAATATTAAACGACGACTTATTTTAACTTTTAGTGCCTTATCAAAGTATTTACTTTTGATTTTCAAATCGTACGTAGACTTTGTCATTGATTTTTTTTCGTTTTATGTTAATAACTTGTTAAGTTTTTAATGAAATAAGATAATTTTTGCTATGTAATAATAAAAACAACATTTAAAACAAAATTGCATCATTACTTCTTTTCATTATGCTTTTGGACATGTCAGATAGCAGAAATGGTCGCCGTACGTAGACTTTTGTCGCTCACTGTATATATATGTGGGCGGATTGATAAGTATGAAAAAGGCAGCACAAACACAAAAACTTTTTTTAAAATTGCGATCTGTCAAACGTCAGCTGTTAAAATTTCACCCAAATTCATCGATTAGTTTATTTGTTGTAGTCGTTTGAAGTAACCAACTTTTGTGTTTCTTAAAAAATGGAAAAGAGCGAATTTCGTGTAGTGATTAAACACTATTATTTGAAAGGGAAAACGGCGAAAGAGACAAAAGTAAAGCTCGACAAACATTACGGTGAGTCTGCTCCGTCAGATTACATGGTAAAATATTGGATTGCTGAATTTAAACGCCGAACAAGCACTGCAACAATACCATCAACAGGAAGGCCAAAAGAGGTGGTTACTGAAGAAAATATCAAGAAAATCCTCGATATCGTTATGAATGATCGCCGAGTCAAGTTGCGTGAGATTGCTGAAATGGTAAAAATCTCATATGAACGTGTGTTCAACATTTTGCATGAACATTTGCATATGAAAAAGCTATTGGCCAGATGGGTGCCGCGTTTGCTCAGTGTCGAGCAAAATGAGTTCGAGAGACACAGCAGTGTTCGGACATGATAAAGCGTAATCCTGTTGATTTTTGGCGTCTATTAATAACTGTTGATGAAACGTGGGTCCACCACTACACACACTACACACACAAAATCAATCGAAACAATGGGTGGAAGCTGGTGGAAGTGCTGCGAAAAAGGCGAAGGCAGTGAAATCGGCTGGCAAGGTTATGGCCACTGTATTTTGGGATGCACTCGGAATATTGCTTATCGATTATCTTCAAAAAGGATCCACAATCGCAGGAAAGTATTATCGTGTATTATTGGATCAATTGAAGATGCAATCAAGAAAAAACGACCACCTTTAAAGAAGAAAATAGTGCTCTTTCTTCAAGACAACGCACCGGTTCACACAGTATTAGATACGATGCTAAAATTACGTGAAATACACTGAAATACACACCTTATAGTCCAGATTTAGTTCCTAGTGACTTTTTCCTGTTTCCAAACTTGAAAAAATGGCTCGCAGGAAAAAGATTCAGCTCAAACGAAGAAGTGATTACCAAAACTAACGCGTATTTTGAGGGGTTCCCGAAATCATATTATTCAGATGGTATAAAAAAGTTGGAATATCGTCTTGCTAAGTGTGTCGAAGTAAAAGGAGACTATGTTGAGAAATAAATAAAACTTACTTTCAATTAAAAAAAATAAAATATTTCGACAGGAAAACAAATTTTGTATACTTAGTTGCTTCTGGCTAGTATTTTACTACTTGCTCAAAATATCACATGCAATAGCGTGTACTGCTATAGGTAAAAAATAGTTTTTTTCGGTTTCGTAGTTTCAAATTTGCACAAATGTAATAGCCGAAGCCCATAGAATACTTTATATATGCCAATCCGTCATACACAACAGACAGCTGAGTTAAAATACATGAATTTGTATGAAGTGTTGCCCAACCACTCCGTGTGCTTCAACGCAAAGTATAAAATATGGCCAACTTTTATCTTTAACATACGTGAGGCAAACAGGGTTGCATTTTAACAATAATAATTTTTATAAAATGCACATATTTGCTATAGCGAAAGTATGATCATAAGAAAATATATTTAAGATATATAAAAATTCTTTAAAAATATGTTTTATATACCATTGGAAAGGTAAGCCTATGATATTTGAAATAATATATAATTTTTGATAGGTTAATGGGGGACTTTTTCGGAAAAAAATCGGTTTTTACAAAATTTTCTTCATAACATTTAAAAATTCATATAAAATATTATATATCTATAAAAAGGTATTAAAATTACCTGTATTTTGATACCCATATTGTAGAAAAAACTTGCTTGTCTCTCGAGTAATCTCGACCTCAATTTTGAACTTTGACCTTGAGCCACGCCTTGTATGGGCATTTGCGGAGACAAATTTTTTATATTCACAAAACGAAGCTCTATCTGAGGCAATTTTTTATTTTTTTTCCCTTCTGAGTCCGTATTCTGCACTTGTTCCCAATTTTTTTCTACAATATGGGTAACATAAGAAAGGTTTTTTAAATACCTTTCTACTGACATATATAATTTAATACCTACTTTTCACATTTTAAAAGTTATTATCAAAAATATAAATTTGAATTTTTTTTTCGAAAATAAGCCTTATTTACCTATCGAAAATTTAGCACCATACTAAAGCCTATACAATTACCTTTACAACGGTGTATAAAACATATTTCTTAAAAATTTGTATGCATTTAAAAAATTGTTTTCAAGCTGATATTTCATCAAGTGTTTCCAATATGGACGGCTTTCGATACAATTACCAGTATTACCAACAGTATTTCAGGATAAAAAATAACCCTTATAGGCCCGACGCCGGCTTCGCGACCAACAGTATTTTAGGATAAAAGCTTTTTTGATAGACGGCCTTCGGCCGGGCGCAAAAAAAAAAAAACCTTATAGGCCCGACGCCGGCTTCGGACCAACAGTATTTTAAGATAAAAGCCCCAATACACAAACAATGTTGCCTTTATCAGATTAATAAAAGAATTAGTTAATTATACTATTTCATCCTATTTTTCCTTAATTCTTTTGTCTATGTCTACCGATATGATTATAACTGTCTCACTATTCCTCTGTTCACATTTGCTACAGCGGGAGTATGGTAATAAAAAAATATATTTAAAATATATAAAAATTCTTTAAAAATATGTTTTATATACCATTGGAAAGGTAATACTATGATCTTTAAAATAATATATAATTTTTGATAGGTTAATGGGGGACTTTTTCGGAAAAAAATCGGTTTTTACAAAATTTTTATAAAAAATTTATAATTTTCTTCATAACATTTAAAAATTTAATTCATATAAAATATTATATACCTATAAAAAGGTACTAAAATTACCTGTGTTTTGATACCCATATTGTAGAAAAAACTTGCTTGTCCCTCGAGTAATCTCGACCTCAATTTTGAACTTTGAGCTTGATCCACGCCTTGTAGGGACATTTGCATAGACAAATTTTTTATTTTTTATATTTACAAAACTAAGCTCTATCCGAGGCAATTTATTATTTTTACTTTCTGAAGTAGTCCGTATTCTGCACTTATGCCAAAATTTTTAATACGCATATGTAATATTCTTCATTGGTTTACAGATTTCAAAATTACTTTCTTCGAACGAAATTCAAAGAAAATAATTCTGTATAACAATGTACAACAGCAACAGAAATTATCAATACCATTATAGCACTTCTTATAGGTCTACAAGTTGTAAGGAATGGCCTTTTTATTCAATTCTTCAAAATGGTACATAATAGGGATTGTTCAAGCTAGAAATTGGAAATTATTGGCTAAGTAAACAAAATAGTTCATAGTTCTTGTTTGGTTCAACAAGACCCACACCAGTTACTTGATGTTTCAAAACAAGCTGGAACTCCATTCTATTCGAATTGCGTTTTCAGAATGTTGGTGCTAAAGTAAACGTTTGGGGCTGCTTCTCCTACTCTAGTGCCGAGGTTTTGTTGAGTGTACCTACGTTATTAAAAATGTGGTTTTTAGGTCAAAGGTTTGATCACAGGATCACAGGATTGACTCCACTTTTTGAAACATTTATAATTTATTTAAGTATCAAAACAAAGCACAAATCAGTCATTTAACCCTTTGGCCAATAAAACCACTTTTGTGATTTGGAAAACTATGGATTCAAAGCAAATTCGTGTTGATTTTTCATTCAAGACAAAACTTGGCTTTATAAGGGCCAGTTTTTCAGTGCAATTATATTTGTCGTTTAAACTCAATTTGCAGTTTTTCAGTCAAATGTCAACATAGTTTAAATGCCCAATCTAGCTGGGTTAAACTACGATTAACATGTCAGTTGTTCAGTTGGTTGTTCTTGCAATCCAGTACTTCTTTTCTTGCTGTAGTTTAAAGTAAGTTTAAATTTAAACTCCTTTTACGTAAACTTAATTTAAACATGTACTGAAAAACTAGCCCTAAGAAGTATTTCGCTATACATAAATATAAACATATACATACATAAATGTGTGTAGGAGTGTGAATTAGTTCGTAGCGTTTTCACGTTTTCGTTTCCGTTTTTCCAATGATTCACTGAAAGCTATTGTGACTAAGCGTCAACTTCAGTATGTGTCATTCGTTTCAAACATAAACAACAATATTTTTGACTGTTTGGAAAACGACGGATTTTGTACCAAACTCCATTGTTCATTACTTTAATATGAAGAAAAATGCTGTCGGATCACCGTATTTTAGTGGAAGTTTATGGTGAGCATGTTCTAGCTGAGCACACGTGTCGGAAGCGGTTTGCACAGTTTGAAAGTGATCATTTTGACTTGGAAGACCAAAAGCATCCCGGACAGCCAGGACAGTTCGAAGACCGAGAATTACTAGAAAACGATTCATGTCAAACGCAAGAACTTGCAGCAGCACTTGGAGTGGACCACATTGAACGATAAATATCAACAAAAACAACTTGGAATTGAGCACATTACACGGATACTGATTAACGATTCCTTCTTTGCTCACTACTTTGTATCATTTTTACTTTAAGTGTCAATATTTCAACATTTGAGCTTTGAAAAAGAAATGGTAACAACACGTGTCTGCTTATATTTTTATATTTCGAAAGGTAAATACATATTTTGTTATAAAGCTTCCAACAGCGGTTGAATAGGTTATTGAGTTATAAAAAAGAATGGTCGTGCTAAACTTTCACAGAAGAGGAGACCAAGTTCATCAAAATTTTAAGAAAACACGGAAAGACGATGTGCCAGATAGCCTAATTAATGAAATGACCGAAAAATAAATTATATAGTTCTTCACTGTGTAAAAAAAGTGAAACGACGATTGAAATTTAGAACAAGATGAACTATAGGTACAGATTATCAGAGTCAGAACTTCTAGAAAACTACTGCTACTGAGCCCTAAAAACTAAAGACTTGCGTTTGTCAGAAAATACCTTTCCCGTCAAAATTACAAAAATGTATGGTCGGATGATATAAAGGTGAATACCCCGTAGTTATAGTCGCACGATAAAATGGTAAAATGCATTTTAGTTACAATAATAGGAGTGTTCTCTCCGCAATAGTTTGTGATAATTGTTACAAACTATCACGTTTTGGCGTTCTCGTACCCAAAAACTTATAAAGGGGAAATTGAGAGAGCGAAATGACATTTGATTTTAACTCTATTCTATCTATTCTCATCTTTTACGGACTAATATCAAGCTTGACGCTTTTGACTGACTGACTGACTGGTAAAAATATGAATTATTATATTAACAGAAACTGTACATATAAATAGACAATCATTTAAACGCTTGTGGAGCGTTAGCAAACTGAACGCCTGCGTCTGCGTTCGCAGCTTTCGACGGTAATGAGAACGCCGATAAATTCAACAAATCAGTGGCAACGAGTTCAGCGAAAGTACATCTGATGATATTGCTCTCCCAGAAGTTGACATACGTCAAAACTTAGCTGAATGGACCATTAAACATAACATAACTAACGCAGCGGCAAACGAATTATTAACGTTATTAATTTTCTGAAAATTTACTTTGCCTTTGTTTTTTTATGAAATGTGTATGTGATAATTAACAGTTTAAACTGGTTTTATTTAATTTTAAATTGTTCTTGTATGTATACATACTTGTAGGTATATTAATGATATATAAAAATCTGAATTAATTTTTAAGTTTTTTGAATAATTCCTTAATTAGTACAGATGTACACATAAAATAAAAGATGGGCTATGAATAAGTGTCAATTTATTTTATTTATCTACTTAGTCTCCACATAATTTTTTAATCAACATTAGATCATCCAAGAATAAGGTAAGGATTCGATTTGATAACTAACCCTTTTCACCATTAGAGAACTGAATCTACTTTTTGTTGAGGTGCCCTTGAATCAAAAATTTTTTCACCTGGAATTATCTTTCAGATTCTTAAAATATATTGCTTCTAGATCACATAAAATGAAAAATGAAAATCAATGGCATTTCGAGAAAATTGATTTTTTAATTCCATGAGTTTGAATTTTTTAATTCTTTTTTTTTATGTTCATATGAATGCTTTCAATATACAAACATCACCACATATATTTTAATGGGAATTTTCTAAAATTTCCTGACAATTTCAAAAATTTATCGGAGTGGGACCAACTTTAACCTACAAATTTCTTTGCATCATATCCCTGGTTATTTATTGCACTATAACATCGCAAATTAAGTTCTCAGCCACAGCGAAAATTACTGCAAATTATGTTATTTGTGCTTTCGAAAAAAAAAACATTGACAATTTTAAAACGCCAATTGAAAAATGATATGACAAATGTTATTACTAAATACGTTTTGCATGTCGCTCCGTGTAATTTTTGTAATAGTGCGTCTCCACAGACAAACGTTTTTATCTTCGTAATGTTATTGTCAACGGAAACCGCATATTGCTCACAGAAAGCAATAATTCTCCGAACAATTATATCGACAAACATTGCCTGCCATGAACTGTCTGTTTGCTAATTTGACATCAAATTTTTCATTTCTACAAAAACTTCGTTGTGGTCACATCTTCAAATTGAATGCAAAGTTTTAGTCGGCGCTGATTTCATTTGCTTGATATTAAAAAAAAGTTACACACAGTTAGATGTTAAAACGCCTAATTTTAGGCAGTATTTTTTTTTTTGTAGAACACTTTTGTGAATATACTGAGAAAGGACTACTTTTTTTAACGAGTAGGAAATTGATTCTTTTGGGAAATGAATAAATTACCTAATAATCATCCAGATTAGGCTGAACTACTTCTTCAATCTGTCATCCACTACAATGGTTTACATTTAAAGTAAATTCGAAAAATAGTTTAAGTACTTACTTACTTATGTGGCCATAACAACCGAATATCGATTTACACCGAAAATAATATGCTTCTCCAGCCATCTATGTTCTTTGCCAGCTGGCGCCAGTTAGAAATTCAAAGCGCCGTCAGGTTCTCCATTGCTTGGTCCTTCCACCGCAGGTTAGGTCTTCCAGCGTGTTCCGAATATAACACCTTCTTAGCTGGAGCGTGTTCTTCCATTCGCTCGACATGACCTAGCCAGCGCAGCCGCTGGATTTAGATGCGCTTTACTATGTCAATATAGGCATACAGCCTATACAGCTCATAGCTGTACCTTATTTGGTACTTGCCACCAATGCAAATAGGTTCAATGATCTTGCGTAGGATTTTTCTCTCGAAACCTCCAAGCATTCGCTCATCCCAGGTGGAAATTGTCTAGGCTTCAGCGCCATATGTTAGGACAGGCATGATGAGAGACTTGTAGAGTGTAGTTTTCGTTCTTCGAGAGAGGGCTCGACTTCTCAATTGCTTACTCAGCCCAAAGTAACACCTGTTAGCAAGAGTTATCCTACGCATGATCTCCAAGCTGACGTCATTACTGCTGTTAATGCTGGTTCCAAGATAGACAAAGTCCCTTACTACTTCAAAAGCGTAGTTGTCAACAGTGACGTGATGTCCAAGACGCCGGGACTCTTTGTTTGTTGACACTAGATACTTCGTCTTGCCCTCGTTCACCGTAAGACCCATCCGACGCGACTCTCTTTCCAGCCCTGAGAATACTGCACTGACTGCTCGCGTGTTCATGCCGATTATGTCAATATCGTCGGTATACGCTAACAGCATGACACTTTTTTCGAAGATAGTGCCATTATGTCGTAGATCAGCAGCTCGTATTATGTTCTCCATAATAAGATTGAAGAAGTCGCACTATAACGAATCACCTTGTCTGAAACCCCGTTCGGTACTAAACGGTGCGGAGAGGTCCTTCCCAATTTTCACTGCACAACGGGAGTTATGCAGTGTCATTCTACAAATTCGAATGAGCTTTTCAGGAATACCGAACTCAGACATTATTGCGTAGAGGTAATCCCTTACCGGACTGTCGAAAGTGGCTTTATAATCAACAAATAGGTGGTGTGTGTCGATCTGTTTTTCTTGGGTCTTATCCAGGATTTGGCGCAGTGTGAAAATCTGGTCGATGGTGGATTTACCAGGTCTGAAGCCACATTGATAAGGTCCAATCAGGTTGTTGAGCATAGGCTTCAACCTTTCACACAGTATGCTCGATAGAACCTTGTATGCGATACTCAGGAGACTTATTCCACGGTAGTTGGCGCAAATTGTGGGGTCACCTTTTTTATGTACAGGACAGAGAACACTGAGCCTCAAATCATCAGGCATGCTTTCA